>BSBM01000344.1:1512500-2042500 GCA_027924585.1 Larix kaempferi | reverse complement strand
TGGGATATGTGCATCATTAAGAGATTTTGCATACTATGCATGGGTCTCAGGGCCTTGACCATATTGGTTAATGAAGGAGAACAAGGGTCATATGATCTAAATTAGTATTTAAGAGCTCATAATATTTGGCCTTCGAATGAGATAAGGACACCATTAGAAATTTTTAGACACAATGGATTACTGTTAAGACCTTCATCATAGTCATGGGAGAAAATAAAGGGTCTTAGGAAATAAATGAATAGTATAAGGATCATGGGCCATCAACAAGTCCTTGAACCACTACAAAGTCCCTTTAGAATTGATATTTGGCCTCTGATTGAGATATGGATTCCTTTAGGAGGTTTTGTGCACCAAGGATGGGTCCCTAGGTCTTAATGGTGGTAAGGACGGGAATAAATAGCGTTAATCCATATATAAATATTTTAAGGATCCAATCCATGAACATGGCAATGAAGCACCACATAGACTGTCAAATCAAGTATATTTGATCTCTGAGTGGGATATAGACCTGCCTATAGGATATTTTTCATACTAGAGAAGGTTCTTCGTGACTTTACCATGGTCAAGTAGGGAAATGAAGGGCCATAAGACCTAAATGAAGATGATAGGGCTCATGGGACAAAGGGAGACCTTGAACCATTACACATGCCCTTTAAAGGGGATATTTAGCCACCAAGTCGGATACATATGCCAGAAGGATATTATTTTCACCAAAGATGGGTTTCAAGGAATTATACATGGGTATATTGGAACCATTACAAGGTTTTCCACACTATATGGTTCTCAAGACACTACCAATGGTCCAAGGATAAAAATCGATGTCTCAAATATGATTTTAATATTTCATGATCCATGCATAGGGCTCAAAACCAACACACAAGCCATGCAAATGAAATATTCATCCCACAAGTAAATATGGATTCCATTACAAGGTTTTATAGGCTAAGGGATTGGTATTAGGGCCCTAACCATGGCCTAAGGACAATTACTAGCATCTTTGGGACAACCATGTTACCTTTTCTAAATAAATGAATATAGTATAATGATTAAAAGATTAAAATTATGCCAATATAGGATACTTTTACAAATCAAAAACTAAAATATTCATAATTTATAATCATACATTGAAGAATAAGTTGCAGCCATGTCTTACTATTATGATGAAGCCTATGAGTACAGTGCTTATGAGGAATATGCAGATGATTGTGAACAATATGAAGGAGAATGTTAATGGTATGAGGAAGAGGTGCCATCACGCAACACTTCTTAAAATTTCAAGAGGAATGAAGATTATTATTATGACCATATGTATGATAAATATGAATATGTCACACCACCAAAGGATAATTCTATGGATGAGTTACAAAGATGGAGAGCAACATATAAAACCTTGCCCCGACAATATCAAAGATATCAAGCATATCTTGCTTCGAAGGAAGATACAAAAAATTCCATATTTTCTCAAGACTATTGTTGTTCGCGATTTCCACCCTATAGTGAGGAGATGGACACTACCAACTAGGCAGGGTTGATAGGTAAATAAATTACTTGCATTACAATTAGTTCTTACAAATGGCAGAGATTGGGATATCAAAAGACATACCTTTAACTGACGGCTGGTCCTAGATTTCACTTGATCTCCCGCTTGATGATCTTGCAACACAAGGGATACCTTCCTCAGCACATCTTGACCATATAACATATGATGAAATTATAAAACAATTTAACATCTACTATAATCAAGGATTAAGCCGAATAGACATGCAATCCAATAGATATCTGATTTGGGATAGGAAGGGTATTTCGATCTTTTTATTGTCAAAGAAACATTAAATCGGTACAATATACCTAACGTGTAGAGATGTTTCTATAGCCAGATCCCAAGCTCCTGCTCTTCACATTGACTTGGGACTTTCCTCTAGCATGCAATCTTTCCTCTAGGTCTTCTCTCAAGATTTCATGAGCATTATGAGTCTTCTGAGCGTAACCCCTCTCATGGATCCTCCTTGTATTTACGGGACAAGGTAGGCATTTTAGATCAAGAGGTTGTTGGATTGGGAGGTTGGGGAAGTTGCAGAACCATATTCAACTAATCCCAATTCATCAAATTAATATATTTTTTATTTCATCTTAAGATGTACGCGGGTTTCATACCACAAGAGTGGCATACAAGAAGCAACTTTTGGGCTTTACAACAAGTGTTTACAACTTTTTGGGATATGTACGCTGGTTGTCCTTGAGAAAAGTAGGGTATTTTCTCAAGGTGTATGCTGGTATTCTATGCAGAGAGGGGCATACATGTGGAAAAATCAGGAGAAACTGCAATCTTTTCAGGTGAGGAGTGTACTTCTGGAAGCAAGTCATCCAAGGCAATCTAGCTCTTTAATCCTTTGTGTCCTTTTGTGTGATCTACAAGGCAAGGTGATCACAGGACAAAGAAGTCCAGATTTGACCTATAATAGATGCCCCTTAATGTGTGAGGTTAGAGGGAAATGATGGCCGAAATACGTTATAAGTCCAATTCAAAGGAGGAGCAAGAAACCGCAGAACCAAGTCACAAAAACACTTGAAACAATGATCAAGGTTATCGAGCAATTACAATATTGAAATCATATAGATGTGTAACATGATCTCTGATACATCACTAGGAGATGTATATATAGAGCATGGCCACTGAAATACAAGCGTGGATCCATGTCAAAACAGAGATCATAGCCATAACAACAAGTTGGATCTATGTCTCATGAAGAGCCAAAATGAGTGAGGCTCAGTCTTGCATAGCTTGGGGAATAACATAAATATGGTGATACTATCAGAGCCCCAAGGTCTTCATATAAAACAACCCAAGGTACAAACCCTAAACATGCGATAATGATAATGGGGACCAAGGTACCTAGTATGATCCAAACAAGTGTGAATAAGTGGAATTGCAGTTGAACACCTGAGAAACCTATTGAATAAGATACATTGATGTATTCTCATTTATTCAATAGCGAGGGAAACTGCCACTGATGACTGCAATCCCTAAGGTTCTAACTGAAACTCTAAAATTCATTCCTAGAGAATAATGAGCTGATGTCGATGGCAAGAAGCCCATTGGAAGGGAGGCATTAATGCATCCTCCATCATCCAACACGAGTAACACTCATAGGTATGAGCTGATGTGGATTAGGACGAGTAACAAGATGAAACAAACTGACACCAGGATGGCTGACACATGAAGTCAAGGTAAACTGCAGAATGGCCGACACAGGTTATATCCTTGAATAGTGACCATGACACGAAGTGACTTAGGAATTTTTTAACATGAAGGGGAAAATGATATAAGTCTATGATGTAGAAGACATAACAGACCCTCCATATGGTTGGAAGAATAACCAACCGGGGGAGTAAAAACTCGGAGACTAGGTTCACCCTAAGGCCAAAGACTAAAACTCAACTGACATGAAAGACTCAAGTATATGCTGTGTCCAAGGACATGACTGATGTAACTGCCTTTGAAACTAAAAAGGATGTGATACAACCTTCTTATCCCTTATTTTTTTTTGTAAAAGAATGTTCTTCTTGTTTTTTTAATGAGTCCAAGAAAAATAGAAAACTCAATAGGTCCAACCATGTAAAAAGTTTAACGAGCCCATGGGAGGAAGGCTCAGGACCTTCTTCATTGTTTACAAAGTTCGAAGAAGAGATAGAATAATAATCTATAGTACTAATCTCTGGATTTTAATATCGAGCCAAGATATGTTCTTGCTCGCAGGTGTTTTCAATTTTAAGGATTCTAAAAAACTTAAATAATAACTCCATACACCTACTCGTGGATTTTAATATCGAGCCCAAGTAGGTTAATGCTCGCCAGTGTTTTCCTGTTTATAGAGTCTGGAAAACTTAAAAAATCCTCTATATACCCTCTCATGGATTTCACATCGAGCTCGAGTAGGTGAATGCTCGCTTGGTGTTTTCATATTTTGAGAGCCTGAAAACACTAAAGAGAGGCTCCCTTTTTCGTACAGTTAGTCCCCTCCCCTGAAAAAGTATAAAAAAATGAGAGGAGAACTCTTCTAGCCACGACTGACTAGAGTATTCTTTTTTCGTAAGTAATCTGCAAAAGTCGAAAAAGGATTAAACTCATACTTAAGTGGATGACGCTTCAAATCCTTTAACAAGTCTAAAAGGACAACTATACTCAGAAATCTTGTCATATTTAAAGAGTCAAACAAAAGCGTGAAAGAACTCTATAATGATCTTTTTCGTAAAGTTTTAACAAACCCGAAAAAGTAAACTTGTGACCTCCTTACTGTTTTTAACGAGCTCAAAGGAGATACAGAAGAATGCTCATAACTTCCTTACTGTTTTTAACAAGCTCGAAGTGAAGGTGGAAGAAATGCTCATAGCCTCCTTACTGTTTTTAACGAGCTCGAAGGAAAGGTGGAAGAAAGCTCGTAACCTCCTTACTGTTTTTAACAAGCTCGAAGTGAAGGTGGAAGAATGCTCGTAACTTCTTTACTGTTTTTAACGAGCTCGAAGTGAAGGTGAAAGAAATGCTCGTAGATTCCTTACTGTTTTTAACGAGCTCGAAGTGAAGGTGGAAGAATGCTCATAACTTCCTTACTATTTTTAATAAGCTCAAAGTGAAGGTGAAAGAATGCTCGTAGGTGGATCAATGTCCAAATGAATGGCAGAATGCATTATAGAATCTAGGAAAACTTCATCAGAGGGAAGTATATCATCCCAAATAGAACACATATCTAAACATTTAAATGGAGTCATCGCCTGGTCAATTGCCGAGACCCAGTCCCAAGAAGGTAAGCATGAACTCAGAGGCTTCTTCTTAGTAGCAATTGGACTCAAGGAACAATATGCCACATAATTTGACTGTGACATGGTAGTTCCTACTGACGGGGGACACATACTTGGTCTATAGTTGGGTAATAAAAGGGATCAACCAATGTAAGCTGATCGATAGTGACAATGCTTTCGTTGTGAGGAAAATGCATCACACGAAAGAGCGTAGAAACCACGGCATGTATAGCATACATGTAATCACACCCGAGGATCATATAAAAATCCATAGGGTCCTTTAAAACCATAAAATAAACTAAGACTGTTTTTCCACTCAAAGTAACAGGTACCTGAGGGAGGAATCCCAACGGTTCACTAGGTATTTTGTCGAAGGTCAACGGCCAATTAACAGTTGTAACAAGGTTAAGGAAACCTAAATCTCTCTAAGAATAAGGGGATAAGATACTAACATAGGCTCCTTCATCTACAATACATCGGTGAACCACATGGTTTCCGATATCAACCTTTAGTTGGAAAGGTGAAGAAGAAGGAAGGCGAGGCATAGTTAGACTATTCCAATCAAAGGAAATGATCCCAGAGCTTGGTAGGGGTTCACTTGGCATAGAGGAAGTGCCCCCAATTTCCAAGACATCTGAACTAGTAATGTAGAAGACTTCAAGGACAGGTGCATCAATCTCCGAAGGATTGATGAGATCGATCGAAGATTGCATCGATTCAATCACTTCACTCTCTGAAGGAGGAGTGGGGTTGACAAAAGATTGCATTGGTTAAACCACTTCATAAACCAAAGGTTGATCTGGCTATTGGGAATCTATAGATAGTTCAGGAGTAGAGGATCCATCAGACATGGACCACATTCATGATAAAAATTTATTGGTCTTATTTAACTTTAAGAAGCAACCATTAATTTATGTTTTCATTCTGAATAAGTACATCATCAAAACATTGGGTCTAGTTGCCAATCTTTTTTATTTTCTGCAAGTAATTAGGGAAAGGTTTATATATTTTTATTATAGTACTATGCCCTTGGATAAAATGGGCCAGAAGTGAAGTTGAAGATAATTGTATGTATTTTGGATCTCAAACAGGAAAACGTCGCTAGCTGTCGAGAGATCAACAATTGATAGACAATTAAAACAAATTTATTTCAAGTTGGATCTTGTATTGTTTTCTATCTGTGAAGGGTAGCAGCTTGCTTTTGTTGCTGATAATTTGTACAGCCATTGATTATTGTACTCATGTGTAGTTTGTAAGATCATTCTTCTTTGAATTTTCATCATTGTCACAGTTGAACTGATATATCTTAGAATTCTTTTAGTACTTGAAGCATTATTATTGAATATGTTTGACATTTATTTTGTTCCCATGCAAAATTTGTTTGAATATCATCACTGTCAAGGAATAACAACTTCTTAAAGGGTGCTATCTCAATGGTAGAGCACCTGCCTAATTATAGGCAGGAGATTGGTGGTTCAATTCCTCTGTACCCTATCATAAATTAGTGACTAAGAAAATGACTAAATTCACATATATACAACTATTAGTAACTAATTTCCAGTATCTTATAGTGCGACTAACGTTTAGTCATATTTATCTTAGTCATTAATAAGTTATCATCTAGTAGTTTATTTAGTCGTATATTTGGTCATTAATTGTGACAATCAATGACTAAATCAATGACTAAATCAATGACTAAATCAGTGACTAAATCAGTGAGTATCAATGACTAAATCAATGACTAAATCAGTGAGTATCAATGACTAAATCAATGACTTAATCAGTGACTATCAATGACTAAATCAATGACTAATAAGTCAACCAATTAATGACTAGTGAAATACGAATAGAGATAAGATAGTGGAAATCGGATATTATTAGTCACCAACTCAAAAATAGTCGTTTATAGTCAAATTTTAGTCTTTTGTTTAGTCATTAATTTCTCATTTTGTACTAGTGGTCTCTCTATAAACCCCTAACACCCAATCAATCTCTCTCTTTAACATGTGATCTCTCTCTCTCTCTCTCTCTCTCTCTCTCTCTTTCTCTCTCTCTCTCTCTCTCTCTCTTTCTCTCTCTCTATTACACAGAAATCTTCTACCCTGTGAGCATCAACATTCTTTGGCCTATAGGATCCATTTCAGTGACTCAGATCCATTTTTATCCTTCAGTGATACCAGTTTGCCCTATTTTTTTTCCTACCCGCATGTTGCATCACTATAGCATGCATACCCACGAGTTGCATCCCTATAGCCCGCAGGTATCAAGTAAAATGGTAAAAACCACTATTTTATCACTTTTTACTCCCAAAAAGCGGTCATTGGGTGACCCTTGGCTCTCCATCTACCCAAGTAACGTCTCGATGAGTCCTTTCACCTACCTTTGAGAGGACTATATATTGAGCACAGATGGCTTATGGATGGGAGGAAGAAGAGAATAGTAAAGGCACTCTAGTGGATTTTTGCCCTATCTTGAGTCTGCACTCATTGATCCTTGTAGTTGTGAACTAGTTATGTTCACGTTCCAAACTCCTTGCTAGTTTGAGTTTGCCTTTCATGGAGGATTGAAGTGGTGGACGCACAAGTGGATTGATCTAGATCTTGGTTTAGATTGGTTGCCGGCAAGAGGTCGTATCAATTTGTACTTCTTCTTGTTCATTAATAGAAATACTCGTATTCTCATCCATTCATGGTGTGAATGTCATTTATTATACATTGGGTTACATTTGCTTATGATATTATGGACCATTGTTATTGATAATGTTAATTTCATTTATATATCACATGTACTTGTTAGATATTGGTTGTCAAGACTAATTTGCAGATTACAAGTGCTTGGATGTGCGCGGATTGAAATCTCCAATGGGGATCTACATCAAACGTTGGATCGAGGTTGGTTACATTTCTCCATTGTTTTAACATTGTCATTTATAATAGCATTGTTTTTAGAATTGAGTAGATTTCTGGTAGTCATCTGTCTGTTGTGGTATTCCCAAGCCATAGTGAGTTTTCTCCAATACTCTCTCTCTCTCTCTCTCTTGATAGTTTTAAACCTTAACAGTGCAGTAAAAACTGATACAGATTCTTAACCATTAACATAAAATACACAATGGCACATGCATAATACCGAGATTTTCACCTGGAAACCCTTAACTAGGAAAAAACCAACAAAACTTAGAGCTGCACAACTCTTTTCATTATATGTTTTATTAACCATTTACAATACAATATATGGTATTCGCAACATCTAAAACCCTAATTCATTTACCGAAAATTAGGTTACAACCCTAATCCCTTTACCGGGATTAGATAGAATACAGTGTGCCGAAACAACAAAAAGCAAAAAACAACCCAAAAAAATTTTGCAGTCCGAAACGAAGGGGGAGGGCTGGCGAGCTACCCCCCCTCCTACCGCGCCCGGTGCAACCGAATCACTACTGGGGAGGGGATCCTAGTGTACACGCACCCACCATGTGAAGAGATATAACACACCCAACATTCTCCCACTTGTTGTTCTCTTCACATACAGGAGAAATTTATGACTTCAACAGTCCAGGGCAACAATTCCCATGTTCTCTTTACACCAAGAGAACTTCTGAGTACTCACAGACTTTGTCAAAGAGTCTGCAACATTTTCCATAGTATCAACCTTCTCCAGCAATACTTTGTTTTCTTCAACTATGTCTCTGATGAAATGGTACTGCACATCAATGTGCTTTGTCTTCGAGTGATAAGTAGGGTTCTTTGCCAGAAAGATTGCACTTGAGCTATCACAGCCTATCTTCACTGCATTCTGAACAAAACCGATACCTGAACACAACCTTTGCAACCATACAGCTTCCTTACTTGCATGGGTAGCTGCCATGTATTAAGCTTCTGTAGTTGAGAGTGCAACTACAGCTTGCCTTCTACTCATCCAACTGATTGCTCCTCCAAATAGTTTAAAAACGTAGCCACTTGTAGATCTTTTGTGATCAAGATCTCCAGCCCAGTCAGCATCAGCAAATCCTTGTATATCTATCTCTTTGTTTAGTCCGGGTCTTCCTTGGTAGTAGATTGCAAAATCTATAGTGCCACACAAATACCTAAAGACCCTCATTACTGCAGTCCAATGTTCCTTTCCTAGTTTTGACATATATCTGGTCAAAACTCCCACTACATGCACTATATCTGGTCTAGTACATACCATAGCATACATCAAACTGCCAACAACACTAGCATAGGGAACATGAGACATGTCCTCTACCTCTTCTTGTGTCGTGGGACACTGTTTTGTAGATAACTTTACACCTACAGGAATGGGCACCTTCACTGGTTTGCTTTCCTGCTAATTAAACCTCTTCAATATTGTCTCAACATATTTCCTCTGATTCAACCAAAGTTTCCTTTTTTCTCGATCTCTTTTTATTTCCATGCCCAAAATAAAATTTGTTGCACAAAGATATTTCATGTCAAATTCAGATGACAACTGATTTTTGACATCCTTGATGATTTCCTTGTTGTTTCCAATTAGCAACATATCATCAACATACAATATCACATAAATAAAATGATCACCAATTAGTTTGAAATAAACACAGTGATCAGCTTTGCTTCTTGAGAAGCCAAGTCCTAGTATATAAGTATCAAACTTTTGATACCACATTCTTGGAGATTGTTTCAGTCCATAGAGGGACTTTTTCAGCTTATAGACAAGCTCCTTTTTACCTTTCACCACAAACCGTTCTGGTTGCTTCATATAGACTTCTTCATTAAGTTCTCCATGTAGGAATGCCGTCTTCACATCCATCTGCTCTACTTCAAGATCGAAAGCAGCAGAAATAGATAAAATAAATCTAATAGAAATCAGTTTTGCAACATGTGAGAAAATCTCACCAAAATCGATGCCCTCAATTTGGGAATAACCTTTCGCTACTAGTCGAGCCTTGTACTTCTCCACCTTACCTGCTGCATTTAACTTCTTCTTGAATACCCATTTGCTTCCAACAGGTTTTCTTCCTTCTGGAAACTCAACCAGATCTCATGTCTCATTTTTGTCCAAGGCATCCATTTCTTCCATCATGGCCTTCTTCCATAGTTTACTATCTTCTGAATCCATTGCCTCTCTAGTAGTTCTAGGATCATCATCAGTAATAGATAACACAAAATTAGAGCAAAAATCAGGTGGACTATACCTTTAATCTTGCCTTCTTACTCGGTCAGATCTCCTCAAGACCAGAGTCTGTGGTTCTGTCTCTTCATCTAATTCAGACGAATCTGCCTCTTCATCTGATTCAGACAAATCTGGTTCCTCAAATGAACCACCTCTTTCATCCTTAATATCAAACTGTAGTTTCTCTGGATCCTTTTCCTTTGTTGCATCTTCAATCCTAGAAGTTTTTTCAACTTCTCTAAAGATCACATCTCGACTGTAAACTACTTGCCTTTTTACTGGGTTCCATAGCTTGTAACCTTTAACTCCATCCTTGTAGCCAATGAAGATACATTTTTCTGCTTTATTATCCAACTTGATCCTTTTTTCCTTTGGAACATGCACAAAAGCATCACATCCAAACACTCTAAGATGCGAGAGAGAGGGTTTCTTACCAGTCCAAGCCTCATGAGGTGTCTTGTCAACCAACGCTGATGTGGGTGTCCTATTTACCAAGTAACACGCTGTGTCAACAACTTCTGCCCAAAATTGTTGTGTTAGCCTTGCACCACTGAGCATACTCTCCTTTTCCATCAACGTCCTATTCATCCTTTCTGCAACCCCATTCTATTGAGGTGTGTATGGAGTAGTCTTTTTCCTTGCTATTCCACACGTCTCACAGAACTCCTCAAATTCATTTCCACATAATTCTCCACCATTATCTGTTCTCAGCACTTTTATTTTCTTTTCAGTTTGATTCTCTATAAGAGCCTTAAATTCTTTGAATCTATTAAAAACCTCAGATTTCTTACGAAGAAAATAAATCCATTTTTTTCTCAAGAAATCATCTATGAATGAAACATAATACACAGATTTACCTAGTGATGGAACAAGCACAGGTCCAAACACATCACTGTGTACTAACTCTAAGATTCCTTTATCTCTTATAACACCAGATGAGAATCTTACCCGATTATGTTTACCATATAAGAAATGTTCATAGAAATCAAAATCTAGTGTGTAATCAGACATGCCTTTAGCCATACTTTTACCTTGTAATAGTCGAAGACCCTTCGATGCCATAGTGTTGTCTTCTCACTAGAGACAGTAAGGACTCTGTCTCCTTCATTTTTATCCTCAAGAACAATAGTATTGTCACATCCATTATTAAAAGTGCTTCCCAATAACTTGTATAGAGTTCCAATCTGAACTCCCCTCATCAGCACCATTCATCCTTGAACCTTGCATGTGTTCTTCTCAAACATAGTTTTCACACCTGCATCATCCATTTTACTTACAGATATGAGGTTTCTAGCCAGTTTTGGAATGTGTAGAACCCCGAGAAGAGTTCTAACCCTTCCATCTTTGAGCAGTAGCTTGATCTTTCCTCAACCTATGATTTTTACCATCGATTTGTTTCCCATGAATACATCACCTCCATCATACTTTTCATATTCAGAAAACCACTCCCCGTGAGGAGTCATATGAAAAGATGCACCTGAGTCAATCAACCACGAATCATGCTCTGCATGTGTACTTGAAGATGCCAAGTACACATCTCCTCCTTCCTCTGTATATTCTTTCCCATCTGTGGATGGAGCATCATTAGATCCTCTTCTTTTATCAATATTTTTGGATTTACAATCCTTCTTGTAATGCCCAGCTTTACCACACTTCCAGCATTTTCGTATAGAAGGTCCTGGAGATTTAGATCTCCCTCTAGATTTAGATCTGCCACCTGAAGACTTATTTTTAGATTCATCTCTAGGGTGACCTCTCACAAACAAGGCATCCTTTGTTGAACTGTCCATGGATTTCCACCTCATTTCCTCCAATAGCATGGATGCAACCACATCATCAAAGATTAGGTTGGTTGCGTTACTCCCAATGGTTATAACTAGACTATCCCATGAATTTGGTAGAGAGCACAACAAGCTAATACATTTTTCATCATCAGTAATCGTAATACCAACAGATGTCAACTGACTTACCAGAGTATTGAAGGAATTTAGATGCTCTGACAGAGAGTCTCCTTCATTCATTCTTAGAAGGTACAATTTCTTTCGAAAAAATAACTTATTTACCAGGTACTTTGACTGATACAAATTTCCCAGCTTATCTCACAGTTTCTTTGCACTGTCTTCTCCCGATACGTTCACCAACACCGAATCTGAGAGGAAAAGTCGAATCGTGCTCCTTGCTTTTCTTTCCAGCTTATCCCATTCTTGTTTTTCCATACCAGTGCGCATGGTACCCAGATCTACTGTGATCCATTGTTCTCTATCTACCCGAAGATATTCCATCGTGAGATTCCATAGCTCAAAGCTCTGACCATTAAATTTATCAATATTGATTCT
This sequence comes from Larix kaempferi, assembly GCA_027924585.1. Lineage (NCBI taxonomy): Eukaryota > Viridiplantae > Streptophyta > Pinopsida > Pinales > Pinaceae > Larix > Larix kaempferi. The sequence continues at coordinate 2,030,216 of BSBM01000344.1, read as the reverse complement.
AGAAGGGCTCGCCATTCTTTCAACAAAAGAATCACAGCTGCAAAGCTCCCACTAAAACAAGGTTTATCACAGATCCAATATCGAGCCAAACCCTTGGAAACAAAGGCATCCCTCTGAACCCAATAATGCTCTGATACCAAATGATAGTTTTAAACCTTAACAGTGTAGTAAAAACTCATACAGATTCTTAACCATTAACAGAAAATACACAATGGCACACGCAGAACACAGAGATTTTCACCTAGAAACTCTTAACCAGGAAAAAAACCAGCAAAACTTAGAGGCGCACAACTCTTTTCATTATATGTTTTCTTAACCATTTACAATACAATACATGGTATTCGCAGCATCTAAAACCCTAATTTGTTTACCCGAAATTAGGTTACAACCCTAATCCCTTTACCGGGATTGGATAGAATACAATGGGCCGAAACAACAAAAAGCAAAAAACAACCCAAAGAATTTTTGCGCTCCGTGCAGACTCTAAGGGCCTAATGGCCCCCTCCGTGTCATTTCAGAACCTAACGGTTTGAAATGGAGGGGAGGGGGGGGGCTGGCGGGCTACCCCCCCTCCTGCCGCGCCTTGCGCAACCAAATCACTACAGGGGAGGGGATCGTGGTGTACACGCACCCACCATGTGAAGAGATATAACACACCCAACATCTCTCTCTCTCTCTCTCTGCAACCTGCTAATCTTGAATCTCTCTCTCTCTAAACACCTAACCTCCAATCTCTCTCTCTCTCTATCTAAACCCACAACCCTAATATATCTTTTGGTCTCTCCACCTCTCTCTCTAAACTACTAACCTCAAATCTCTCTATCTCTCTTTTTAAACCCCTATCCCCCAATCTCTCTCTCTAAACCCTTAACCCTCTTTCTCTCTCTCTCTCCCTAAACCCATAATCACCAATCTCTCTCTAATCCCACAAACCCAAATCACCCCACCTCTCTCTCTTTGTCTCTCTCCTTCTCTCTCTTTCTAAATCGCTAGCTGCTAGAATCTCCCTCTATATATTCTATCTATCTAAAACCCTTACTCCAATCTCTTTCTATTTATTAACCCCTAAGCCCCAATCTATATCTTTCTCTAAACCCCTAACCTCTAATATCTCTCTCTCTCTCTCTAAATCCCCAACCCCTAATCTCTCTCTCTCTAAACCACTAACCCAAAATCTATTTAGTTCTCTCTCTCTAAGTACCTAACCTCCAATATCTCTCTCTCAGAATCTCACCCCATATCTCTCTCTAAACCCCTAACCCCAATTCTATCTCTAAAACCCTAACCTCAAAGTTCTCTCTCTCTCTCAAAATATCTTATCTCCAATTTCTTTCTCTCTCTCACTCTCTCATCCCTTCACCCCTAATATCTATCTCTTTCTCTATCTATCTATCTCACTCTCTCTCTATAAACCCCTAACCTTTAATCTATTTCTGTCTCTAAACCCCTAAACTCGAATCTGTCTCTCTCTAAATGCCTAACCCACAATATCTCTCTTCCTCTATATCTCTCTTAACCCATAAGCACCAATCTCTCTCTCTCTCTCTCTCTAAACCCCTAACAATCGATCTGTCTCTGTCTCTATAAACCCTTAAACCCCAATCTCTTTCTCTTCCTCTCTTTCTTTAAAACCCTAAAACCTAAACTCTCCCTCCCTCTAAACCACTAACCTCAAACCCCTCTCTAACTCTCTTTCTAAACCCATAACCCACAAACTCTCTCTCTCTAAACTCCTAGCCCCCAACCTATTTCTCTTTCTCTTTGCATCTCTCTTGAAACACATAACCCTGACTCTCTCTCTCTCTCTCTCTCTCTCTCTCTCTCTCTCTCTCTTATTCCCTCTCTCTCTCTAAAACCCTAATGACAAATCTCTCTCTCTCTCTCTCTCTAAAACCCTAATGACAAATCTCTCTCTCTCTCTCTAAAACCATAATCACAAATCTCCCTATCTTTCTTTAAAGTCCCAACCAACAACATGTTTCTCTCTAAATCCATAACCCCAAATTTATCTCTTTCTATCACTCTCTCTCTAAGCCCATAATATCCAATCTCTCTCTATATATATATGTAACTATCTATTTATCTACCTAATCCCTACCCCCCATCTCTCTCTATCTCTCTTTATCCAAATCCCTAACCCCCAGTATCTCTCAAAACCCCTAACCCGCTCTCTCTCTCTCTCTCTCTCTCTCTCTCTCTATATATATATATATATATATATATATATATATATATAAAATCATCATCCCTATTATCTTTTTCTCTTAATCGAAACCCCTAATCCCTAACCCTACAACCTCTCTCTCTTTCTCTCTCTCTCTCCCTCCCACTCTGTGTGTGTGTGTGTGTGTGCATGTGTGCATGTGAGTCTCACTCTCCCTATCCCCAAACCCCCACATGACACCAACCTACCCCTCCCCTATATATTTCTTTCTCCCACCTAACAATAACCATCAATACCCTCTAACCTCTCTCAATACCCCTAAGTATGAATCTCTCTCTAGACCCCTAATCCCTAATATCTCTCTCTCTAAACCACTAACCCCTAATCTCTCTCTGTCTCTCTCAAACCATAATCCCAAATACCTCTCTCTCTCTCGAAACCCTGTACATCCAATCTCTCTCTCTAAACCTCTAAACCCTAATCTCTCTCTCCCTATCTAAACCGCTAACCGAAATCTCTCTTTCTAAATTCCTAATCCCGAATTTATCTCTCTAAACCCCTAAATGGAATTCTCCCTCCCTCCCTCTCTCTCTATCTCTCTCATTCTCTTTAAACCCTTATCCCCCAATCTCTCCTTCTAAACTCCAAACTCTAAATTTATCTCTCTCTAAACCCCTAAACCCTCTCTCTCTCTCTCTCTCTCTCTCTCCAAAACCCCTCTCCTCACCCACTTACCCCTCCCCTCTATCTATGTCTCTATCCCCCCAACCATTAACAATCCATACTCCTGCTATGATCTCTATTTCTATCTCTAAAAGCATATTAACACCCAATCTCTCTCTCTAAAGCCCTAACCCAAATTTCTCTCTCTTAGTCTCTAAATCCCTAACCCCCAATATTTCCCTCTCTCTTGCTCTAATCCTAAAACCTCTAACCTCTCTCTCTCTCTCTATCTATCTCTATATGTTTCTATCTAAATCCCTAACCCCACACCTCTCTCTCTCTCTCTCTCTTTATATATATATATATATATATATATATATATATATATATATATATATATATGCAAACACTTCAGCCCAATATATATCTCTTGCTAGACCACTAACTCTCTCTCTCTCTCTCTCTCTCTCTCTAAACCATTAACCCCCATTCTCTCTCTCTCACTCTTTTTCTCTAATCCCCAAACCCACAATATATCTCTCCCTCTCTCTCCCTCTAAACCCCTAATCTCTCTCTCTCTCTCTCTCTCTAAACCCCTAAGCCTGAACCTCTACCTCTCTCTCTCTCTCTTCCCCCACACTAGGATCCTTACCCACCTACCCCTCCCACCCTCTCTATGTTTTTATTCCCCTCACCAATAACCATCCATACTTACCGCGTGATCTCTCTCTACATCTAAACCTCTATTAGCTCCCAATCTCTCTCTCTCTCTCTCTCTCTAATCCCACAACCTCCAATCTCTCTCTCTAAACACATAACACCCAATCTGTCAATCTCTCTAACCTCCAATCTCTCTCTCTTTAAACCACTAACCACCAATCTCTCTCTCCCTCTAAGCCCCTAGCCACCAATATCTCTCTCTATCTAAACCCCTAACCCCCAATCTCTCTCTCTCCCCCCCAAAAAAAATCATCATTCCTCACCTACATACCCCACCCCCCCTCTCTATGTCTCTCGCCCCCCACCACTAACCATCCATAATCCCCTTGTGACATCTCTCTCTATATCTAAGCCCCTACTAACTGCCAATATCTCTCTCTATGAACGACCAACCCCCATTATCTTTCTCTATATCGCTAAACCTTTAATGTCAAATATATTTCTCTCTCTAAACCCCTAATGCCCAGTTTCTCTCTTTCTCTCTAAATACCTAACCCAATTCTCTTTGTCTCTCTAAATATCTAACACCCAATCTCTCTCTCTCTCTAAACCCCTAAACCACAATGTCTCACTCTCTCTGTCTAAATTCCTAATGCTCAATATCTCTCTCCCTAAACCTCTAGTACCCAATCTCTCTCTCTCTCTCTCTCTAATCCCATAATACCCAATCTCTCTTTTTCTCCATCTCACTCTAAACCCCTAACCTCGAATCTCTCTCTCTCTCTAAACCCATAACCCCCATTCTCTCTCACTCTCTCTATCTCTCTCTCCTTAAACTTGTAACCTCCAATTTATCTCTCCCTAAACCACTAGTCTAACCTAAAATCTCTTTATCTCTCTCTTTAAACCCCTAACCCCCAATCTCTTTCTCTAAATTCCTAACCTCCAATCGTTGTCTCTCTCCCAATATCTGTCTCTAAATCCATAATCCCCAATTTTTTTTCTCCCTCTTTCTATCTCTATCTCTTTGAACCCATAAATCCAAATATTTCTCTATATCTCTCTCTCTCAGTCCCTCTCTATCTCTCTAAAACCCTAATGAAAAATATCCCTCTTTCTATCTCTCTCTCTCTCTTTAGGACCCTAACATCCAATCTCTCTTTCTCTCTAAACTGGTAACCTACAATCTCTGTCTCCCTCTCTATCTATCTATCTATCTATCTATATTAATCTGTAACCCCCAACCTTTCTTTCTCTTTCTTTAAACCCCTAACCCTGAATCTCTCTCTCTCTGTCTCTCTCAAAATCCTGAATACCTAATATCTATATCTATCTATCTATCTATCTATATATCTATCTATCTATCTATCTATCTATCCATTTATCCAAAACTCTAACACCTAACCCCCAATATATGTGTGTGTGTGTGTCTTCCTCTTTCCAACCCCCACTCGACACCCACATATCCCTACCCTCTCCCTATCTCTTTCTGCCCCCCACAACTAACCATCCATACTCTCTACATTTTCTTTCTCTCTCTATCTCTCGCTCTCTCTATGAAGCCCTACTAATCCCCAATCTCTCTCTTTGAACTCCTCACTTTCAATCTCTCTCTCTCCTTCTATCTCTCTCTAAACCCACAACTCCCAATCTCTCTCTCTCTCCCTCTCTCTCTATATATCTCTCTCTAATCACATAACCTTAAATCCCCCTGTCTCTCTCTATAAATCTCATAGTCCCTCCCTGTCTCTCTAAACCTTTAGTGACAAACATTCTCTCTTTAAAACATTAACTGCATATCTCTCTATCTCTCTCTAAATCCCCAAACCCAAATATCCCTCTCTCCCTATTAACTTGCAAGATCTCTCTAAACGTACAACCCAAAATCTCTCTCTCAAAAACCCTAACCTCAAATATCTCTCTCTCTCTCTCTCTCTCTCCCTCCAAACCCCTAACGTCCAATCTCTCCTTCTCTCTAAACCCGTAATCCTAAATATCTACTTCCAAGGTATCTCCCTCTAAACCCCTAACATCAAATCAATCTCTCGCTCTCTCTAAACCCCTAACCCCCAATTTATCTCTCTCTCTCTCTGTCTCTCTTTGCCTAAATCCCTGCTCCTCACCCACCTACCACTCCCCACCTCTTATGTCCCTCTGCCCCACACCACTAACTGTCTATACTCCCCTCGTGAAATTCTTTCTACATCTAAACCCCTACTAATTTCCAATCTCTCTCTCTATTAACCCCCAACCCCCAATATCTCTCTTTATCTTGCTAAAACCATAACCTCAAATATCTCTCTCAGTATAAACCCCTAACCCCAAGTATGTCTCTCTCTCTAAACCCATAACACCCAATATCTCTCTCTCTCTAAAATCCTATATCTCAATCTCCCTCTCTCTCTCTCTCTCAATACCCAATACTCAATTGCACTCTCTCTCTCTCTATAGACTCCCAATCCCCAATATTTATGTTTCTCTCTCTCCTTCTAAACCCCTAACCCACAACCTTTTTCTTTCTTAGTATCTATCTCTAAACCCATAACCCTCAATATCATTCTCTCTCTCTCTCAACCCATAACCCTAAATACTTCTCTCTCTCTCTCTTAGTCCCTCTCCATCTGTATAAACCACTGACAAAAAATATCTCTCTCTCTAAGCCCCTGTCCTCCAATACCATTGTCTCTCTAAACAAATAAACCCCAATCTCTCTCTCTCTCTCTATCCATCTATCCAATCCCCTAAAATCTAACCCCTGATTTCTATGTGTGTGTGTGTCACTCTTCCCAGACCCCAATTTGACACGCACATACCCATCCCCCCCCTCGCTATCCATTTCTTCCCCTCACCACTAACTATCCATACTCACTACATCTTCTCTCTCTCTCTCTCTCTAAAACCCTAAATTGGAATCTCTTTCTCTCTCTAAATGCCTTATGCCGATCTCTCTGTTTATCTAAATGACTAACCAACAATCTCTCTCTCTCTCTCTCTCTCTCTAAACCCATAACCCTAACCACCAATATCTCTCTCTCTCTCTAAATTACTAACCCCCAATCTTTCTCTCTAAATCCTGAACCTACAATATATCTCTCTCTAAACCCCTAACCACAAATCTCTCTCTCTCTTTCTAAATATTTAACCTCCAATCTCTCTCTCTCTCTAAACCTGTAACCACAAAAATCCCTCTTTGTATTTGTCTCTCTCTCTCTGCAACCTGCTAATATCTTTCTATCTCTAAACACCTAACCTCCAATCTCTCTCTCTCTCTCTCTCTCACACACTCTCTCTCTCTATATATATAAACCCATAACCCTAATATATCTTTTGGTCTCTCCACCTCTCTCTCTAAACTACTAACCTAAAATCTCTGTATCTCTCTCTTTAAACCCCTAGCCCCCAATATCTCTCTCTAAACCCCTAAACATCTCTCTCTCTCTCTCTCTCTCTCTCTCTCTCAACCCATAACCACCAATCTCTCTCTAATCCCATAAACCCAAATCACCCCACCTCTCTCTCTCTTTGTGTCTCTCACAATTCCTCACTGTATCTCCAAACCCCTAACAACAAACCTCTCTCTCTCTTTATAAAACACTAATCACAAATCTCTCTATCTCTCTCTAAATGCCCAAACCCTAATATCTCTACCTCTCAATAAACCTATAACCACAAATATCTCTCTCTCTCTCTAATCCCCTAACATCTAATATATGTCTATGTCTCTCTCCTTCTCTCTCTTTCTAAATTGCTAGCTGCTAGAATCTCCCTCTATATATTCTATCTATCTAAAACCCTTACCCCAATCTCTTTCTATTTATTAACCCCTAGTCCCCAATCTATATCTCTCTCTAAACCCATAACCTTTGATATATCTCTCTCTTTCAAATGCTAGGACCATATCTCTCTCTCTCTCTCTCTCTAAATCCCCAACCCCTAATCTCTCCCTCTCTAAAACCCTAACCCAAAATCTATTTATTTCTCTCTCTCTAAGTACCTAACCTCCAATATCCCTCTTTCTCTCTTAAAATGTCACCCCATATCTCTCTCTAAAACCCTAACCCCCATTCTATCTCTAAAACCCTCACCTCAAACTTATCTCTCTCTCTAAATATCTTATCTCCAATCTCTCTCTCTCCCTCTCTCACTCTCTCAACCCCTAACCCTTAATATCTCTCTCTCTCTCTCTATCTATCTATCTATCTAACTCTCTCTCTATAAACCTCTAACCTTTAATTTGTTTCTCTCTCTAAACCCCTAAACTCGAATATCTCTCTCTCTAAATTCCTAACCCACAATATCTCTTTTCCTCTATATCTCTCTTAACCCATAAGCACCAATCTCTCTCTCTCTCTCTCTCTAAACCCCTAACTCTCGATCTGTCTCTCTCTCTCAAAACCCCTAAACCCTCTCTCTCTCTCTCTCTCTCGCTCTCTTTCTCTCTCCAAAACCCCGATCCTCATGCACTTACCCATCCCCCTATATATGTCTCTATCCCCCTAACCACTAACAATCCATACTCCCGCTATGATCTCTATTTCTATCTCTAAAACCCTATTAACACCCAATCTCTCTCTTTCTCTCTAAACACCCAATCACTCTCTCTAAAACCGGAACCTTAAACCTCTCTCTCTCTCTCTTTGAACCCTTAACCTGCAATCTATATATATATATATATATAACCCCTTAACCCCCAATCTCCACCCTTGTATATATCTCTCTCTCTAAACCCCTAACAAACAATCAATATTTGTCTTTAACTTCCAATCTCTCTCTCTCTAAACCCCAAAACCCCAATCACTCTTTCTCTCTCTAAACCCATAACCCCCCTCTCTCTCTTTAAACACCTAAACCCCAATCTCTCTCTCTCTCTCTAAAACACCAATGGAAATCTCTCTCTCTCTCTCTAAACCTCCAACCACCAATATATCATCTTAAAACTATACCCCTACTCTCTCTCCCTAAACCGTTAACCCACAATATATCTCTCTCTCCCTTTAAACCACAAACATCCAATCTCCCTCCTCCTCTCTCTTTCTCAGATACACTCTCTCTATATATAAACTCCTAACCTCTAATATCTCTCTTTCTCTATTTATCTGAATCTGTCCCTGAACCCCTAATCCATAATCTCTCAGTAACTATAAAACCCTAACCAAAAATATATTATCTTCTCTCTCATTATCTAAACAACTAAAATCTAATCTCTCTCTTTGTCTAAACGTCTAAACCCCATTCTCTCTCTCTAAACCCCTAACCCCAATTTCTCTCTCTCTCTCTCTTTCTCTATGTTTCGATCTAAATCCTTAACCCCACCTCTCTCTCTCTCTCTATTTATATATCTATGCAAACACTTTAGCCAAATATATATCTCTCTCTAGACCACTAACTCTCAATCTCTCTCTCTCTCTAAACCCTTAACCCCTATTCTCTCTCTCTCTCTCTCTCTCTCTCTCTCTCTAATCCCTGAATCCCCAATATATCTCTCCCTCTCTCTCCCTCTAAACCCCTAATTTCTCTCTCTCTCTAAACCCCTAACCCTGAACCTCTACCTCTCTCTTTCTCTCTCTTCCCCCAAACTCGATCCTTACCCAACAACCCCTCCCACCCTCTCTATGTTTTTATTCCCTCACCAATAACCATCCATACTTACCACATGATCTCTCTCTACATCTAAACCCCTATTAGATCACAATCTCTCTCTCTCTCTCTCTCTCTCTTTCTCTAATCCCACAACCCCCAATCTCTCTCTCTAAACACATAACACCCAATCCGTCTATCTCTCTAACCTCCAATATCTCTCTCTTTAAAACACTAACCACCAATATCTCTCTCTATCTAAACCCCTAATACCCAATCTCTCTCTCTCTCTCTCTCTCTCTCTCTCTCTCTCTCCCCAAAAAAAAATAATCATTCCTCACCTACATACCACTCCCCCCCTCTCTATGTCTCCCGCCCCCCACCATTAACCATCCATAATCCCCTTGTGACATCTCTCTCTATATCTAAACCCTTACTAACTGCCAATATCTCTCTCTATGAACGACCAACCCCCATTATCTTCTCTATATCCCTAAAACCCTAACCTCAAAAATATTTCTCTCTCTCTAAACCCCTAATGACCAATTTCTGTCTTTCTCTCTAAATACCTAATCCCATTCTCTCTGTCTTTCTAAATATCTAACACCCAATGTCTCTCTCTCTCTCTAAACCCCTAAACTACAATGTCTCACTCTCTCTCTCTAAATTCCTAATCTAGAGAGAGAAATAGAGATTGGGGGTTAGTAGTCAATCTAGAGAGAGAGAGAGAGAAACAAAGAGACCGAGAGAGAGAAAGAGAGACAAATAAAGAGACTGAGAGAGATAGAGATAGAGAGAGAGAGAAAGAGAGACAAATAAAGAGACTGAGAGAGAGAGATATAGAGAGAGAGAGAAATAGATTGCAGTTTAGGGGTTTACAGAGAGAGAGAAATAGATTGTGGTTTAGGGGTTTAGAGAGAGAGAGATATTGGGGGTTAGGGGTTTAGAGAGAGAGAGATATATTTTGGGATTAGGGGTTCTGAGAGAGAGAGAGAGAGAGAGAGAGAGAGAGAGAGAGAGAGGGAAATATACTGATTGGCGGTTAGGGGTTCAGAGAGAGAGAGATATTGGGGATTAGGGGTGTAGAAAGAGATTCGGGGATAGGCGTTTAGAGGGAAAGAGATATTGGAGGTTAGAGAGAGATTCATTTGGTGTTATGGTTTTATAGAGACATAGATAGGAAGAAGTACAATGGGGTTTAAGGGTTTAGAGAGAGAGAGAGAGAGTGAGTGACTGAGGCAGATAGATAGATAGGGGGTTAGGATTTTTTAGAGAGAGAGAGAGATTGGGGATTGGAGGTTTAGAGAGAGAGAGAGAGAGAGAGAATGGGGGTTAATAAAGGTTCAGTGATATATAGAGATCATGGGGGGAGTATGGATGGTTAGTGCTAGGGGGGAGAGAGACATATAGCATGGAGAGAGGTAGGTGGTTGAGGGGGGACATCTGCGGTAGAGAGGGAGAGAGAGAGAGAGAGATTGGGGGTTAGGGGTTTAGAGAGAGAAATACACATTGGGGGTTAGGAGTTTAGAGAGAGAGATAGATATGGGGGGTTACGGATTTATTGAGAGAATGGTGGTTAGGTATTTAGAGAGAAAGAGAGATTGGGGTTATGGGTTTAGATAGAAAAATATATATAGAGAGAGAAAGAGATTGGGGGTTAAGTGACTATAGAGAGACAGAGAGAAATTGGATGTTAGGGGTTTAGAGAGAGAGAGATTAGGAGTTAGGGGTTTAGAGAGAGCGAGAGAGACATATACAAATAAATATAATGGTGGTTAGAGGTTTGAAGAGAGAGAATGAGAAATTGGATGTTACCTATTTAGAGAGAAAGAAAGATTGGGGATTTGTGGCTTAGATAGAGAAATAGATTGGAGGTTACGGGTTAGTGAGAGAGGGAGTTTTTGGGTTAGTGTTTTAGATAGATAGATATATATATAGAGAGAGATTTGGTTATGGGTTGAGAGAGAGAGAGAGAGAGAGAGAGAGAGAGAGAGAAATTGGAGGTTAGGGGGTTAGACTGGGAGAGAGAGATATATATTGGGGTTAGGGATTTGGAGAAAGAGAGACATAGAGAAATATAGAGGTTGGGGTTTAGGGTTTTATAAAGGGATATAGATAGAGACAAATGGGAGTTAGGGGTTTAGAGAGAGAGAGAGAGATTGGAGGCTAGGGGTTAAGAGAGAGAGAGAGAGAGAGAGAGAGAGGTTGGAGGTTAGGGGTTAGGGGGAAGAGAGAGAGATATTTGAGTTGGGGTTTTAGAGAGAGAGAGAAACATAGAGAGGGGGGAAGGGGTAGGTGGGTGAGGAGAAAGGATTTGAGAGAGAGAGAGAAAGATACCAATGGTTACTTTTTTAGATAGAGAGATATTTTGGGGTTTAGGGGTTTAGAAAGAGAGAGAGAGAGAGATAATAGAGGTTAGGGGTTTAGAGTGAGAGAGAGAGAGATATTGGGGGTAAGGGAATATAGAGAAAGGGAGAGAGAGAAACATATAATGGGGGTTTTTGTTAAGGGTCTTGTTGCTTGGTTTTGCAACCAAGCTTATGCAATGGGCACCTATCAACAATGTGATAGCGGTTTCAATATAGAAAGCAAAAATGATTATGAATTAAATCTAAATCTAAACTAATATGTGCATATAACAAATAAATATAAAAATGATTCATAGAAAGAACAAGAAATAAAAGAATGTTTTGTATTATCATACCTCAAATGGTGAGGATTTGTGGTGTTGAGCAGCTCTAAGGGTGAGATGCTCTAGGCTCCAATGGTCTCTTCTCCAAGATTGCTACAATGGTCATGAACTCATGAGAGATTTTGACAGCATGAGGATAGAATGATGGATGGATGGATAGTGAGGTGCCCCTACCACCTTTTTATAGTTTTTGGTGGTGGGGAATACCATTATGGTTTTGAGAAAACCAATGGTATTGACCAACATGGTTTAGGTACCTTTATCCCTCTTTTTTTCTTTTTTGAATATTTTGAATATTTTTATTCCCTTTTAATATTTTGGGGAATTCTGGACCCTTTTTTAGGGTTTTTTATGTTTTTTGAGGAAAAATATATCTTTTGAGAGGAAAAAGGGTGTATTATGGTCTTTTGGTGACTTTTTGATGGCTTTAGAGGCTCAAATGGTGGAAAGTGGACAAATGGGTCATGTGAATAAGGAAATAAGCTAGTGAGCACTTTTTGGGTGTTAACAGATTGCCCCCTGATGTGTGAGGGCAGGAGCTCATCATATGGCCGATATATATCATAGTTCTTTTGTCTTTTTCCTAGGGTTTGGGGAAGAGAAGAGACCGGTTGGAGACTAGATCAATGGCCCCTTGGAAGCTGCAAAAACAAAAAATATTACATGGCCTTAATATGAATGAGGAATAATCTCTAATAATGGACGAGGCGAACATACCCATGCTCGTATCAAGACATATACATAACAATTAGTCCCAAGAAGGGGGACCTAAATAATACTTAAAAAATCTGTTGGTACATCATAATGGTCCAAAGGGGACACTATTTTTGGATGTAGTCATGATCATAACATGATTGATCTCAATAACTAATACACTGGAATAAAGCGACAACTGTTCTGAATAAGGTCTCAGAAAGGTTGATGAACTGTTGAAACTGAAGGTGTCCAACATCTGTAGGGACTCAATGACTATGCGTCATCTCTAAGAAGTACATGTAACTGTATACTCGAGGGAGTATAAAAATGGGGTACATCTGGATACTGTCGCCATGCGCAACCCGGATATCTATAGGAAAATGTAACTGGTTGTTTCTATAAGTAGACTCTTAAATTTGGAAGAGTCAGGTGGTATCTGGGGTCTTCGACAAATAAATGAAAGGACCAATACCCTGTGCGAGTCTCAACGATGCGATCAAGGTGTTGAAGTCGAGCATGTGAGAAACAATCATTTCGAGAGGCATTGAGGACTCTTCTCGAAATGATTCGTAGGCACTCATCATAAATGGTGATGAGTCCAAGACACAAGGACCTCTAGGTCTATCCTCTGGAATAAATTTGGTTGGTGTCAACAGAGGGAGACCAGCAACTAACAAAGAAATGATGTTTCCTTGATAGGAGCGCGAGGTGTAGAACTAAAGTGTGGTAGTACTAATGGTAGGACTGACATACTGTGGGGATGGGAAATAACTGGGGTCATCGAGTGGGTGGACTCAAACTTCCCTCATTTAGAGCATGATGATATGGTTAACCTGGCAGTGTAGGAAACTGACTTGTAGGTGTGGGGATCATAGTTTTAAGGACTGAAGGGTATGTATTGACTCTGGGGGGACAAGCTGATGGATGCTGTAGAGCGACTCTCAGGGTGACATACAGCAGAATACTCTGAACAATGGCGACCAAAATGGGGAAGCTGCCATATGAGTAGACATGATCTGTTGTGGCACCGAGACGTACCATTGGGTTCTTCTTCGTATTTTTAATGAGCTCCAAGAAGGGATAAAAGTGTGCTCTGAAATGGTACTGTCCTGTGGATTTTGTGAGCCCGGGATTGTTTGTGCTCATGAGTGCTTTCATTTTTAAGGAGTCTGAAAACGATAAGAAAACTCTACAATGGTGGTGGCGTACCGTCCTATGGATTTTTACGAGCCCAAGATGGTGATTGTTCATGGTCACTTTCATGTTTAGAGAGTCTGAAAGTGGTAAGTGGACTCCATTGGTGTTCTTTTTCGTAAGTTAGTCTCCAAGGCCTAAAAAAACATAAAATGATGCAAATGGAGAACTCTTCTAGCCGATGTGACTAAAGTATTCCTTTTTCGTAATTAGTCTACAAGGTTCATAAAAGGGGTAAACTTATACCAGGTAGACACCCTTTCAAATACATTTAGCAAGCATGAAAGGAAGCAAGATTGCTCGATTATCTTTTCATTGTTTTAGGAGTCAAAAAAGAGCTTAACAAAAACTCCCTAAGTGCCTTTTTCGTAAAAGGAATTGCTCGGCCTAAAAAAGGGGTAAAACTATACCGAACAAAAAGGTATTAATGAGAGTGAGAAATGGTCCCAAGCATCGTCATGAGTGTGGAAAACTAAATCCGGTGACATAAAGATTGTAAAAAATGGGCAACGGCCAATGTGGCACGCAAACCGAAGCGACGAGGGGCATGGGAAAAATACCTGAGAAATATGTAGGTGAGAGCGAGAAATGATCTCAAGCATCATCACGAATGCAAAAAACTGAATCCGATGAAATAAGACTCGACAAAAATGGACGACGACTGATTTGGCACGCAAACCGAGGTGACGATGGGCATGGGAAAAATGGCTGAAAAATCTAGAGGTGAGAGCGAGAAATGATCTCAAGCATCATCACGAACGTGGAAAACTGAATTTGACGATACAAGACTTGTCAAAAACGGACAACGACCGATGTGGCACGCAAACCGAGGTGACAAGGGGGCATGTAAAAGATGCCCTAAAAATCTGGAGGTGAGAGCGAAAAATGATCTCAAGCATCAGCACAAGTTCAGAAAACTGAATCCAATGGTATAAAAATCGCCAATAAACTGACAACAGTCGATGTGGCATGCAAATCGAGGTGGCGTGGGGCATGGAAAGAATGTCTGAAAGTTTTTGGTGAGAGCGAGAAATGATCTCAAGCATCATCACAGGCACGAAAATATGAATCCGGCAGTGCAAATGGTGCGAAAAATGGAGGTCATAAGGACTCCGGAGTGGTCGAAGCAAATAACTAGGTTAAAAAATGGCTACAAATAAAGGTGAGCCCACCAAGCCAAGGATGCAGTGGTGGGGAGAAATGATGACCCGCGGGGGGAGAATACTAGGTGTATCAAATCAAATCGAATATACAAGTGATATGTGACCTCAAAAAATGGTTGAGATCATGCATGTGAAAAAGTCAGCAGGGTTAATGACCTGCCCCCATGCTATGTGCATGGGGTTTGTGATTGTGGATCATTGGAATACTGAGATAGATGTGATGGGGAAGGTTCAATATCATTGATCATGCCCCCTATCCCAGGGTCGAGGTAATCTATTATGCCCCCTAACTCAGAGGTGTCAATGTTGGGTAGATGTTGTCTTAGAGAGAGATCAATGGGGCATTGAGCAACCGCTAGCAGGGGGGTATACCATGAGGCTGTAGGTTGTGGTGGCATACTGAAGTGATGATATGATGATGGGGGATTCCCCTTGTGGGGTGGAAGCCCCCAGTATCTTCGACGAGAATCACGATGATGATGAGTAGGAAAGGTTTTGGGCCTAGCCCCATGTTGTGGACATGTGGTTTCCTTGTCAATTTTAAAGGGTTGAACATGTGTGTCAAAGGGATCAATGGAAGGGGCCGACCGAATAGAGGGGTATCCAGTGGAAACTGTGTAAATGGTGTTAATTTCTTCCAAGGAGGAAGATGGTGGGGGATGAATTTCCCCAATGGTAGGAGCAGATGTTTCTAGATCGACATTATTCAGTTTGTATAGAGCTGCTCTATAATCTGGGAGATCAGGGTGGTGATGTGAGTAATGGTCGTAGATGTCGCATATCGCACAAGGGTGGTTGGTGCACAATGATTTATCGGGAGGCTGAGGGGATAGTTCTAGTTTAACAACTCGGATGTTAGTGTCATCATCCAACATTTGCATGTGTTCTTAAAGTGCTGGTAATTGTGGACATAGATGGGTGGCATGGCCAATATCATCACACAAGGAGCACTTAGGGATTACACGAGTTGGGGGATTCTTAGCTAATTTGGGCATCACTGGGGGTGTGCGAGTTGTGGGTGTAGTGTTGTAGGTTGGTGGACCTTTTCCCCCAGTGTTGCAATATTGAGGGGGGACATAACTAGATGTCGATGTAGTGTCCTCCGTTGGAATTGATCGGTTTTGGGGGTTCGAACTACTAGGTGGTGGGTGATTTGGGTGGTTTGGTATGCTAGGTGGTGGATGGTTTGACATATTCATGGGTTGTACTGGTTGTAGGACAACAGTCAGAGTTGGTGGGGGAGTTGGGGCAGGTAAGTACCATACCGGTAATCCTAATGTTAAACCTGGGAGGTTGAGTGTAGCCATTAATGGCATGATGATGGCGCCTGAAGGGGGAAATAAAAATGGGATAGTATGAATTGGTGTGGCTCCTACGTGAGTTGGCACTGAGGGTGGTTACGGGAGTAAAGGGGGCTATTGGTTTGGTACCTATATGTTATGTGAGAGGGTGCACAAATCAGATATCTCAGTTATATTCAAAGGGGGTGGGATGGATTGGAATGTGGAAGTCATAGGTGATTCCGAATATAATCCGGGTCTGACTGTGGAGACGAATGATGTAGGTGCATTTTGAACTGGTTGTCCAATCATAGGGAGAACATTTTTAGGTGCAGCGAGGGCGTATTGGTTTCGACGCATTTGGAGATTCATGTCGGATGATGACATCATAAGGAGATGATGAGTACTTGAATCCATCTGTTGGTTTGTGTGTGTAGTGTATGTGATTTGTTGTTGTGGTGTTGTGGTTCCTTGAGGAGGATCCAACGTACGAGTGTTCACCACTTCTTGTGTGGGAAAAGGATTCTGCAGCACCATGGGTTGTGGTTGAGGAGGTGGCACTGGTTGTGCCATGTGCCCTTGGCGTTGGGCATCATCAGACCACAGTTGGCGCGCTCGCTCCAAATGGGGGCAAGTGTGTGTGTGATGGTCATATACCTCGCGTATGGAACATGGGTGTTTTGTTCGTAAATTGGAGTTCTTACCTTGTTTCGGTGGTCAATCAAGGTTTTGGTTGGCGGGGGCAGCATTGTTGTTTGGAGGATAAGTCTGAGTGACTGGAGGTTGTGGTGCAGTAAGCACTGTCGGTGGTGGGTAATAAGCCGTTGGGGCTTGTGAGTGAACAGGAGCATGTGTGGCCTGCTGATGGTAATACGTAGGGGGTGCAACCAGAGGTGGATAGGCTGAAGGTGCGTGACCATAACACTGTGGTGGACATGAGGGTCCATGAGTGTGGTGGGGTGGGCCATGGGAGCATACGAAGTTGTAGCTCTGGAGTGAGATGAAGCCCTAGAAAGGTCTGGGGCGTTGTTTGTACTCATCATGGTAAAAGGTTTGTTTTGCACCATAACCTGGCCGATAATACCGTCAGCGGCATGGGTTGCCCCTGGCTCATCATGGAGGGATGGATCGCCGTGCGGGGCATCCGGTAAAATGGTGTATAGATATCTAGACTGGGCATATATGAGGTCGAACTCCTGGGATTTTAAGATAGCTTCTTCTTCTGACTAGGGTCGTTCGGAAGCTACATCTTTGGGTATGAGGGGTAGGTGTGATTTGAGAAACCAGTCCAAAAATATACGGTCGTCCAGTTTTATCTTGCAGAGGCTACGGAGTTTGCGCCACTCATGGATATGGTCTGTGATCTGGGTAGCTTTGTTTTGTCTACAAGACAACATTATTTCAACTCCTGCATCATAGCGTACAGGTAGCTAAAAAAACTTAATGAAAGTGGAGACGAGGGACGTAAATGTATGGTGGGTCCCATGTTTTTTCAATGTACCACTTGGCTGCAGAGCCAGTGAACGTTAGTTGCAACAATCTTAGTCTAATGGAGTCATCCACTATGGAGTTAGATGAACACCATAGGTGAAATGACATTCTGTGGTTTTGGGGATCTTCCCCAGGTTTTCCTTCAAACTTGGGGATGTCCGAGGGGAGCTTTGTAGGCATGGGTGGCCATGTAGGGTTGTGCCTGATAGGATCGTTGGTTAACCTGGCTAGGTCTGGTAAGTTCAGACTATCCATGTATGGTAAACTAGCATATGGGTGTGGCGCAGTGACTGGGACATAACTGTTAATGGTGGCATTATGTAGTGATCCAGTGGCCCCTAAGGGTATGCTAGGTATTGAAGGTATGTGTCCTCCAACCATTGTGGTGTGGGATGGGATAGCGCTCCCAAGTGCAACATGGGTTGCAAAGGGGTTAGGAATAGTGCCAGGAATTCCTGGGATCTGGGTTGTGGTAATGAGAGCGGGTGTGATTCCTATGTTGGGCATACCCATAATAGGTGGTGGTCCTGTGTTGGGCATACCTAAAGGTGGAGTGGCCCCTATATTAGGCATGCCTAAAGGGGTTGTTGTTACCATGGGTGGAATAATAGTAGTAGGGTTTGTCGATGTATCTGGAATAGCACTGGTGAAAAGCGGGTCGTATTGTGATCAAGCCATGGGGTTGGTTTGTGATATTTCAGTAGTGTGTTCGGATTCAGCCTCGGAATCAGATGTGAAGTGAGGCGCGTCAGAATCAGATGACTATGTTCTATGGTGATGATGTGTCGAGTAAAGGGATAAGGCTCTACGTCTATGACATGTAGAGTCAAGTGTACCGAACTAAGGGGGTTCACCCTGAAGATGGTAGGATCATCTTAAATTCTCAATGGTGAGAAATATATAAAAATTTCAGTGGAAGGTGGTGATGTAAAAAACTCGAAACCCTAGTGCAACAATGAGTGCAAGAGGGGAGTGAAAAAATAATGGCTCTTAGGCCAACAACCAACCTCAAAAGCACTTATTATAACAGTTGTGCTATAATAAGTGGAGGGATCCAACAAAGTGGTCAGAATACTAAAAGTCAAACAGTTCCTAGAAAAAAGTGGTGCTCACTAGATCAAAGGTGGGTATTGTATCATGCAAAAACCTAACTAGAAGTATTGTGAGTCAACAAATGATATCCTCTGCAAGGTGATGAAATCCAAGTCAGAAAATATAGAGTGTTGAATCAATGGCTAGATATCCCCCTACTGGGAGGGACACCGGGTAGACAATCCTAAAGAGTGGCAACTAGGATACCCCGTTCATGACATGTTTGGTTGGGTGAATCTGCAGTTTGGTTCTATTGTCGCTATACCCCCGTACAGGTGTACACCGAGAACTTCGAAAGGTATCCTTCGGTTACTCAATGGATTGCGGTATTCCACTCAAGATTTTGGAACCAGTCTGGCTACTTCAACCCTCCTAAGGGAGAGGCCTTCCCGATAAATTGGTTGATTCTTTTAAGTGCTCCCCAAGTGGGGTTAAAATGTTGGTTGAGTTTAAGGTAGATTTTAAGGCTCAGTTTAAATAATGTGGCAGAGTGGGTGCAAGTATGGTTATTAAACTGAAATATATTTGCCTGGCTTGGGTGATTGATTACAATTGAAAGAAAAGATGCTTCCAGTTTGCAAAAAATAAAGGTGCTTTCGAAATGTAAATGCTTGAAAAAACTATTCAAAAATAATGGATCTTTGAAATAATTTAAAGGGAAGCAAATAACATAAATATTTCAAGAAATAAATGGATCTCTTAGAAAATTCCTTGGGCAAACTGTTGAGGAAATAAACAGTAAAACCTATGATCTAAATAGAATGTAGGAAATCTTTCTTTCAATTACTGAAAATTTTTAAAAAGACTTTTTAATGGAGCATATATAAATAGAAAAAGATTTAGTATGGTTGTAAAAATGCAGAAAAAATAATGCTGTAAAATAGGCTAAATGGACAAAAATACAGCAAAAAAATTTCTAAAAAATTGGTCGAATTCAAAATAACAGAATCGTGGGTTTTGGGGCAAAAGCTGCGATGTGCAGCGCGGGTTTCAGCCGCGCAGTTGCAATGTGCAGCGCGACAAATCGTCGCGAAGCCGCGATGTGCAGTGTGGGTTTCGGTCGCCCAGTAGCGATGTGCAGCGTGGAAAATGGCCGCGCAGTTGCGATGTGCAGCGTGTAAAATGGCTGCAAAGCCACGGCGTGCCATGCGGAAAAGGGCCGTGACGTCGCGATGAGCCGTGCGACTATCGGGCGAAAAGCTGCGAGGCGAAAGCCGAAAAATGGACACTGAAAAATGAACCCCAAAATGGAAATTCCAAGCTGTTAATGGCAACAGAAAGGGCCAAGATCTAGAACAACAATGGATCTGCTGTCTAGGATGGTAGATCTGTGAATTAAAATGATTAAAACTAACAAAAACTAAGATCTAAAGCAAAAAACCAAAATCTAAGAATTTGAATCCAACAGAGTCGCCAAAAACTGTTGCTTGGTTTTGCAACCAAGCTTGTGCAATGGGCACCTATCAACAATGTGATAGTAGTTTCAATATAGAAAGCAAAAATGATTATGTATTAAATCTAAATCTAAACTAACATGTGAATATAACAAATAAATCTAAAAACGATTCATAGAAAGAACAAGAAATAAAAGAATGTTTTGTATTATCATACCTCAAATGGTGAGGATTTGTGGTGTTGAGCAGCTCCAAGGGTGAGATGCTCCAGGCTCCAATGTTCTCTTCTCCAAGACTACTACAATGGTCAAGAACTCATGAGAGATTTTGACAGCATGAGGATAGAATGATGGATGGATGGATAGTGAGGAGCCCCTACCACCTTTTTATAGTTTTTGGTGGTGGGGAATACCATTATGGTTTTGAGAAAACCATTGGTATTGACCAACATGGTTTAGGTACCTTTTTCCCTCTTTTTTCCTTTTTTGAATATTTTGAATATTTTTATTCCCTTTTAATATTTTTGGAAATTCTGGACCATTTTTTAGGGTTTTTTATGTTTTTTAAGGAAAAATATATCTTTTGAGAGGAAAAAAGGTGTATTATGGTCTTTTGGTGACCTTTTGATGGCTTTAGAGGCTCAAACGGTGGAAAAGTGGACAAATGGGCCATGTGAATAAGGAAATGAGCTAGTGAGCACTTTTTGGGAGTTAACAGGTATGGAGAAAGAGATATTCAGATTAAAGTTTTAGAGAGAGAGAGGGATTGGGGGTTAGGGGTTTAGAGAGAGAGATTCGGTGTTAGGGTTCTAGAGAGAGATATATTGAGATGAGGGTTTGAGAGAGAGAGAGAGAGATATTAGGGTATAGGGATTTATATATATATAGAGAGAGAGATTGAGGATTAGGGGTACAGAGAAAAAAGGAGATTGCGTGTTATGGTTTAGGGAGAGAAAGAGAGACTTGGGGTAAGGAGTTTAAGAAAATGAAAAATAGAAAGAATGGGGGTTTGTTGTTTAGAGAGCAAGAGAGAGAGAGAGAGAGAGAGAGAGATTGGAGGTTTTTTTTTAGAGAGAGAGAGACAGAGAGAGAGAATGAGAGAGAGAAACATACAATGGGGGTTGGGGATTTATAGAGAGAAATATAGAGGTTGAGGGTTTATAGAGAGATATATTTGGGGTTAGGGGTCTAGAGAGAGAGACATGTCAAGATTAGTGTTTAGGGATTTAGAGAGAGAGCGAGAGAGAGAGAGAAATTGGAGGTTTGGGGTTGAGAGAGAGAGAGATTGGGGATTAGGGCTTTAGAGAGAGAAAGAGAATGGGGGTTAGGTGTTTAGAGAGCAAGAGAGAGAGATTGATTTGGTGCTAACAATTTAGAGAGAGAGAGATAGAAAGAGGGACATTGGGGGTGAGGGGTTTGGTGAAAGAGGGAGTGAGTGTGAGAGAGAGAGATTGGATGTTAGGTGTGTACATATAGAAAGAGAATTGATGTTAGGCATTTAGAGACAAAGATTGGTGGTTGGGGATTTAGAGAGAGAGATATATATTGGGGGTTAATAGGGTCTTGGATGTAGAGAGAGATAACTAGGGGAGTATGGATTGTTAATGGTAGGGGGAGAGATATATAGAGAACGGGGAGGGGTAGGTGAGTGAGGAATGAGGTTTTAGTCAGTGAGAGAGAGAGAGAGAGAACGGGGGTCGCATATTTAGAGAGCGGGAGAGAGATATATATCTTCGAGGTTAGGGATTTATAGATAGAGATAGAGAGATGGAGAGATAGAGAGAGACAAAGAGAGACACATAGATTGGGGGTTAGGATTTTAGAAAGAGAGAGAGAGAGAGAGAGTTTGGGGGTAAGGGGATTAGAGAGAAAGGAAGAGAAAGATACATAAAATGGGGGATATGAGTTTAGAGAGAGAGAGGGAGACTAGGGGTTAGGGGTTTAGAGAGATTTAGAGAGAGACTTGGTTTATGGGTTTAAAGAGAGAGAGAGATTGTGGTTTTAGAGAGAGAGAGAGAGATTGAGGATTAGGGGTTCAGAGAGAGAGGGAGATTAGGGATTAGGGTTTAGAGAGAGAGAGATTGGGTGTTGAGGGTTTAGAGAGAGAGATAGATTCCAAGTCGTGGGTTTAGAGAGAGTGAGGGACTAGTGTTTATGGGTTTAGAGAGAGAGAGAAAGAGATTGGTGATTAGGGGTTTAGAGAGAGAGAGAGAGATTAAGGATTAAGGGTTTAGAGAGAGAGAGAGATTGGAGCTAGGGATTTAGAGAGAGAGGGAGAGATATTGGAAGATAGGGGTTTAGTGACAGAGAGAGAGACATTGTGGGTTAAGGGTTGAGAGAGAGAGATATTAGGGTTTATCAATTCAGAGAGATGTAATATCACAAGTTTTTGACTGACTATGTTATTATGTTCTATTAGTCCACGGCCCCAGCATATGTGATTTATTATTGGCATAGAATTAGTATGTTTTGATTTATTCCTTCATGAGTTGATATATTGGGCATGGACCCTGATTTGTTTCATTCTTGAATATATACTAGGTAGGAAAGCCCGAATGAATAAACTTATGTTATATTATGAGAATTGTTTAGAAATTATGATATATTGAGATTTCCTATTTTGTTACATTATACTGTGTAGAGCATGATTCATATGGATGATTTTGTAGTGTGTTGAGCGTGGACTTAGAAACACATGAATGACCTATATATTGGGCCTAAGCCCCGAGGTACGTAGAGTGTTGGGCATAAGCCCTAGAGCACTCCAAGCTTGAAAGAAAATGATTACTGGATTTGAGGCCACTTAAATATCCTAGATGTGCCTCACAAAAACATTCTAGCTCTAGTGTTGAGCAGAGGCTCTTGAATTGCACTAGCGTAACGCCCATGTGAGAGTGTTGAGTTAAAAGGCTCTGAAGAGCACTCGGGGTTACTAGATCTCCAGTGTTGAGCCGGAAGGACTCTGAATAGCACTTATGTATTTTATCACAACTATTCGATTTGATTAAATAAATCTTATCATCATCAAGTACTGCGAGAACTACCATGTTAAAACGAGGGAATCTGACATGTAAAGGGAAAGACTAGAGGTGCCTTACTAGCTTACCGAAACCATCCAAAAAAGTGGACCCTTTCCTTAAAAAAAAGAATTAAAAGAAATAACATGTGAACAAAATGCTTAAAGGCCACAAAGATAAATATTATTATTAGGATCTTTCAATAATAATATTGTTATTAATTATATATTCTTATATATATATGTATGTATGCATAAGTGCGCTGCCACTTACTAAATATTATTTATTAAATATTTAGATGGAATTGTAATTATTGTATTATTATTATTATAAAAGCTTAAAGATAAAAAAAAAAACACTTTAGTCAAACAAAGTTGAGAAGTCCTAGTTCTAAAAGAACTAGTAATAAATTAAACAAATACTCTTTTATAAATTAATTTATTTAAAGAAACCAGTAAATTCCAATAGTCCTAAATTCAAGATTTTCCTACTTAAGGAGGACAGACCCCAAAGTTTGGGGATCCTTCTTTCTTTTGGGAGTTATCATTTCCTTATTTCAAAGAGGAACTCTCTGTTCCAAGAAGTGAACCCTTCACACATCAATTTCCCAGATCTGAACCAGTTACAAATTTAGGGCCTCTACCTCTCAGTTTGCATGTCAGAACTAGCTCGGGGGGATCCTTATCTGAACCAGGAATGGTGATGGGATCAAGGTTGGGAGGAACATGGTAGTCCCAAAGTAATCTAATCCAGAACTCATTCCATTCAATTCAGCTTAACCCAGCTATATTTTTCCACTAATAAGTGATTTGAGTGTGCAGGTAACTACAGGAGGTGGGTACGCTACAAACTTTCAAGTATGAACTATTTCATTCACCTTGTATCGTTCATACAAATCAAATAGCTTGTTATTTAATATTTAGACTCAGCAAGGACTTAGTGGTTTATGAAGTTATTGCAACCCTAGAAATCTATTTGAGTTTGAATGTTGAATGTCTAGCATGGTTAGCTCCATAGCCTGTGCTAGACATTTACGAATAGCATTAGAGACATGTTTATCTTTCTATTCTTCATTTTTTTTATAATTTCTGCAACATTATTTCTTCCAGTATCCCAGAGAGCTCAGCTCTTTTATTTTAGTATCTAGATTAGTCCTTACAGAGACTTAGAATAGAAACAATTCACAGAGTTTGGACAGCTACCATTTTTTTTTCCATATTTATTTATTTCAGTACAGTATTGCAAACCTAAGCCATTATTTCCAACTCAAATGAAATTTTACAGATCATGTGGATGCCCTATCAATAAAACAAAAATAGTTATGGAAAGAGAACTAGAAATGACTCACATGAACCATCCATATTTACTATTATCTTTATAAATCAAATGCACATCAATACGTAGTTGTAACTACATAATAGTCCAACATAAGAAAAGAAATTGCAGAGCACATTTCAAACATCTAAACCCTAGCAATCGCTTAAATCATAGAATTAATAGCATCAAATTTTCCTACAGAATGCCCATGGAAAAATAGGGATGCTGATAAAGTCAAGCACAGAACCTATCAAGCCATAAATACAGGGATCGAATCCCATTACCATCCATTACCAAAACCAAAACGCAGTTAAAAGATACAAATCTATGCCTTTAACCCTTTAGGGTTTAAGTAAGGGCATCAACAATACATTTAGAAAATTGTTAGTTATACCACTTAAGTCAAAATACATTTCACAATAACAAGGACAATACATACATGTTATGGAACAGGGAGGTACTAATTTTCCTATCTTTAAAATCTATCTATTGTACAATCCAATGCAAAATATAAAACAATGACAGGAAATGAAACCATAGAGTTCATGTTCTTCCCCTACAATACATTACGAAATTTTAAACAATTCTTGTGCATTTCACTGGAAATTTAAAGAGACAGAATTACATTTGGAAATAGAAGATCAGCACAACGTTATAAGAAAACTCCATAGGCTGAGCCCCAATACATTTTTTTATGGACAGACAACGAGCTGAATAGATAACTTAGAAATATTAAACATCCTTTTCAAAACACCATATGTTTTACAAAGAAGTATTCCTGGGTAAAATCCCAGTTCTTTAAACCACGAGAACTAAACTCCATTTGTCAAAATTACAAGTCACACTTGACAATGATCTTCCAAACCCACCACAGACTTCAGATTTTCACTGGTCCAGCCAAGTGGCGACCTCTCAGACTTCAAATTATACTAAGCCAATGACTCACGAAGTCTGCCATAAACAACACGATATCTACAAAACCCCACCAGGGCTGTAAGAGGACAGAGCACAATGGGGTTGTGTAACTGGACTTACCAGTTCTCATAATGACCAAGCCCAAAGCAACCATGATAGCCATGTAGTAGACATCTATTGGCACTACCTGTCACCACAACAACAAACTTCCAGTGAGAAAAACCTGTAGCTTCTATCAATAGAAGAAATACTTAATTACAACAAACGACAGGGAACAGGTCATACCTGTGCAGGAGTTCGTCCTCCCCTACGCCTTCAGTAAAGCTATTAGTGTATAGATATTTCCACCATTGCAATGAAGTTCAGCACAAAAAGTTAGCCAAAAATGCAGAGCGTTTGGCAAGGGAGGAAAACCCTCAAATGCAAATGATAAAACCCTTACCCAGCCTGTCGACCACTTCAAACAAACGCATTTAATGTCTTACACCAACCATGATTTCATTTAGAGTTATATTATTTACATAGGAGACTATGATAGGAGTTGTATAAACCAACGCAATGGATAGTTGAACTAATAGTGATGCCATAGTTTCGATACCCTGAAAAAAAAGCTCACACTTGACCCTTGTTTGACACAAGGCTTTACATCTTAGTATGCTCTTTAGGGGTTGTTCAAACAAGAACGAGGATCCATAAGCTTGGGAGAGTAAATGGTGGGAATAGGTGAGATTCCCAGGGTAGAATGACGATCTACGGGTATACCTACAAACACCACAATGATATTGACGTTAGCAAAAGAATGCTAAGTAAGTCCAGTATTCTCCCAAGAGTGTCCTTACCTCTCGGCAGCCCTGTCGGGGTAATTGTTTTTCCCCTCATCTCTTTTGTTACTAGAAGCCCATATTAGAACATCAGACCCCTCATCAACAAAGGCCACTTCACCTGGAGGTGCCATTCAGACATTCATTTGTATTCATTAGAACAAAATGATAGAGTTATAATTTCCGTTACATCAACAATAGTAAACTCATAACTATGATACATCGTTGATATGTTTATAAATGCTTCCGCAGAACTATAAATGTAAAAGACAAAAGATATCAGGGGTATTTAAGAAAGGTAGGACCTCTTTAGTTGAAATAATTACATATCTATTTTATTGTTGAATTAATTTGCGTCTATTTTCACTCTCATACGGGGATGGAAAAATTTTAAATTTTTGATATTTTGGGAACATTACAAGTGGTATCAGAGCAAGTTACAAACACTAAGTGACCTATTGGGCTCACTACCAAACACCGCTGCAGATATAGAAAACCTCGTTTAAAATATTGTATTATGTTTTATGTGAAGAATTAACTAACAAATTGTTTTCCGTAAACAGATGCTTATATAACTTTTAGGTACACGCAGTATCAGAAAAAAATGAATGCAGAACAAGTCAGCAGTATACAAGGAAATCTAAATTCCCCACCATGAGAGCAAGAAATTGTGGTGGAACTCAACTCGGATTTAGAGAAATCCATGCAGCAACTACAGGCAAAATTCCAGAATTTAAGAGACAAGAATATGCAAGAAAGAAGAGAATAGTGGGCTATAAATGAAGCCTTACTCCAAAGCCTAACAGGGTCAAAACCCCATGAACAACCTACTCTTTCCGTCAACACTCTTAACACAAGGAAAGCAGCCAGTTACAAGATAGGAGAACAAGAAAGACATAAATCGGAACCATTGGAAGAGGACTGTAAGAGCTCTTCCAATGACAATGGCTCCCTACCTCCTTGCAAGAGAAGGAGGAAGAGTGATGATAGTTTGCAAGAAGAGTTCAAAAAGATAAGAGCCCCAACGTACGACGAGGAAATCAACTCAAGGGAAAAGGCTGAAGAATGGTTGTTAGGAATGAATAAATACTTTAAAGTTCATAATTACTCCAGTGAGATGCAAGCTCGTTTAGCCATATACAACCTAAATGGTAAAGCTTCCAGATGGTGGTGGGGCTTGAAACACACCAAGGGACAAGAGCTGCGAGACATAACCTGGGATACTTTCAGCAGAATATTTTAGGACAAGTATATGTCTGAAATATTCTTTGACAAGAAAATAAAAGAATTCCATGATTTAAAAATGGGCTTCCTGACTATGGAAGCTTTCATTAACCCGTTCTTAGACTTGCTGCACTATGTGCCTTATATTAAGGACAAGAAGGTGAAAATTCAGTAGTTCTTGGGTGGGCTGCCACCAAACTTTAGAGAGAAGATAGAATTTGACACGCCCAAAACCCTTGATATAACCCTACATAAAGCCAGGATGTGCTATGAGCATGGGTAGCCAAGGAACGACAACATCAACAGAAATAGAGACAGATTCAAAACCTTCTCAGACAACCGCAGATCAGGTTTTAGACCCCCACCTTTTCGGAAACATAACAACAGTTTTCCACCCAACAGAGGTTTCAACCGACCCCAAGCTCTACCAAGTACACCCCCACCACCAAACAATAGGCCATCTTTCAACAAAGGGACAAAAGCAGTCCCACCAACTGTTTCTTGTTGGAAATGCCAAGGACCACATTACTACAGAGACTGCCCCAACAAAACAGATGGGGTTTTACACAACATCCAAACGGAGCCTACCGTGGGGGACATGGCAAAGACACCTAGGATTTATGCCGCCCTTGATGTCCGGCAAGCAGATCATCAAGCCACCATGGTGGAAATTGAAGGTAAGATATCTAACACTATCATTTCATTTCTAATATACCTCGGTGCTTGCCGAAGCTACATCGCCCCTAGGATAGTAGAAACTTGCAAGTTAGACCGAGAAAGTCACAAGGTACCATGGCTGGTGCAACTAGCTACGGGTACCAAGCGGAAGGTTTTCAAACTAATTAAGGGCTATGAGTTAGATTTGAATGGTTTCCCAACTAGGGTAGATTTAAACCTCTTACCGCTAGGGTCTTATGACATAATAATAGGCATGGATTGGTTAGAAGGACATCATGCCTTGCTAGATTTATTAAACAAATCAATCCTATGCACAGATAGTCAAGGGAACCAAAGGACAATTCAAGGTATACCTAAGGAAGCATCAGTACGACAGATATCTGCATTGCAAGCAAAGAAATGCTTAATAAAGGGTTGTAAACTATTTGCAATCCACCTTCAAACAGTGGAAGCCGACAGAGAACAAAAGATCGAGGATTTTCCAATACTAGTAGAATTCAGAGATGTGTTTCTCGAGGAAATGCCATGGTTACCACCCAAATAGGACTTAGAATTTTCCATAGAGCTAACACCTGGAACGGTACCTGTCTCTAGGACCCCATACCATATGAGCACACCAGAGATGGTAGAGATCAAGATACAGCTACAAGAACTAATAGACAAGGGATACATTCGATCGAGTGTGTCTCCCTGGGGATCACCAATACTCTTTGTCAAAAAGAAGGATGGAACGATGCGTATGTGAATCGATTACCGTCAACTCAACAAGTTAACCATCAAGAACCGATACCCACTCCCTAGGATCAATGACTTGTTTGACCAAGTCGGAGGAGAAAAGATCTTCTCAAAGATCGACCTACAATCTAGATATCACCAAGTTAGAATTCATGGTGAGGACATCAGTAAGACCGTGTTTCACACCCGATATGGCCACTACAAGTTTGTAGTAATGCCTTTCGGTTTGATGAATGCACCCGCCAACTTCATGTGCATGATGAATAATGTTTTCAGTAAGTACCTCGACAAGTTTGTTCTAGTATTTATAGACGATATCCTGATCTATTCCAAGAATGAAGAAGAACATGAGGAACACCTGTGAATAGTTCTACGAACACTACGAGAATATCAGCTATACGCAAAATTTAGTAAGTGTGATTTCTATAGACCTCAGATACAATACTTAGGACACATCATTTTCGAGAAGGGAATAGTAGTTGATCCCGAAAAGATCAAGGCTATCGAGGAATGGCCCACACCTACTTGTGTTTTCGACATACGATCATTCCTAGGTTTAGCCGGATATTATCGAAAGTTCATTGAGAACTTCTCTTGGATCGCTTGTCCCATGACCGCTTTATAGAAGAAAACCAGTAAGTTCATTTGGACAGACAAGTGCGAGGAAAGTTTTCAGAAGTTAAAACATCTTCTGATTAGCGCACCAATACTATGAATTGCTGACCCCAATGGGGACTTTGTAGTTTGCACCGATGCAAGCAAGGAAGGACTCGGTGGAGTCCTTATGCAGGATGACTTTGCCATCTGCTACGAGTCAAGGAAGTTAAAAGACCATGAGAAAAACTATCCTACTCATGACCTTGAATTGGCAGCCATTATCCACACTCTAAAGATGTGGAGGCATTACCTCATGGGAAGGAAATTTCTATTAAAGATGGACAACATGAGTCTAAAGTACCTATTTGATCAACCTGACTTGAACGCTAGATAGGCTAGATGGTTATCCTTCCTTAGTGAATACCACTTCGAACTGAAACACATCAAGGGAAAAGAAAACAAGATCGTCGACGCCTTAAGTTGATGAGCTCATATGTTACATGAGGTAACTGAAAGTCGAACAGACTCCGACGTACACAACAGATTTAGAACGACATGCCAAAATGACCGGTTCTATGTCGAGATCCTTAAAAAGATCCAGGAAGATAGGCTTTTTCTACAACAAAAAGAATACAAGATAGATGAATCAGGATTGTTATGGTCGAAGGAGAGACTCTACGTTCCCGAGAGTGGAGACATTCGACCTAACATACTCACTGAATTCCATTGGAGACCATATTCAGGGCACCTCGGATATCAAAAGATGATTTCGGTCGTAAAGAAACATTACTTTTGACCTAAACTGAAACCTGACATTGCATTGTTCATCACAAAATGTCAGGAATGCCAGTTGGTCAAAGCAGAACATCAACACCCCTACGGACTACTTCAACCCTTACCCATTCCGGAATGGAAGTGGGAGGTAATAAGTATGGATTTCATTATAGGCCTACCGAAGAGTATGAAACAGAATGATTCCATCTTTGTAGTAGTAGACAAGCTATCAAAAGTAGCACATTTCATGCCAGTAAAATCTACCTACAAGGCGGTTCATATTGTGGAAATCTTCCTAAAGGAGATCTTCTGGTTACACGGGATACCCAAAGAAATTATCTTTGACCGAGACATGAAGTTCACTAGCAACTTCTGGAGAGCACTATTCTCTAGGTTAGAAACACAACTACATTTTAGTACCGCATACCACCCCCAAACTGACAGACAGACGGAATGAGTAAACCAAATTTTGGAGGATATGCTAAGGATGTATGTCATGAACAATCCCACTAAGGACTATTTACACCTCGCAGAGTTTGCATAAAAAAATGGTTATCAAACCTCGGCCAAAATGATCCTTTTCGAAGTACTCTATGGTCGAAAGTGTCGGACCCCCGTAACTTGGGACAGCCCGGTGGACAGACTTATTCTAGTGCCCGACTTACTAAAAGACTTGGAACAACTAGTCTCCAAGGTGCAACTCAACTTAAAAGAAGCACAAGACCACCAAAAGAGTTACATGGACAAGAAAATAAAGGACAAAGACTACCAAGTAGGTGAACATGTATTCCTAAGAATAAAGGCGAAACAAAGCTCGTTGAGCTTGGGGCATTGCGGTAAACTAGCCCCAAGTTTTTGTGGACCTTTTGAAATATTGGCCAAGAAGGGTCCAGTAGCGTATGAGTTAGCCCTACCAGCTCATATAAAAGTTCATAATGTTTTTCATGCTTCTTTATTAAAGAAATATGTCTACAACACTAAACATGTTATTGATTGGTCCTTATTATAGGTGGAGCCCAAAGGGGAGTTCACGCCAAAGCCACTCCACACTCTGGACAAGAGAGAGGTCCCACTTAGGAGGAGGACCATTACTCAGCTAAAAGTGCAATGGAGACACTTTGGACCAGATGAGGCTACTTGGGAGAATGAGGCTACCATGAGAGAGGCATACCCTGCCTTGTTTCATGATTCCATTCTTAGTTCCTAGAAACAACGGGACAGTGTTGTACTAAGCGGGGAGGGATGTAATATCCCAAGTTTTTGACTGACTATGTTATGATGTTATATTAGGCCACGGCCCCAACATATATTCTTTATTATTGGCATAGCATTAGTATGTTTTGATTTATTCCTTCATGAGTTGATATATTGGACATGGAACCTGATTTGTTTCATTGTTGAATATATATTGGGCAGGAAAGCCCGAATGAATAAACTTATGTTGTATTATGAGAATTGGTTACAAATTATGATATACTGAGATTTCCTCTTTTGTTACATTATACTGTGCATAGCATGATTCATATGGATGATTATGTAGTGTGTTGAGCATGGACTCAGAAACACACGAATGACCTATATATTGGGCCTAACCCCCGATGTATCTAGAGGACTCTTGTTACATACTAGGCCTAAGCCCTGAGGTACGTTGAGTGTTGGGCATAAGCCCTGGAGCACTCCAAGCTTGAACGAAAATGATTACCGGATCCGAGGCCACTTAAATATCCTAGATGTGCCTCACAACCACATTCTAGCTCTAGTGTTGAGCAGAACCTCTGGAATTGCACTAGCATAACGCGCATGTGAGAGTGTTGATTTAGAAGGTTCTGAAGAGCACTCGAGGTTACTAGATCTCCAGTGTTGAGCCAAAAGGACTCTGAATAGCACTTATGTATTTTATCGCAACTATTGGATTTGATTAAATAAATTTTATCATCATCAAGTACTGCGGGAACTACCATGTTAAAATGAGGGAATCTGACATGCAAAGGGATAAACTAGAGGTGCCTTACCAGCTTACCGAAACCGTCCAAAAAAGTGGACCCTTTCCTTAAAAAAAAGAATGAAAAGAAGTATCATGTGAACAAAATGCTTAAAGGCCACAAAGCTAAATATTATTATTAGGATCTTTCAATAATAATATTGTTATGAATTATATATTCTTTTAAATATATATGTATGTATGCATAAGTGAGCTGCCACTTACTAAATATTATTTATTCAATACTTAGATGGAATTGTAATTATTGTATTATTATTATTATAAAATCTTAAAATAAAATAAAAAAACACTTTAGTCAAACAAAGTTGAGAAGTCCTAGTTCCAAAAGAACTAGTAATAAATTAAACAAATACTCTTTTATAAATTAATTTATTTAAAGAAACCAGTAAATTCCAACAGTCCTAAATTCAAGATTTTCATACTTAAGGAGGACAGACCCCAAAGTTTGGGGATCCTTCTTTCTTTTGGGAGTTATAATTTCCTTATGTCAAAGAGGAACTCTCTGTTCCAAGAAGTGAACCCTTCACACATCAATTTCCCAGATCTGAACCAGTTACAAATTTAGGGCCTCTACCTCTCAGTTTGCATGTCAGAACCAGCTCGGGGGGATCCTTATCTGAACCAGGAACAGTGATGGGATCATGGTTGGGAGGAACGTGGTAGTCCCAAAGTAATCTAATCTAGAACTCATTCCAGTCAATTCAGCTGAACCTAGCTATATTTTTCCACTAATAAGTGATTTGAGTGTGCAGGTAACTACAGGAGGAGGGTACACTACAAACTTTTAGGTATGAACTATTTCATTCACCTTGTATCGTTCATACAAATCAAATAGCTTGTTATTTAATATTTATACTCAGCAAGGACTTAGTGGTTTATGAAGTTATTGCAACCCTAGAAATCTATTTGAGTTTGAATGTTGAATGTCTAGCATGGCTAGCTCCCTAGCCTGTGCTAGACATTTACGAATAGCATTAGAGACATGTTTATCTTTTTATTCTTCTTTTCTTTTATAATTTCTGCAACATTATTTCTACCAGTATCCCAGAGAGCTCAGCTCTTTTATTTTAGTATCTAGATTAGTCCTTACAGAGACTTAGAATAGAAACAATTCACATAGTTTGGAAAGCTACCATTTTCTTTTCCATATTTATTTATTTCAGTACGGTATTGTAAACCTAAGCCATTATTTCCAGCTCAAACGAAAGTTTCCAGATCATGTGGAAGCCCTATCAATACAATGAAAACAGTAGTGGAAAGAGAACTGGAAACGACTCACATGAACCACCCATATTTACTATTATCTTTATAAATCAAATGCACATAAATACATAGCTATAACTACAGAATAGTCCAGCATAAAACAAGAAATCACAGAGCAAATCTCAAACATCTAAACCCTAGCAATCGCTTAAATCATAGAATTAATAGCAACAACTTTTCCTACAGAATGCCCACGGACAAATAAGGACATTGATAAAGTCAAGCGCAAAACCTATCAAGCCATAGATATATGGATCGAATCCCATTACCATCCATTACCAAAACCAAAACGTCGTTACAAGATATAGATCTACGCCTTTAACCCTTTAGGGTTTAAGTAAGGGCATCAACAATACATTTAGAAAATTGTTAGTTATACCACTTAAGTCAAAATACATTTCACAATAATAAGGACAATACATACAGGTTAAGAAATAGGGAGGTACTAATTTTCCTATCTTTAAAAACTATCTATAGTACAATCCAACACAAAATATAAAACAATGACAGGAAACGAAACCATAGAGTTCATGTTCTTCCCATACAATACATTACGAAATTTTAAACAATTCTTGTGGATTTCACCAGAAATTTCAAGAGACAGAGTTACATTTTGAAATAGAAGATCAGTACAGCGTTAGAAGAAAATTTCATAGGCTGAGCCACGAATACATTTTTTTTGGACATACAACAAGATGAATAGATAACTTAGAAATATTACACATCCTTTTCAAAACAACATATGTTTTACAGAGAAGTATTCCTGGGTAAAATTCCAGTTCTTTAAACCACGAGAACTAAATTCCATTTGTCAAAATTATAATTCACACTTGAGAATGATCTTCCAAACCCCCCACAGAGTTCACATTTTCGCTGGGCTAGCCAAGTGGCAACCTCTCAAACTTCAAATTATAGTAAGCCAATGGCTCACGAAGTCTGCCATAAACAACATGATATCTACAAAATCCCACCAGGGCTGTAAGAGGATAGAGCACAATGGGGTTGTGTAACTGGACTTACCAGTGCTCATAACAACCAAGCCCAGAGCAACCACGATAGCGACGTAGTAGACCTTCGTTGGCACTATCTATCACCACAACAACAAACGTCTCGTGACAAAAACCTGTAGCTTCTACCAATAGAATAAATACTTAATTACAACAAATGACAGGGAACGGGTCATACGTGTGCAGGATTTTTTCCTCCCCTACGCCTTCAGTAAAGCTATCAGTGTATAGAAATTTTCACCATTGCAACGAAGTACAGCACAGAAAGTTAGCCAAAAACGCAGAGCGTTTGGCAAGGGACGAAAACCCCCAAATGCAAATGATAAAACCCTTACCCAGACTGTCGACCACTTCAAACAAATGCATTTAATGTCTTACACCAACCACGATTTCGTTTAGAGTTATATTCTTTACATAGGAGATTATGATAGGATTCGTATAAATCAACACAATTGATAGTTGAACTAATAGTGATGCCATAGTTTCGATACCCTAAAAAAAAGCTCACACTTGACCCTTGTTTGACACAAGGCTTTACATCTTAGTATGCTCTTTAGGGGTTGTTCAAACAAGAAAAAGGATCCATAAGCTTGAGAGAGGAAATGGTGTGAATAGGTGAGATTCCTAGGGTAGAATGACTATCTACGAGTATACCTGCAAACACCACAATGATATTGACATTAGCAAAAGAATGCTAAGTAAGTCCAGTATTCTCCCAAGAGTGTCCTTACCTCTCGATAGCCCTGCCAGGGTAATTGTTTTTCCCCTCCTCTCTTTTGTTACTAGAAGCCCATCTTAGAACATCAGACCCCCCATCAACAAAGGCCACTTCACCTGAAGGTGCCATTCAGACATTCATTTGTATTCATTAGAACAAAATGATAGAGTTATAATTTCTGTTACATCGACAATAGTAAACTCATAACTATGATACATCGTTGATATGTTTATAAATGCTTCCGCAGAACTATAGATGTAAAAGACAAAAGATATTAGGGGTATTTAAGAAAGGTAGGACCTCTTTAGTTGAAACAATTACATATCTATTTTATTGTTGAATTAACTTGCATCTATTTTAACTTTCATACGGGGATGGAAAAATTTTAAATTCTTGATATTTTGTGAACCCTACAAGAGAAAGGGATAGAGAGATTGGGGGATAGGTTTTAGAGAGAGGGAGAGAGATTTAGGGTTACCATTTTAGGTAGAGAGGGAGAGAGAGATATTCGAGTTTAGAGAGAGAGAGAGAGATCTCGATTCTCGATTTGGTAAAAGGGGTTTATAGATAGAGATGGAAAGAGGGATATTGGGGGTGAGGGTTTTATTGACATAGGGAGTGAGTGGTGGAGAGAGATTGGCTGTTAGGTGTGTAGAGTGTTACACTTAAAATACACCCATCATTATGATTTAGTGTATACATCCCTGAAGTCATCTAGACCAAGTGCTCATTTGGAGGATTTGTACTTAGTTTGTACACCCTTTTGAGAGGTCATCGTAGGTTGCACACTAGCAACATGCGACATTGCAGGTTGCTCCATAGTAGAGTGCGACGAGGTCTGTTAATGGGAAAAAATAGCCATTTCGAGATCTTTCTCGAAGCTTTCCCATTTGGGGGCTTATCCCTGATCTCTTGGAGAGATGGTACTTGACCCCTAGCCTATTGGGAAGATCCCCTGTCTCTCTCCTACCATCTCTCATCCTATCCTATCCATAACCTCATCCACTTAGTCCTATATATGTGAGGCTCACTCCCATACAAAAGGGGGGAAGACTATGGTATCTACATGCTGGTGAAATATCTCTTAGGACACCTTCACTCACCTCTTGGAGAATTCATGCTTCTTTGGAAGGGCTTCGCAATTGGCTTGTGTGGAGAAGGGCTGCTACATTAAGTCATTGGTTGTGGTTCTATATCTCTATCATGTAATCCTCTATTTACAGTAATAAAAATGCTTTCTACTAATATCGTTCTTGTTGTGTAATGATGTTGTGTTGTTTACCTACTTAACTGTTTACATAGATCTCTTATTGTATAGATGCTCTTTACTCATTTCTCTTTTCTGTGTCTTAACAGGTCTTGCATCTTGGATCTGACAACCTCGGGATGTGAAGCAACATTCGGGAGAAAGGATAGCGAATCAAAGAGGTAAGAAATCTAGTACTTGATCCTTAAGTAGATCTAGGAAACGTGTTTGTAGTCTATTGTACTTGTTCTAGACTCGCATTGAGCTAGGGAGATCCAGCTCGCCTCCGGTCGAGTGGATTGTTCGATAATAAATATTACTCCCATGGATGTGCAATGTATTGGTCAGCAGCCATGTTTTACTACATATGAGATTGTCAGTTTAGAGTTAGTTGTACTGCAGCAACGTCCTTCATCCGACAAGTCTTTTCCCTTTATTTCTATCAAAGCACTTCATCGGTACATCCTTAACAGCTTCATGCTTTGGGGGGAATTCTGTTACACCTAAAATCTACCCATCATTATGATTTAGTGTATACATCCATGAAGTCATCTAGACCAAGTGCTCATTTGGAGGATTTGTACTCAGTTTGTACACCCTTTTGAGAGGTCGTCGCAGGTTGCACACTAGCAACATGCGACGTCGCAGGTTGCTCCATAATAGAGTGCGACGAGGTCTATTAATGGGAAAAAATATCCATTCCAAGATCTTTCTCGAAGCTTGCCCATTTGGGGGCTTATCCCTGATCTCTTGGAGAGCTGGTACTCGACCCCTAGCCTGTTGGAATATCCCCTATCTCTCTCCTACCATCTCTCATCCTATCCTATCCATAACCTCATCCACTTAGTCCTATATATGTGAGGCTCACTCCCATACCAAAGGGGGGAAGACTATGGTATCTACATGCTAGTGAAATCTCTCTTAGTTCACCTTCACTCACCTCTTGGAGAATTCATGCTTCCTTGGAATGGCTTGGCAATTGGCTTGTGTGGAGAAGAACTACTAATGCTCGTTAAAAAACGAAACCAACCTTCTAGCATAGTTTTCCTTTGGTTTCAAGCTTGCATAAAAATGAAACCAATCCACTGTACGAGCATAGTTTATGTTCTATTTCAAGCTCGTTAAAAAATGAAACCAACCTTCAAGCATAGTTTCTCTTTGATTTCAAACTTGCATAAAAATGAAACCATTTCACATGAGCATAGTTCCCGTTCTATGTCAAGCTCGTTAAAAAATGAAATAGGTTCCTACGAGCACGGTTTATGTTATGTTTCAAGCTCGTTAAAAAATGAAACCAACCACCATAGCATGGTTTACCTTTGGTTTCAAGCTTGCATAAAAATGAAACCAATCCATTAGAGCATAGTTTTATTCTATCTCAAGCTCGTTAAAAAATGAAATAGACCCCTATAAGCATAGTTTACCTTTGGTTTCAAGCTTGCAAAAAATGAAACCAATCCACTCAAGCATAGTTTTATTCCATTTCAAGCTCGTTAAAAAATACGATGGGTCCCCTCGAGCATAGTTTTATTCCATTTCAAGCTCATTAAAAAATAAGATGGGCCCCCCTCGAGCATAGTTTTATTCCATTTCAAGCTCATTAAAAAATAAGATGGGCCCCCCTCGAGCATAGTTTTATTCCATTTCAAGCTCATTAAAAAATAAGATGGGCCCCCCTCAAGCATAGTTATTGTCTATTTCAATCTTGTGTAAAAATGAAATAGATATCCCTCCCATTGGTTCGAGTCTCTTGCTAGAGTTAGAATTTGAACCTTCATTTCATTTCATTCTCATTTCCCCCCCCTTGGTGAACATTTTCATATTAGTAGCCAGGTTGGTAGTTGGGTTAGCAAGCATCATTTTTAGATGAAATGAAACTTGGGGGGCATGCCACATGTCGTACTGTCAGCAATCATGTTGAGGGATCACCACCATGTTGAGCCGCTAGCAATCATGCTGGGGGAATTTACCAACCTCTGGGAATCATGTTGGGAATGAACCCGTCAATGGGCCTTAACCTATGAGCATAGTTCCCTTTCTGTGTCAAGCTCTTTAAAAAATGAAACAAGTCGTTCAAGCAGAGTTCTATTCCTGTGTCAAGCTCGTTAAAAAATGAAACATATACTTTCCCTTTGAGTCGAGTCTCCTTGTAGACTTAGTACCCGAACCTTCTTTTCACCCACCTATTCCTTAGGCAAATGAAATGAATCTTGGGGGCATGTCTTCAACTTCTAGAAGTTACGTTGAAGTCAACTCGATCGCCTCTCCACACCATGTTGGAGCTAAGTCACTTACTACTAGCAATCCTGCTGGGGGCATGTACAAACCTTTGGATCTCATGATGAGAAGAAGTTTACCATTGGGAACATTTTCGAGCATACTTTCCTTTCTTAGGTTTCGAGCTCATTAAACCATGAAAATTATCCCGAGCATAGTTCATTTTATGTTACAAGCTCGTTAAAAAATGAAGCAGACATCATGAGCATTCTTCCAACCTATCTTCGAGCTCGTTAAAAACAGTAAGATAGTATTTGAGCTTACTTTTTCACTTTTTTCATGCTCTGGTTGAAACATGAAAAGTGGTTTGAGCTTAGTTTTTACTGTGCCGAGTTTACTTTTTCCTTTGTCGTACTCGGTTATCAACCATGACAAATTTATTCATGGAGTCCTTTTTAAGCTCGTTTCAGACTCCCTAAATAGGAAAACATTGCCAAGCGAACTTGATGCTTTCACGCTTGTAAAAGCATTTTAATGATCATCTTTCTGGTGATAGTTTACCCCTTTTTCGGACCAGGGAGCACTATTTACGAAAAAGGTATACTCCAGCCAATCATGACTGGAAGAGTCCTCTCCCGTGTTGTTTTACCCTTTTTCGGGCGATGAGGCTAACTTTATGAAAAAGGACCTTTTGGAGTCTTCTTTAGTTCTTTTCAGACTCTCTAAATATGAAATGACAACTGAGTTTGCCTTCTATGGACACTTTAAATTTTCACATTGAAGGCCCCACCATTGGATGAACCCCTCCTATCCTAGGTTCAGAAAATATTTGGGATTGGACTCATCTATGAGATGAGGTATACCGAGCATCTGGTTACCCTCATCAAGCTCGTTAAAAAACACATGAGGCACTCATCATTCATGATGGGGAAAATGAAAAGTGTTTGTGTTGCATACTTTAGTGGCAGTATATAGTCGTTCTTGAACATGGCACTCATTTGCATGTGCATACTGATACTTGGGTCATCTGTTTCTCTATGAGTCCCCGCTTACTTTCTAAGTCGTGTTACTCCTCTTCGTCATTCGGATAAAGCTTCCACTATCAGTTGCATTAGGAGTTTGCGTCATTCTCATGTCAATACTGCCAAGTCATGCCATGCCCATGTTCAAGAACACATTCGTCACTCATTATTTTCAGTCAGTACACACGTCGTCATGCCATTGTCACTTTGAGTCAGTCTCACATGTTATTGTACCATCCGATCCACTCTAGACATCTTTTGTCATGTTTCATGTCGATTGATGGGGGATTCATCATGGCCCTCCTTCGATGGATTCATCCTTGTCGACTTCAACTCATCATCCAAGGATTGAATCTAGAAACCAGTCAAGTAACTTGGTCCTGCATGCCTCAATGGTAGGTCATCTTGCTTTTGTCATGAGTTTACATCGTTGACTCGTGATTGAAAGATTTCATCTTGCATTCGATGTCAACTCATCTATTCACGCTTGATGATATGTACTGTGAAACCTTGGGAATCATTGACATTAATGGTGATCTCCCTCGCACTTGTTAACAATTTACATCAATGACTGGTAATCAAGTGGTTTCTACCATGTTCAACGTCAAGACATTTGTAATCACATGGATAGATTCGTATCATTGCGGGTTCAGCTTGAAGACCTTGGGGAGTCATGTTTT
Source organism: Larix kaempferi (assembly GCA_027924585.1). Classification (NCBI taxonomy): domain Eukaryota; kingdom Viridiplantae; phylum Streptophyta; class Pinopsida; order Pinales; family Pinaceae; genus Larix; species Larix kaempferi. The sequence continues at coordinate 1,989,918 of BSBM01000344.1, read as the reverse complement.
TACCCAGGTTGCGATGGAGTTTGTATTGAGTCATATTACACGGATCCACTTTTGTATTGCTCATGGCTGTGTTATCATCTCATCATGGATCTACGCTTGTGTCTAGTAGCCATGATTGTGTTTAGTTGGTCCATGGATCTATAATGTATTGGTTGGCAGCCATGTTGTACTACATATGAGATTGTCAGTTCAGAGTTAGTTGTACTGCAGCAGCGTCCTTCATCTAACAAGTCTTTTGCCATTATTTCTATCAAAGCACTTCACCTGTACATCCTTAACAGCTTCATTCTTTTGGGGGCATTCTGTTACACCTAAAATCTACCCATTATTATGATTTAGTGTATACATCCCTGAAGTCATCTGGACCAAGTGCTCATTTGGAGGATTTGTACTCAGTTTGTACACCCTTTTGAGAGGTCGTTGCAGGTTGCACACTAGCAACATGCGACGTCGTAGGTTGCTCCATAGCAGAGTGCGATGAGGTCTGTTAATTGGAAAAAATAGCCATTTCGAGATCTTTCTCAAAGCTTTCCCATTTGGGGGCTTATCCCTGATCTCTTGGAGAGTTGGTACTCGACCCCTAGCCTATTGGGAAGATCCCCTATCTCTCTCCTACCATCTCTCATCCTATCCTATCCATAACCTCATCCACTTAGTCCTATATATGTGAGGCTCACTCCCATACCAAAGGGGGTAAGACTATGGTATCTACATGCTGGTGAAATCTCTCTTAGGACACCTTCACTCACCTCTTGGAGAATTCATGTTTCCTTGGAAGGGCTTGGCAATTGGCTTGTGTGGAGAAGGGCTGCTACATTAAGTCATTGGTTGTGGTTCTATATCTCTATCATGTACTCCTCTATTTGCAGTAATACAAATGCTTTCCACCAATATCGTTCTTGATGTGTAATGATGTTGTGTTGTTTACTTGCTTAACTGTTTACATAGATCTCTTATTGTATAGATGCTCTTTACTCATTTCTCTTTTCTGTGTCTTAACAGGTCTTGCAGCTTAGATCTGACGACTTCAGGACGTGGAGCAACATTCGGGAGAAAGGATAGCGAATCAACGAGGTAAGACATCTAGTACTTGATCCTTAAATAGATCTAGGAAACATGTTTGTGGTCTGTTCTATTTGTTCTAGACTCGCATTGAGCTAGGGAGATCCAGATTGCCTCCAGTCGAGTGGATTGTCTAGTAACAAGAAAGAGAAAGAGAATTGATGTTAGGAGTTTAGAGAGAAATAATGGATGTTGCCTCTTTAGAGAGAGAGAGAGATTGGGGGTTAACAGGGTCTTATATATAAAGAGAGATCATGGGGGGGTATGGATTGTTAGTGGTGTGGGGGAGAGAGATATAGTTAATAGGGTGGGGTATGTGGATGGGGAGCGAATGTTTTTGGGAGAGAGAGAGAGAGAGAGAGTGGGGGTTAAGTGTTTAGAGAGAGAGAGGGAGATATATATATATATTGAGGTTTAGATATTTATAGAGATAGAGAAAAAGATTGGGGGTTAGGGGATTAGAGATAGAGAGAGAGAGAGAGATTGGGGGTGAGAGGTTTAGAAACAGAGAGAGATAATGGGAGTTAGGGGTTGAGAGAGAGATAGAGATATATTGGTGGTAAGAGGATTAGAGAGAAAGGGGGAGGAGAGAAACATATAATGATGGTTAGGGGTTTAGAGAGAGAGAGAGAGATTGTGGGTTAGGGATTTAGAGAGAGAAAGAGATTTGGGTTTAGGGTTCTAGAGAGATAGATACCGAGAATGGTTTTAGAGAGGGGGAGAGAGAGATGTTAGGGGTTAGGTATTTAGAGAGAGATATTAGGGGATTAGAGAGAGAGAGATTGGGTGCTATGGGTTGAGAGAGAGAGAAAGGGAGAATGGGGGCCTGAGGTTTAGTGAGAGAGAAAATGAGAAAGAGAGAGATAAATAGAAAGAGAGAAAATATGGGTTGGGTGTTTAAAGACAAAGAGAGATAGAGAGATTAAGGGTTGTGAGTTTAGAGAGAGAGAGAGAGAGATTTGGGGTTAGGGGTTTTTATAGATAGAAAGATAGATAGAGGGAGAGAGAGAGAGAGATTGTGTGTTAGGGGTTTTGATAGAGAGAGAGAGAGAGAGATTTTGGAGTTTAGGAATAGAAAGAGAGAGAGACTATAGGTTAAGGGTTTAGAGATAGAGACAGAGAGAGAGTTTGGGGGTAAGTTGATTAGATATAGAGGGATAGAGAGCGAAATAGATAATGGGGGTTAGGGGTTTATAGAGAGAGAGAGATTGGGGTTAAGGGTTTAGGGAGAGAGATATTGGGGGCCAGGAGTTTAGTGAGAGATAAAACGGGAAAGAGAGAGAAATAGAAGGAGAGAGAATGGGGGTTAGGTTTTTAAAGAGCAAGAGAGAGAGCGAGAGATAGAGAGAGTGAGCAAGAGAGAGATTGGTGGTTATGTGTTTAGAGAGAGAGAGCGAGAGAGATAGAGAAAGAGATTTGAGGTTAGGAGATTAGAGAGAGAGAGAGACTATGTGCGTTGTGTGTTTTTGTGGGTGTGAGAGAGATATTGGAGTTAGAGGTTTTGAGAGAGGGAGAGATATTGGACTCTATGGGTTTAGAGAGAGAGAGAGAGATTGTGGGTTAAGGGTTTAGGGAGAATGAGATATTGGGGGTTAGTGGTTTAGAGAGAGAGAAATATTGTGAGATAGAATTTTAGAGAGAGAGAGAAAGAGATATTGGAGGTTAGAAAGAGAGAGATTGATTTGGTATTAGGGGTTTACAAAGAGAGAGACAGAAAGAGGGACATTGGGGGTGAGGGGTTTAGTGAGAGAGAAAGTGAGTGTGTGTGTGTGTGAGAGAGAGAGATTGGATGTTAGGTGTTTAGAGTGATAAAGATAATTAATGTGAGGTATTTAGAAAGAAAGATCCGGGGTTGGGGCTTTAGAGAGAGATATTGGGAGTTAATAGGGGCTTAGAGATAGAGAAAGATCACTGGGGGAGTATGGATTGTTAGTGGGGGGAGAGAGATATAGAGAATGGGAAGGGATAGGTGGGTGATGAGCAAGGTTTTGGGGGGAGAGAGAGAGAGAGAGATTGGGGATTAGGTTTTTAGAGAGAGAATGAGAGAGATATATATGTTGTGAGTTAGGGATTTATAGAGAGAGAAAGAGAGAGAGATAGAGATTGGGGATTAGAGATTTAGAGAGAGAGAGAGAGATCACAACATTTAGGGGTTTAGAGAGAGAGAGTAGGGGTAAGGGGATTCGAAATAAAGGGAGAGAGAGAAACATATAACGAGGGTTAGGGTTTTAGACAAAGAGAGATTGGAGGTTAGGGGTTTAGAGAAAGAGAGAGATTTGGGGTTAGGGTTCTAGAGAGACATATCCATATTAGGGTTTTAGAGAGGGAAAGAGAGATAGTAGCGGTTAGGGATTGAGAGAGAGAGATTGGGAGTTGGGGTTTTATGGAGAGAGAGAGAGAGAGAGAGATTAGGGATTAGGGGTTCATAGAGAGAGTTTGGGTGTTAGGGGTTTAGATAGAGAAAGAGAGATTGGGGGTCATGGGTTTAGGGAGAGGTAAAACAAGAAACAAAGAGAGAAAGAGAAAGATAAATAATAGGGCTTAGGTCTTTGGAGAGCAACAAAGAGAGAGAGATATTGGGGGTTATGTGTTTAGAAAGACCCATATTGTGGGTTAGGGGTTTAGAGAGAGAGAGAGAGAGGGAGATTGGAGGTTGGTGGGTTAGAGTGGGAGAGAGAGAGAGAGGTTGGGGTTAGGGGTTTAGAGAGAGAGAGAGAGAGATTGGAGATTAGGGGGTTAGAGTGGGAGAGAGAGATAGAGGTTGGCGTTATCGGTTTAGAGAGAGAGGGAGATGGAGATAAAGAGAAAGGTTGGGGTTTAGGGGTTTATAAAGAGAGATAAACAGAGAGAGGGGCAGTTAGGGGTTTAGAGAGAGACATTGATAGGGTGTCGACTCAGGCTGATAGCTGAAAGTGTTCATGTACAACCGACTTTCATATGCTTCTTCTTGTTCCATGTCAGACAGAGGTTCAACATATTTGAAGTTTGTTTTGAAGGCTTGTGCCGGAATGGGTAATACTTGATTAGATTGACGGCTTAATTCTGAGAAGATTTTGCTTATTGAGGGGTAATAGTCGAGTCATTTTTCTGGGCCTGCTGCTCCTTCCATGTACCATACTGTTGTGTCATCCAAAGATAGTTGGATGTGCGCTGTCGGGGGCAAGCTTTGATGGATGTTCTGTGGTACCCTCCATCTTGTTTCTATTTCTTTAAGGTCAGTAAACCATGCTTCAAGCCAAAGCTTGACTGTTGTAGGTCCATGTCGGTTTGTTCCAGCCGCAAAACAACAGAAATTTTCAATCAGGACGAGTCAGACTTTAGTGAAATCTTTGTTTCCTTTTCGTCAAAAATGGGTCATAGCAATCCAAATCAGTAGATATGGGTAGCGGATGCTAGCTCCCTTGTCCTGGCACTTCTAGCATGCATATTTGAGAATGTCGGCCAAATAATTTTCCCAGTTGTATACCTTTCCATTCATAGCCATATTTTTAATAGCTTCTAGCATTTCAGGCATTAGGTCTGAACCTCTACCTATATGTGAAAGCGCATCTGATACAATCTTGGCGGCAGTTTTGTAATTTCCAAAGACAATCTGACTCACGAATATACCTCGTGAATCCTTTCCAGCAAGAGAATCAACAAACTCATCAACCAAGTCTGTGCCTGAACTTGTTGGTATAGCATATCCTTTATGTGAAAGGCCAGTAATTTTGTGGATGATTTCACCATATATTTCGACTGGAATATCAAGGTAAATCTTGCCATTGTGGTATCTGCTAATGATGAACTATGCAATGACTTCCTTCAATCCTCCAAAGTTATCCAATAAGGGTGCCCTCAGGTAGTGTAGGATTATAGCTGTCTGCAACCATTTTGCTTCCTCTCTTCAGTGACTATTTGATTCCTTTCCCCAATCTTCAACACTTATCCATGCTTTCTTCCAGGTGGGTTCCAATTTCTTTGCATTCCAAATCAACTGGAGTCTAGTTTCCAGTGGTGTCTGTTCTTTCTCCAATTCTCTAATTGTTGTTGCGGCGGCTCTGCTAGAGGTTAAATTTTTTCGGGGAGCCATGGCGGATTTAGGGTGTGAGGTTGTGAGAATGGTTTCAGCAGAGTCAGGAAATTATGATTCTTGGAGTTCCAGTTCTCGGCAGAAGAGTAACCAAGAATCCTTGAGCTCCATATTTATGGCGGAATTACTCGGCACGGGAGAACGAGATGTAGAGGCCTGTATTAATGGTTGATGTGATGGAGTTATTAAATTAGGTTGGCCAGATATTGGTGCTTCGCCAGGTGCATCACTTTTGGCTGTGTGCTTATCTTTAGCCTTTATTGCTTTGTCATCATGGTGCTGCGACATCTCGTTCGTTGTGTTAGGTCGACGGTCTTCTCTATTTATGTTTGGTCAGTCCGAGCTCCAATATTTCTGCCGTGTCGGATTTTCTTCTGTAAACTGTCGATGTTCTTCTCAGTGTTTGTAATATCGATGGTTATGCGTCGCACTTCTTTCTCTACTGTTTCCTTGCTTCCTCTACCATTCTCTTGTTATTTATGCTTTTTGCCACAATCCTCTATATTTGGTTGATTTCTTTATAGTACTCTCATTCGGTTATTTCTAACCGTTTTTTTTTTTTCATGTTCATGAATTATACCTTTTTAGTCAGGCACCATTTACGACTTTCTTGAAAATATCTCTGTGTAATGTTTTTTGTTGGACTGAGCCATTAGGATTTAACTTTTCGATGATGTAGGGTCCCATCCATTTTGTATGCAACTTTTTTGGTTTCCTTTTTACTCTTCTATTATGTAGGAGTGCTAAATCTCCACCTGACAGATTCTTTTGTTTGATATTTCTATCATGCCATGCTTTTTGTTGTTGTTTTTGTACTCTCTGATGTTCTAATGCCAACTGTCGACTTTCATCCAGTTTCGACAGCTGTAATAGCCGTTCCTGTCGAGTATCTTTGACGTCAATATGTAGAGCTGTTGCAATGGTCGGTGCTTGTCATCGAAAATGTAACGGAACGATAGCCTCTTTCCCATAGACAAGTGCAAATGGTGTCTGTCCTGTCGTTTTCTTATATGCTGTTCTATATGCCCAAAGGATAGCAGGTATTTTATCATCCCAGTCATCTTTTTCTATATTGCAGATCTTCGTCATTCCTTTTGTAAGTGTTTTATTGAACGATTCTACTGCACCGTTCGACTGAGGGTGATACGCTGTGCTTATTCTATGATCTATTGCAGATTCCTTGGTCAATGCTTTAATGGTTTTACATAGAAAGTGTGATCCTTGATCACTTATCAATGTTATGGGGCATCCAAAGCATGTTATTATGTTTTCATAAATGAATTTATCTACAACATCCCTTGAACATGTTTCGACTGGTTCTGCTTCTACCCACTTGGTAACGTATTCGACAACAGTAATAATATATCGAGCACCTGTTTGTCTTCCCACTACTGGAAATGGTCCAATAAAATCAATAGCCCATATTTCAAATGTCTGGCTAGGGTTAATTGGGAACAATGGCATTTCTGTTCTTGGTAGTGGTCGGCCCATGCGCTGACATTTATCACACTTAGATACAAACTCTCGACAGTCTTTATGAACTGTTGTCCACGAGAGTCTTGCTTGCAGGATTTTCTAGCTGTTATATCCGCATGATAGTGTCCTCCTGCTGGTGTAGCATGGGATTCTGTAATTATATCCTATCATTCATGCTCAAGTGCACATCAGTGTAATATATAATCCAAGTCAAGTTTATAGAGGAAACCGTTGATCAAGGTGTAGGGGTTTCTTTCGTTGCTAATATCTTCCTCTTTTTCTCATTCATTCCCTCAGGAGCTTGCCCATTTTCCAGAAATTGTACAATTTCCATAAGTTCTGAAGGTACTGCTTCAATGCGAAATAAGTGTGCATCCGGTAAGTCATCTTCAATTCCTGTTGGTTCTTCTCCTGTGTTGATTCTCGACAGGTGGTCTGGTCCGACATTAAGTTTTCCAGGTCGGATGACGACTTCAAATTCAAATTCTTGAAACAGTAATAACCAGTAACATAATCTCCCGTGATGCAATGGTTTATTGACTAATTATTTTAAAGCTTGGTTATCTGTATAAAATACAAAGGGATTAGCCAATAAATAATGGCGGTATTTCTGAAGGGCAAATACCATACCTAATGCTTCTCTTTCAGTCGTAGAATAATTTCTTTCAACTTTATTCAGTTTCTGACTGCTGAATGCATTAGGATAATCCATGTTATCATCTCTGGGTTGTGTTAGGATGGCTCCCACTGCTATTCCGGATGCATCAATATGTACATGAAATTTCTTTGACCAATCTGGAAATTGAAGAATCGGTGCTTCGACCATTTTTCTTTTCAATGTGTTAAATGAAGTGTCACATTCCTCCGTCCATTTATAATCTTGATCTTCTTTTAGCAATTCTTCTAGACAATAAGTCATATCGGAATAGTGTCTGATAAATTTTCTGTAATATCCGGTATGACCTAACAGATTCATACTTGTTTCGGATTTACTGGAGGCTTTAGGTCGAGAAAGATTTTGATCTTCGCGTAGTCAACCTTAATACCTTCTTTGCACACGACATGGCCAAGTAATATGCCGATAGGTGTTGCGAAGATTCACTTTTTAATGTTCAGGGATAGTTGTATCTGTCGACATCTTTCCAACATTAGTCTGAGCCATTTGCAATGATCTTTCAGCATTGTATAAATTGTCCAATCATCAAAGTATACAGCCATGGTTTTGTAAATATATTCTTGGAATGCTTTGACGACAATTCTTGAGAAGACCGCAGGTGCGTTTTTCAACCCGAAAGGCATAACTTTATATGCAAATGACCCAAATTCGCATACGAATGTTGTCCTTTTCTGATCTTCTTTTGCTATAGGTACTTGGTTGTACCCCGAGAATCCATCCATGAAAGAATAGCATTCGTTCCCTGCAACTTCATTGATGATTTCATCTGCAAAGGGTTTAGGAAAGGGATATGTTAAAGTTACCTTGTTCAGCTCTCGAAAGTGAACACAGATTCTCAGTTGAGTCAGATCTTGTTTCTTTGGCTGAACGACCATTGGGATTGCCCATTCCAACTGGTCAATAGGATATATTATTCCTGCAACAAGCATCTTATCGATCTCCTTTTTGACAATATCCTTATATATGTGTGCAAGTTTGTAGGGTCTCTTCTTCATGGGTCTGGTGTCAGGTTTAATGTCAATTTTCATCTCGCCCATTTCCTTTACAAGTCCTTTCAAATCTTTATAGGCTCGAGAAAAAATGTCTTGGAATTCTTTGAGAATACTGGAGATTTCTGTTGTTTGTTCCTCGTTCCAGTAATCGCCAATTTTTGCCATTTTCGGTTGATCATCTTTTGAAATATCTACTTCCTTTATTTTAATCTTTGCGTCCATCCATTCTGGTGCACGACTGTTACTTATCCGTCTTTCGCCTTCTTTGATTTGTGTGAAAGTTGGTGGGAAGTATTTTTCTGATAATCTTTCAGGTTCATCTTTTTCTACGATCTCTGTATTTAATATTGTTCTTACGGGCTTCGACACACTGGGATGATCATTTCTCCATTGAAAACTTTTCCCTACTGACATCTCTGTTTCTAGGCTCAGTCTTGTCGAGTGATGTTTTTTCTATCATATTTATATTGTAGCAATTGTTAGGTGTGTGCACATTCTCTTGTTTGTTTCCGAGTGTTAGAGTTTCTGTTGGATGTAAAAATTATTTGATGCTTTTGCTTGCTTCGACCAATCTCTCATCCTGCAGAAAAAACTGGAAATCCTTAATAAAATTTTCTTTTAGATCTTTCCAAAGGAAAGTTTCTCCTCTTGCTTCTTCCATCTTGTACCATTTGTTAGGTAGATCGTCGAGTGTTCTGGGAGAGAGGTGAGGCCATTTTATTTCATCTTTATAGCCTAATTTTCTCCATTCTTTTTCGCAACAGTCAATGTGAGCTTCATGGTTTTGTCCTTATGTGAACAAAGGAATGTCGGCCCGAGTTGTCAAGTTTCTTCCTCCAAACCTTTCTATGAAAGATGTTGATGAGGCATTCCAACTTTGAATTTTTGACTGATGAGTGTCCCACCATCTCACAGCTTGACCAGTAAATGTCTCTACCAAACTTTGTAGATGGCCTTGCTGTCTGACATGTTTTGATACTTGTTCGACATGTGCATCAGGTAAATCACATTCTTTATATCTTAATGTCGAGCTACCATATTGTACATTTTTAACTAGAGCAAGTGTTGGATATGCTCGTATTTTTCGTTTGAAAACCTTTGGTGTGTAAGATACAGAGAGACACTTCTTTATTTGTTTCCTCGAGATGGCTTCCACATTACAACATTCTTTTGCATGCATATCATAGCTTTCTATTTGCCAGTCATATAGTTCTACATCGGAATTGTATCCGAGCAAAATAGGATCTCCGAGATGAAGTTCTCCTTGGTTATTTGGCTCAATGAAATCTTCATTATTATTTATTAAGTAAAGCTGTCAAATATCGTTATCGACTTCTGTAGGTTCTGACCAAGGTTTTGCTTGTGATGGGAAGATTGGCACGATAACCTTCTGGCCATTACCTTTCACCTTGATGCAGCTTTTGTCCAAAGAAATTGAAGCCTTCATCTTCTGTCCCCTGGTCGATCGACCAAAGCAGGGAAGGAACTTGCATCATCTTTTGGTACAATGATTTCAAAATCTACTAATGTCGTGATACCTTTAATGGAAGTTTCGACTCCTTTCCATACTCCAATCGGCTCAATTAATCCTTGATTTGCGAGCTTTAAGTAAATGCCTGATTCCTGTAATTGAGGTCGACCGAGTTGGTCCCAAGTATCACGAGTCATGATATTGACTTGGGATCCAAAATCAAGTACAACCTGTCGTACATGGTATCCATTTATGTTGAGGTCGACTAATGGGTCGGCATCATTTTTCTCTTTTTGTTTTAGTCGACAAATGTTTTTAGTTTGTCTTTGCTCGACGTGTTTTAATTTATGCAACAAATCAATCATTTTTCTTACAGCTTCTTCATTTGAAATAAATTTGAGAAATTCATTAAGATCATCTTCATGTGTTGCTAAATCATGAAATATGTCAGACGCATCTTTGTACACAGAATTTTGTTTTATAGGATTTGGATAATCCTTCTTATCGACAATTCTAGTTATCTGAGGTTTATCTTGACCAATATTAGTGCCTTGCCTTGTTACTATTTGCAAGTTTTTTGTACGACGCACATCATTTTTTTGAACACAAGATAAAACATGAACATTTTTTATTATTATTTATTTTCTCAATCATGGTAGGGCAATCCTCTAAATAGTGATCGCCTACCCCACACTTTGTAAAAAAATTTGAGATCTGTTCTTTCCTTATAAGGGCATTCTGCGTGTCGATGATTCTCGTTGAAGCATGTAAAGCATGCACCAGGTCGAGCATATCGAAAACCTCGACCTCCACTGCCACAACCGCGACTCTGATATCCACTGCATCTATTGTATCCATTATATCGCCAATCGTTCCGTCGATCATTATTCCTTGGGTATCTTTCGTTCCTGTTTTGATTGTATTGGTTATTTCTTCCATCATTCCTCCCGAATCTGTCATTTGCTGGATTTTTGTCTTGGTTTTGCTCGACAGAATTTGCTTGGTACATTGCATGGTAATTTTGCTGATTTTTCAGGTTCAGATGACATTCTTCGATTGAATGTGTATTTACTTCACAAATTTGACACCATCCTTCCTTCTTATTTTTCAGATTGTATGGAAAATCATTTGTGGTATGTAAATCATATTCTTTGCATAAATTGCAGAAACATCTGGATTGGATGAGTTTTACATCTTGTCGTCGATCATCATTTCGACAAGAATCTTTGGTAGCTCATGAGGTTCGACAAGTTGTACACCATAGCTCTGGTCCTTTTAATGTCATATTTCTGATAGCTTGCTCCATACTTTCAAGTCGTTTTTCGACATGTCTATCCGTGGATATTAGAGGGTATTCATCATCCATTTCGATTTCTAGTACTACTCTTAGTGCATCTGCATATGTATTAACATTTTGTCGACAGACATATATTCTGATTTTATTGATTAGACCAACAATAAACCATTTGATTAATAGTTTTTCTTCAATTTCATAGTCTAATTTGCTCAGGAGGTCCTTAAACTTCTTGTCGTACTCCTTGACAGTTTCTGTCGGCTTTTGGACTGTTGTCTTTAGTCGTTCTGCCACCAAGTATGTCGCATCTTCAATCATAAAGAAGGCCAAAAAGCTTTGTTTAATTTGTGTTTTTGTTGCATTCGGTGATTTTCCTATGTATCCCATGTACCATGCCACTACTCTCTTTCTTAATGAACCAACAAATTGAGCAATTTGTCTATCTTCATTGGTAATTTGATTAGCTGTCCATATTGCTTCGCACACAAACTAGTGTCTTCTTGGGTCTTCATCTCCTTCGTAGAATGGAAGGTGTGCTGTTGTGTGTGCCATGTTTGCTATTGTATTATTCTAAGAATCTAATGGGGGTGTGGGTGGGTTATTTCCACAATCAATACTTGGTGCTTTGTTAGTATAAATTAGCTGTCTTTCTGGACTTGGTTCCCTGTCTTCAGAATCAATGACTGTATCTCCTTCGATGTCGCTAGATCTGCCTTCGTCAATTACTTCTATCGAAATCCAGTTAAAGTTTTGCTCAAACGGGATTTCACTAAATCTCCGACTTTCCGACGTGCTTGTTTAATCACTCAAATTTGGTATTGGGAGGGGGGGCGCTTCTTCATGCTTTGTGTACACTAGATGAAAACTTCTATTTGAAAATTTGGGTTGAGAAGATATCCAATTCTATGCTTCAACGACTCCAAACTCCCGACTGACCAGCATAGAGACCAAGGTTTTCTTCGACAATTTCTTCCACCCGAACGCTTTCTGTTAAACGGAATGGAGACTGAGGTACTACCATTTCTGGTATTTGAACTTGGAGAGATCTACCACGCTCTATCCACAAGTCTTCATCCATCGGCGACAGTTCTTCTTCCACATCCCGATCATCACAGGCTTGAATTGATTATGGCAGATTCCCTTATGCATCTGTCGCAACATTTGATCCTCGCATCCTCTAGAGCGCAATTGCCTGCTCCCGCAGCTCTTCACGTTGTTGCCTCCTTTTTTCTCTTTCAATTTTTTGAATATTTGGGGTGCTTTTATGACTTAAAATTATGTCTTTGTAGGATTTTTTTCCACTGCTGGTCATGTCGTTTGTCATATGTCAAGTTTCATTAAACTAGGTACATCAGAGCATGCTTCATCACCCCCCCAATGCCGGCCCAACGGTTTCTAGACTATTGGGGAAGTGTAGATCATCACTTGTTCAAGAAAAATTCCCATTCGCGCTCCTTTACAAATTTTTCCCACTTACGTTCTTTCTCCTCCCAATTAGAGTTTGGAAACGACAGGGTCAGCAACGGTCTTGTTTTGACAATATGTGCGACACCTTTGTCAATAAAAAATTTAAACAATAATGTCGGCAGAGAACATAGAAATTGATCAGCTAATTCGATGAAGAACTTTCTTCTTATTTCATCTACCGATACTCGATTTTCGATCGCCTGTTCTTCACAGAAATCTTCTGCAATATTTTTGCACCATTCTGATAGATTTGTACGACCTCCGTTGATTAGCTTTGATACTAATTTATGCTCTGCTTCATCGACTGGTCTGTTCATCCAGAAGTTTCTTCAAGGCAGTCGGCACGGATTCTACAAATTTCTCATGGGTCTCGGAGAAGAATCAATCTCTTGCTTGGTTAATCGTTAACTTGTTACGTCGCGCATAATTCTACAGGTAATTCACGATTTTCTTCTCCCACCAGTCTCTAATCTCCTATTCTAAAATCATGGGTAATGCTACTAGTAATTTTTCATGTATCAACCGGCAATGGAACCAGATGTTGTAATCCCATGGTTCACATAGTTATCATAGATACATTACACAATATAAGAAAGCATACACAATGACATAGATACAAGAGACGAGACAGATAGAGAGAATAGTCTTTGTATTAACCAGCAATAGCAGAACATTATGATAGAATCAGTCTCTACTAGTCTATCGTCTCATGAGCCTATATATATATATATATATATATATATATATATATATATATATATATATGTACATATAGTTACATAACCGTCTGTCGGTTTATCCAACCGACATGACCCATACTAGTCGACGCGACTTGTCGACATATGCTGCAGAATGGTCGGGTGGAGGGCCTAGTCGACAGGCCGACCTAGGCCGCTCCAGCAGAGACAGAAAGAGATTGGGGGTTAGCATTTTAAATGGATAGATAGAAAGATAGATAGATAGATAGATATATAGAGAGAGATTAGGGTTTATGGTTTGAGAGAGAGAGAATGGGGTTTAGGGTTCTACATACATATATGGTTAGGAGTCTAGAGAGAGAGATATATTGAAGGTTAGAGAGATAGATCAATTTGGTGTTGGGGTTTTAGAAAGACAGATATAGAAAGAGTGATATTAGGGGTTGGTGGTTTAGAAAGAGATCGAGAGAGTGACTGACTGAGAGGTAGAGATAGATTAGAGGTTAAGAGTTTAGAGGGAGATATAGATTTGAGGTTAGCGGTTTAGATAGAGAGATTTAGGATTGGTGTTTTAGAGAGAGACAAAGAGAGAGAGAGACAGATGGGGGTTTAAAACGAGGGGATTATGGATGGTTAGTCGTGGGGGGGAAGAGATACATAGAGCATGGGGAGGGGTAGTTCAGTGAGAAGCGAGGCTTTGGGGAGAGAGAGAGAGAGGGGGGGGAGGGGTTTAGAGAGAGAGAGAGATTGGGGGTTAGTAGTTATTCTAGGGAGAGAGAGAGAGAAATAGATTGCAGTTTAGGGGTTTAGAGAGGGAGAAATAGATTATGGTTTAGGGGTTTAGAGAGAGAGAGAGAGAGAGAGAGATTAGGGGTTAGGGGTTAGAGAGAGGGATATATGTATTTGGGATTAGGGGTTCAGAGAGAGAGAGAGAGAGAGAGAGGGAAAGATACTGATTGGCAGTTGGAGAGAGATATTGGGGATTAGGGGTGTAGAAAGGGATTCGGGGATATGGGTTTAGAGGGAGAGAGATATTGGAGGATAGAGAGAGATATTGATTTGGTGTTATGGTTTTATAGAGACATAGATAGGAAGAGCGCCATTGGGGTTTAAGAGTTTAGAGAGAGAGAGAGAGAGAGAGAGAGAGAGAGTTTGTGAGAGAAACAGATAGATAGGGGGTTAGGGGTTTTTAGAGAGAGAGAGATTGGGGATTGGAGGTTAAGAGATAGAGAGAATGGGGTTAATAAATGTTTAGTGATAAATAGAGATCACATGGGGAGTATGGATGGTTAGTGTTGGGGGGAGAGAGACATATAGAATGGAGAGGGGTAAGTGGTTGAGGGGGGAGGTTTGGGGGAGAGAGAGAGAGAAATATATTGGGGGTTATGGGTTTACAGAGAGAGAGAGAAAGAGAGAGAGAGAGAAATTGAAGGTTAGGGGGTTAGACTGGGAGAGAGATATATATATTGGGGTTAGGGATTTGGGGAGATAGAGAGATGGAGATAAAAAGAGAGGTTGGGGTTCAGGGGTTTGTAAAGAGATATAGATAGAGACAAGGGGGGGTAGCGGTTTAGAGAGAGATTATTTGGGTGTTTGGGGTTTAGAGAGAGATAATTGCAAAGAGGGAGAATGATGGTTAGAGGTTTAGATAGATAGATAGATAGAGAGAGAGAGATTGGAGGCTAGGGGTTAAGAGAGAGAGAGAGGTTAAGGGTTGAGAGAGAGAGAGAGAGACGGGATATAAGGGGTTAGGGGGAAGAGAGAGACAGAGGTTAAGGGTTGAGAGAGAGAGATTGGAGATTAGGGGTTAGGGGGAAGAGAGAGAGAGAGAGATAATTGAGGTTGGGTTTTAGAGAGAGAGAAACATAGAGAGGGGGGAAGGTGTAGGTGGGTGAGGAGCAAAGATTTGGGAGAGAGAGAGAGAGAGACCAATGGTTATGTGTTTAGATAGAGAGATATTTTTGGTTTTAGGGGTTTAGAGAGAGACAGAGATATAATAGAGTTTAGGGGTTTAGAGTGAGAGAGAGAGAGATTGGGGGTAAGGGAATATAGAGAAAGGGAGAGAGAGAGAGAGAAACATATAATGGGGTTTAGGGGTTTAAAGAGAGAGAGATATTTGTTGTCAGGGGTATGGAGAAAGATATATTTAGATGAGGGTTTTAGAGAGAGAGGGATTGAGGGTTAGGGGTTTAGAGAGAGAGAGAGATTTCGTGTTAGAGTTCGAGAGAGATATATATTGAGATGACGGTTTTAGAGAGACAAAGATATTAGGGTCTAGGCATTTACAGAGATAGAGAGAGAGAGAGAGAGAGAGATTGGGGATTAGGGGTTAAGAGAAAGAGGCAAATAGTGTGTTATGGTTTAGGGAGAGAAAGAGAGACTTGGGGTCAAGAGTTTAGTGAGAGAGAAAATGAAAAAGAAAGAGAATGGGGGTTTGTTGTTTACATAGCAAGAGAGAGAGAGAGAGAGAGAGAGATTCTGGGTAAGCGGTTTAGAGAGAGATTGGATATTAGGGGGTTAGTGTGGGAGAGAGAGAGATAGAGGTTGGGGTTAAAAGTTTAGAGAGAGAGGTAGAGGGAGTGAAAGAGAGGTCGAGGGTTAGGGGTTTAGGAAGAGAAATAGAAAAAGAGAGAGGGGTGGTTAGGGGTGTAGATAGAAAGAGATTGTAGGTTAGAGAGAGAGAGAGAGAGAGAGATTTAAGGTTACAGTTTAAGAGATGGAGAGAGACATAGAGAAGGGTGGTGGGATATGTGGGTGAGGAGTAGGTGATTGGGAGAGAGAGAGAGAGAGAGAGAGAGAGGGAGGGGTTTAGAGAGAGAGAGATTGGTGGTTCATAATTTTGAAAGAGAGAGATCGGGGTCATTGGTTTAGATTGATACATAAGTAGAGAGAGAGAGAGAGAGACATAGATATATTGGAGGTTAAGGTTTTATCAAAGTAGAGAGAGATTGTTGGTTAGCAGTTTAGTCATAAATAGAGATTGGGAGATATGGGTTTAAAGAGAGAGAGAAGGAGGAAAAATGGTGTTTAGGAGTTTAGAGAGGGAGAGAGAGAGATTAGGGGTTAGGAATTTAGAGAGAGAGAGATATTGGGGGCTAGTAGTTAATCTAGAGAGGGGGAGAGAGATAAACGAAGAGATTGAGAGAAAAATAAATAGACAGAGAGAGAGAGAGAAATAGATTGCAGTTTAAGGGTTTAGAGAGAGAGAGAAATAGATTGTGGTTTAGGGCTTTAGAGAGAGAGACAAATAGATTGTGGTTTAGGGGTTTAGAGAGAGAGAGAGAGATATTGGGGGTTAGGGGTTTAGAGAGAGACATATATATTTGGGGATTAGGGGTTCAAAGAGAGAGAGAGAGAGAGAAAGAGAGAGAGAGAGAGAGAGAGAGAGAGAGGGAAATATATTGACTGGCGGCTAGGGGTTCAGAGAGAGAGATATTGGGGATTAGTGGTGTAGAAAGAGATTCGAGGATAGGGTTTTAGAGGGAGAGAGATATTGGAGGTTAGAGAGAGATTGATTTGGTGTTATGGTTTTATAGATAGGGGGTTAAGGGTTGTTGTATTCAAGCAGAGAGTATAAGCACACACAAAGATATAATCAAGAGATGAGAGATGAGTCGAAAGCATCCAACTATTTGTATTCATCTTGAACAATGTTATTTATACATCATATGTGTGGTTGGAGCGGTTGCACCCGCTCCAACGGCTTCCTTAACTACACTATTACATAATAACTAATGACATTTAAGGAACCCGAAGGGTCCCCTCTAACATCTCCCCCACCTCAAAATATTTCTTCGTCCTGAAGAAAACATTAACAACCATGAGCTATGATTCCTTTAGTCTCTGTCAGTAGTCTAGTAGTGGCCAATCGAACCTTCTCACCCCTTCCTGCTGAATTCTCTTCCACAGTCCAGGAACTTCTGGGCTTCGTCGCTCTGCCATTGTACCAACTCACCATCTACCTGAAAAACCTCTGAAATGACATTGAATAGATGTTTATGTGTATCATCACTGGGGGGCTTGATAAATTTAAGTGTTCTTTTGTCATTATTAAACATGAAGCACTTTCTCTGTTCCTTATAGATGTCTTATGCTTGAATACATCGTTTTCGTAGACTGAGTTGTCGTGAGGCTTCCTACAAGTTCAGAATGTGTCGCTGCTGCTCGTGGTCGATATCGACTGATATTGGTTGACTCGACTCGACTCGACATGACTTACTTGACTCGACATGATTTACACTGGTCGGCAAAAAACCGACTCGATTTACAAATTTTATGAATATACATGGTTCAAATAAGCTTTAAACATCCCTTTTCTCGACTTATTTTCAATGACCCGACACTTTTTACAACATCATGGCCACTTTTAGTACCAACCATTTACAACCGACCAATTTTAAAGTTAAAAATACCAATCAACCATGCTTAAACATCGACTATAATAACATTTTTTTTTTCGACTAGAACAAGTTAGTCGACATAAATAATGAGCAGTCAATGAGAAAGTAGAACTGTGATGTGAGTAGATAGTATGTACTTTGACAACTTCTTACTCATCGCATTTCTTTGGTTGACATGGATCAATAAACTGCTTGGTCGATGGGTCGATAAAGGCTGCATTCAACAAACAATTATGGTCGCTCAACATTCCATCGGTATTCACCAATCAACAACGGTCGATTGGACCATTTATAATCAACCATACACATAGAACTCGGTGCAAAACTTCATTGGATGGCGAAATATCTCGAGGACGGGTCTGTTTTGAAGAAAAGACTGTTTTGGATAATAATAACTGGTCGCTGCAGATCATTGTCGATGATGGTGGCTGGTCGAAAAACTTCAAGATAGTCGATTATCTCTTATGTGCTGGAAATGCCAACACCTTCATACCCACCACTTATAAGTGATGGATTGACTATAAGCAATGAATTCATGGTCGAGCAGGATACGTATATCATTCCGGTCGATGGCTGTGTTAGGTCGACATGTCTGCAACAATATGGTGAATTTGAAGTCCTGCCACTCCAATGAACTTGGGATGTGCTAGATCCTTCGATCTTAATGTTTGGTTATCCAACTTGGTCGATGAGCAATCGCTATCTTTATTCATTGTCATTGTTCGCGCTAGATAACTCATACATACTTCAAAAATAGGTGAATGATTATAATAACCACCAAAACATCTTCGACTTGACACAAAGTAATTTGACTATAATAAAATATCAGTGTATTATCAATGATACATATGGGTGATAAGCAAACCATTGAACTGTCGACGGCCAGTATTTTTACTTCACCACTTGAGGTAAGAATGCGTAGAGATGATCATCCGAGTGCACAATCTTTCATTCCGCTAGAGTACCCACACATGAATAGTCTTTATTTATTTACAAAAAAATTATTGATCAACGTTCGACATCCAATGAGTTTCTCTCAACAATGGCCAGTCGATTGTTCTAATTAACGGCTCTCATCATCTATGGCAGCATCATTCTTAATATTTCACGCAGCATCACCATTTCTGAGCATTTTTTGCAGGGTTCTTTTTCCTCGTGATCTCCTTCAGGTTCGAACCATTCCTCCTTTGCTGCTGCTGTCACCCAGCCAAAAGAGAACAACAACGGCGCCATATGTTGTATTCAAGCAGAGAGTATAAGCACACATAGAGATATAATCAAGAGATGAGATATGAGTCAAATGCATCCAACTGTTTGTATTCATCTTGAACAATGTTATTTATACATCATATATGTGGTTGGAGCGGTTGCACCTACTCCAACGGCTTCCTTAACTACACTATTACATAATAACTAATGACATTTAAGGAACCCGAAGGTTCCCCTCTAACAAGGGTTTTTAGAGAGAGAGATATGAGGTTATCGATGTAGAGAGAGATATTGGGGATTGGATGTTTAGAGAGAGAGAGAATGGGGGTTAATAAAGGTTTAGTGATAAATAGAGATCACAGGGGGAGTATTGATGGTTAGTGTTGGGGGGGAGAGAGACATATAGCATGGAGAGAGGTAGGTGGTTGAGGGGGGAGGTTTGGGGGAGAGAGAGAGAGAGAGAGAGAGAGAGAGAATGGGGGTTAATAAAGGTTTAGTGATAAATAGAGATCACAGGGGGAGTATTGATGGTTAGTGTTGGGGGGGAGAGAGACATATAGCATGGAGAGAGGTAGGTGGTTGAGGGGGGAGGTTTGGGGGAGAGAGAGAGAGAGAGAGAGAGAGAGAGAGAAAGAGAGATATTGGGGGTTAGGGGTTTAGAGAGAGATTTAGAGAGAGAAATACACATTGGGGGTGAGGAGTTTAGAGAGAGACATAGATGGGGGGTTAGGGGTATATTGAGAGAATGGTGGTTAGGGATTTAGAGAGAGAGAGAGATTGGGCTTATGGGTTTAGATAGAAAAATATATATATATAGAGAGAGAGAGATTGGATGCTAAGCAATTATAGAGAGACAGAGAGAAATTGGATGTTAGGGGTTTAGAGAGAAAGAGATTAGGGGTTAGGGGTTTAGAGAGAGAGAGAGAGAGAGAAAGAGAGAGAGAGAGATACAAATAAAGATAATGGTGCTTACAGGTTTAAAGAGAGAGAATAAGAGATTGGATGTTACCTATTTAGAGAGAGAGAAAGGTTGGAAATTTGTGGCGTAGATAGAGAAATAGATTGGAGGTTACAGGTTAGTGTTTTAGATAGATAGAGAGAGAGAGAGAGATTTGGTTATGGGATTAGAGAGAGAGAGAGAGAGAAATTGGAGGTTAGGGGGTTAGACTGGGAGAGAGAGATATATATTGGGGTTAGGTATTTGGAGAGAGAGAGAGACACGGAGAGAAATAAAGAGGTTGGGGTTTAGGGGTTTATAAAGAGATATAGATAGAGACAAAGTGGGGGTTAGGTGTTTAGAGAGAGATTATTTCGATGTTGGGGGTTTAGGGAGAGATAAATGCAAACTGGGAGAATGTGGGTTAATGGTTTAGAGAGAGAGAGAGAGAAAGAGGAGGCTAGGGGTTAAGAGAGAGAGAGAGGTTAGGGGTTAAGAGAGAGAGAGAGAGATTGGAGATTAGGGGTTAGGGGGAAGAGAGAGAGAGAAACATAGAGAGGGGGGAAGGGGTAGGTGGGTGAGGAGCAAGGATTTGGGAGAGATAGAGAGAAAGATACCAATGGTTACCTGTTTAGATAGAGAGATATTTTGGGGTTTAGGGGTTTAGAGAGAGAGAGAGAGAGAGAGAGAGAGAGAGACAATAGAGGTTAGGGGTTTAGAGTGAGAGATAGAGAGAGATTGGGGGTAAGGGAATATAGAGAAAGGGAGAGAGAGAGAAACATATAATGGGGATTTTTTTTAGGGGTCTAGAGAAAGAGATATTGAGATGAGAGTTTTAGAGAGAGAGGGGGATTGGGGGTTAGGGATTTAGAGAGAGAGAGAGAGATATATTTGGTTTTAGGGTTCTCGAGAGAGAGATTGAGGATTGGGGCTATAGACAAAAAGGGATATTACATGTTATGGTTTAGGGAGAGAAAGAGAGACTTGGGGTCAGGGGTTTAAGAAAATGAAAAACAGAAAGAATGGTTGTTTGTTGTTTAGAGAGCAAGATAGAGAGAGAGAGAGAGAGAGAGATTGGGGGTTATATTTTTAGAGAGAGAGATAGAGATTGGAGATTCAGGGGTTAGAGTGGAAGAGAGAGTTAGAGGTTGGTGTTAAGAATTTAGAGAGAGAGGTAGAGGGAGTGAAAGAGAGGTTGGGGGTTAGGGGTTTGGGAGGAAAAATAAATAAAGACAGAGGGGTGGTTAGGGGTTTAGAGAGAAAGAGGTTGTAGGTTAGAGGAAGAGAGAGATTGATAGGGTGTTTGGGGTTTAGAGAGAGAGAAATTTTAAGAGAGCGACTAGTGGTTAGGGGTTTAGATAGATAGATAGTGAGAGAGAGATAAAGATAGAGATATTTTTAAGGTTAGGGGTTAAGAGAGAGAGAGAGAGAGAGATTTAAGGTTAGCATTTTAGAGATGGAGAGAGACATAGATAAGGGGGGAGGGATAGGTGGGTGAGGAGTAGGTGTTTGGGAGAGAGAGAGAGAGAGACTAGCAGCTATGTATTTATATATAGAGAGAGATTATGGGGTTTAGGGATTTAGAGAGAGAGAGAGAATAGGGGTTAGGGGTTTAGAGAGAGAGAGATATTTGGGGTAAGTGTATTAGAGAGAGAGTGAGAGAAAGAGAAACATATAATGGGGGTTAGGGATTTAGAGAGAGAAAGATAGGGGTTGAGGGTTTATTGAGAGATATATTTGGGGTTAGGGGTCTAGAGAGAGATACATGTCAAGATTAGTGTTTAGGGATTTAGAGAGAGAGATAGAGAGATTGGAGGTTGGGGGTTGAGAGAGAGAGAGAGATTGGGGATTAGGGGTTTAGAGAGAGAAAGAGAATGGAGGTTAGGTGTTTAGAGAGTGAGAGAGAGCGAATGGGGGTTAGGGGTTTAGAGAGAGAGAAAAAGATTGGGGGATAGAGGTTTAGAGAGAGAGAGTGTGTGTGTGTTTGTCTATGTGAGAGTGAGAGAGAGAGAGAAAGAGAGAGAGAGAGAGAGATTGGATTTAGGTGTTTATAGAGAGAGAGAGTTATTTGAGGTTAGGGGTTTCGAGAGGGAGAGTGACATTGTGGGTTAAGGGTTTAAAAAGAGAGATATTGGGGGTTAGCAGTTTAGAGGGAGAGAGAGATTGGGGGAATAGGTTGTTAAACAAATAGAGAGAGAGACTTAGGGATTCCATATTAGATAGATAGCCAAAGAGAGAGGGAGAGATTAGAGGTCAGAGAGAGAGATCGATTTGGTGCTAGAGATTTACACAGAGAGAGATAGAAAGAGGGACATTGGGGGTGAGGGGTTTGGTGAGAGAGTGAGTGAGTGAGAGAGAGAGATTGGATGTTAGGTGTGTACAGATACAAAGAGAATTGATGTTAGGCATTTAGACACAAAGATTTGTGGTTGGGGATTTATAGAGAGAGATATATATTGGGGGTTAATAGCATCTTGGATATAGAGAGAGATAACAAGGGGAGTATGGATTGTTAATGGTAGGGGGAGAGATATATAGAGAATGGGGAGGGGTAGGTTAGTGAGGAACGAGGTTTTAGTGAGAGAGAGAGAGAGAGAGAGAGAGAAAGGGGGTCACGTATTTAGAGAGAGGGGGAGATATATATATATATATATATATATATGAGGTTAGGGATTTGTAGATAGAGATAGAGAGATGGAGAGATAGAGAGAGACAAAGAGAGACACAGAGATTGGGGTTAGGGTTTTAGAGAGAGACCAGGGATTATGGGTTTAAAGAGAGAGAGAGAGAGATTGTGGTTTTAGAGAGAGAGAGAGAGAGAGAGATTGGGGATTAGGGGTTCAGAGAGAGAGAGAGATTAGGGATTAAGGTTTAGAGAGAGAGATTGGGTGTTAAGGGTTTAGAGAGAGAGATTCCAGGTCATGGGTTTAGTGAGAGAGAAAATAAGAAAGAGAGAGAGAGGGACTAGTGGTTATGGGTTTAGAGAGAGAGAGAGAAAGAGATTGGCGATTAGGGGTTTAGAGAGAGAGAGAGAGAGATTGGAGCTAGTGGTTTAGAGAGAGAGGGAGAGATATTGGTTGATAGGGTTTTAGTGAGAGAGAGAGAAATTGTGGGTTAAGGGTTGAGAGAGAGATATTGGGGTTTATCAATTTAGAGAGAAATTGATAGAAAGATTGGGGCATAGGTTTTTAGAGAGAGGGAGAGAGATTTAGGTTTACCATTTTAGATATAAATATATATATATATATATATTTGAGGTTAGAGAGAGAGAGAGATCTCGATTTGGTAAAAGGGGTTTACAGATAGAGATAGAAAGAGGGATATTGGGGGTGAGGGGTTTAGGTACTTAGAGATAGAGAGATTATCGGTTGGGGATTTAGAGAGAGAGAGAGAGATATGGTACTACCATTTGAGAGAGAGAGATATATGAGAGGTTAGGGGTTTAGAGAGAGATATATATTGGAGTAAGGGTTTTAGATAGATAGAATAAATATACAGAGATTCTAGAAGCTAGCTATTTAGAAAGAGAGAGAAGGAGAGAGACATAGACATATATTAGAGGTTAGGGGATTAGAGAGAGAGAGAGAGAGATTTGTGGTTATAGGTTTATTGAGAGGGAGAGATATTAGGGTTTGGGCATTTAGAGAGAGATAGAGATATTTGTGATTAGTGTTTTATATATCGAGAGAGAGAGGTTTCTTGTTAGGGGTTTGGAGAGACAACGAGGAATTGTGAGAGAGACAAAGAGAGAGAGAGAGGTGGCGTGATTTGGGTTTATGGGATTAGTGAGAGATTGGTGATTATGGGTTTAGGAGGAGAGAGAGAGAAAGAGGGTTAGGGGTTTAGAGAGAGAGATTGGGGGATAGGGGTTTAAAGAGAGAGATAGAGAGATTTGAGGTTAGTAGTTTAGAGAGAGAGGTGGAGAGACCAAAAGATATATTTGGGCTATGGGATTAGATAGATAGAGAGAGAGAGATTGGAGATTAGGTGTTTAGAGAGAGAGAGGTTGAAGATTAGCGGGTTGCACAGAGAGAGAGAGAGAGAGAGAGAGAGAGATCGCATGTTAGAGAGAGAGATTGATTGGGTGTTAGGGGTTTATAGAGAGATAAATACAAAGAGGGAGTTTTGTGGTTACATGTTTGGAGAGAGAGAGAGAGATTGGAGGTTAAATATTTAGAGAGAGAGAGAGAGAGAGAGAGATTTGGTTAGGGGTTTAGAGAGAGATATATTGGAGGTTAGGGATTTAGAGAGAAAGATTGGGGGTTAGTCATTTAGAGAGAGAGAGAGATATTGGTGGTTAGGGTTATGGGTTTAGAGAGAGGGAGATATTGGTTGTTAGGGTTATGGGTTTAGAGAGAGAGAGAGAGAGTTTTGGGGTTAGGGGATTAGATAGAGAGAAAGAGGGAGATTGGCGCTTAGGGGTTTAGAGAGAGAGAGACATTGGGGGTTAGTCATTTAGATAAATAGAGAGATCGAGGGTAAGGCGTTTAGAGATAGAGAGAGATTCAAATTTAGGGTTTTAGAGAGAGAGAGAGAGAGAGAGAGAGAGAGAGAGAGAGAGAGAATATGTAGTGAGTATGGATAGTTAGTGGTGAGGGGGAGA
The DNA here is from genome assembly GCA_027924585.1 of Larix kaempferi. Taxonomy (NCBI): domain Eukaryota; kingdom Viridiplantae; phylum Streptophyta; class Pinopsida; order Pinales; family Pinaceae; genus Larix; species Larix kaempferi. The sequence continues at coordinate 1,965,561 of BSBM01000344.1, read as the reverse complement.
AAGAGATAGGGAGGGGGGGATGGGTATGTGTGTGTCAAATTGGGGTCTAGGAAGAGGGACACACACACACACACGCACACACATACACACATAGAAATTAGGGGTTAGGTTTTAGGGGATTGGATAGATGGATAGAGAGAGATAGATAGAGAGAGAGAGAGAGATACTGATATTGGAGGATAGGGGCTTAGAGAGAGAGGTATTTTTTGTCAAGGTTTTAGGGAGATGGAGAGGGACTAAGAGAGAGAGAGAGAAGTATTTGTGATTATGGGTTTAGAGAGAGAGAGAATGAGATTGGGGGTTATGGGTTTAGAGATAGATACTAAGAAAGAAAAAGGTTGGGGGTTAGGGGTTTAGAAAGAGAGAGAGAAACATAAATATTGGGAATTGGGAGTTTAGAGAGATAGAGAGAGCAATTGAGTATTAGGGATTTCGAGAGAGAGAGAAAGAGGGAGATTGAGATCTAGGGTTTCAGAGAGAGAGAGAGATATTGGGTGTTAGGGGTTTAGAGAGAGATAGACAAACTGGGGTTAGGGGTTTATACCGAGAGAGATATTTGAGGTTATGGTTCTAGTGAGATCGAGAGAGATATTGGGGGTTGGGTGTTCATAGGGAGAGAGAGAGATTGGAAATTAGTAGGGGTTTAGATATAGAAAGAGATTTCATGATGGGAGTATAGACAGTTAGTGGTGTAGGGAAGATAGACATAAGAGGTGGGGAGTGGTAGGTGGGTGAGGAGTAGGAATTTAGGGGCCGGGAGAGAGAGAGAGAGAGAGAGAGAGAAAGATAAATTGGGGGTTATGGGTTTAGAGAGAGAGAGATTGATTTGCTGCTAGGGATTTAGAGAGGGATACCTTGGAAGTGGATATTTGGGATTATAGGTTTAGAGAGAAGGAGAGATTGGAGGTTAGGGGTTTGGTGGGAGAGAGAGAGAGAGAGATTATGGGTTGTGCGTTTAGAGAGATCTTGCAAGTTAATAGGGGTTTATATGTAGAGAGATTTCATGGTTGGAGTATGGATGGTTAGTGGTGGTGGGAAGAGAAACATAGGGAGGGTGGGAGCAGTAGGTGTGTGAGGAGCCTTGTTTGGGGGAAGGGAGAGAGAGAGAGATTGGGCATTAGGTATTTAGGGTTATGGGTTTAGAGAGAGAGAGAGAGAGTTTTGGCGTTAGGGGATTAGATAGAGAGAAAGAGGGACATTGGCATTTAGGGGTTTAGAGAGAGAGAGAGATATTGGGGGTTAGTCATTTAGATAAATAGAGAGATGGGGGGTAAGGCATTCAGAGATAGAGAGAGATTCACATTTAGGGATTTAGAGAGAGAGAGAGAGAGAAGATGTAGTGAGTATGGATAGTTAGTGGTGAGGGGGAGAAAGAGATAGAGAGGGGGTGATGGGTATGTGCGTGTCAAATTGCGGTCTGGGAAGAGGGACACACACACACACACACACACATAGAAATTAGGGGTTAGGTTTTGGGGGATTGGATAGATGTATAGAGAGAGAGAGAGAGAGATTGGGGTTTATTTGTTTAGAGAGATACTGATATTGGAGGAAAGGGGCTTAGAGAGAGAGGTATTTTTTTTCAAGGGTTTATGGAGATGGAGATGGACTAAGAGAGAGAGAGAGAATGAGATTGGGGGTTATGGGTTTAGTGATAGATACTAAAAAAGAAAAATGTTGGGGGTTAGGGGTTTAGAAAGAGAGAGAGAAACATAAATATTGGGGATTGGGAGTCTAGAGAGATAGAGAGAGAAATTGAGTATTAGGGATTGAGAGAGAGAGAGAGAGAGGCAGATTGAGATCTAGGGTTTCAGAGAGAGAGAGATATTGGGTGTTAGGGGTTTATACTGAGAAAGATATTTGAGGTTATGGTTTTAATGAGATAGAAATAGATATTGGGGGTTGGGGGTTCATAGGGAGAGAGAGATTGGAAATTAGTAGGGGTTTATATATAGAAAGAGATTTCACGAGGGGAGTATAGATAATTAGTGGTGTGAGGAAGAGGGACATAAGAGGTGCGGAGTGGTAGGTGGGTGAGGAGCATGGATTTAGGGGACGGGAGAGAGAGAGAGAGAGAGAGAGAGAGAGAGAGAGAGAGAGAGAAATTGGGGGTTAGGATTTTAGAGAGAGAGAGATTGATTTGGTTCTAGGAGTTTAGAGAGAGATACCTTGGAAGTGGATATTCGGGATTACAGGTTTAGTGAGAAGGATAGATTGGAGGTTAGGGATTTGGTGGGAGAGAGAGAGATTGTGGGTTGCGTGTTTAGAGAGATCTTGCGAGTTAATAGGGGTTTATTTGTAGGTTGATTTCATGGTTGGAGTATGGATGGTTAGTGGTGGTGGGAAGAGAAACATAGGGAGGGTGGGAGCATTAGGTGTATGAGGAGCCTTGTTTGGGGGAAGAGAGAGAGAGAGAGAGATTGGGCATTAGGGATTTAGAGAGAGAGAGAGATTGGGAATTAGGGGTTTAGAGAGAGAGAGAGAGAGAGAGAGAGAGATTGGGTGTTAGGAGTTTAGAGAGAGAGAGATAGGGATATTTTAGGGGTTAGTGGTATAGACAGACATATATTAGGAGTTATGGGTTGATAGAGAGAGAGAGAGAGATGGAGATATTTTTGGAGTTTATAGAGAGAGAGATAAAGAGAGAAATATTGAAGGTTAGGGGTTTATAGGGGGAGAGAAAGAGTGGGGGGGGGATATATTGGGGGTTAGGGGATGAAAGAGACAGAGAGAAACAAAATAGGGGTTAAGGGTTTAGAGAGAGATAGATATTGAGGTTAGGTGTCTGGATAGATAGATGGAGAAAGAGAGAGGTTTGAGGTTAGGGATTTAGAGATATAGAGGGATAGAGAGATATAGATAGATATTAAAGAGAGAGATCGGAGGTTATATTTTTAGAGAGAGAGAGAGAGATTGGGGGTTATGGGTTTAGATAGAGAGAGATGTTGGGGTTATGGTTTTAGAGAGAGAGAGAATAAATTTTAGGGGTTTAGAGAGAGAGAGAGAGATTAGGGTTATATATATATAGAGAGAGAGAGAGAGATAAAGGGACAGTGTGAGATTGCAGGTTTGTGGTTTATAGAGAGAGAGAGAGAGAGAGAGAGAGATATTGGGGGTTATGGGTTTCACGAGAGAGAGAGATTGGGATTTAGGGGTGTAGAGTGAGGGGGGGGGGTTAGGGGTTAATATAAAGGGAGAGATTTGGGGTTTGGGGTTTAGAAAAAGAGAGAAAAATTGTGGTTTAGGGGTATAGAGAGAGAGATATTAGAGGTTAGAGACAAAGATTGATTGGGTGTCAAGGGTTTAGAAAGAGAGAGATACAAGGAGGGATATTGGGGGTTTTGGGTTTAGGAAAAGAGAGAGAGAGAGAGAGAGAGATTGGAAGTAAGGGTTTCAAAGAGAGAGAGTTATTTGACGTTAGCGGTTTAAAGAGAGAGAGAGAGAGAGAGAGAGAGATTGGGGGTTTAGAGGGAAAGCGAGATATCGAGGGTTAATATGGGTTTAGAGATATAGAGATAGATCCTAGGGGGGGTGTGGATTGTTAGTTGTGGGGAGGAGAGACACATAGAGAGCGGGGAGAGATGGATGGTTGAGGACCGAGGGTTTTGGGGGAGAGAGAGAGAGAGATTGGAGGGTAGGGGTTAGGGTCTTAGAGAGAGAGCACAAGATTGGGGTTAGTGTTATACATAGAGAGAATGACATTTAGGATTTGAGAGAGAGAGAGAGAGGGACTGTTGGTTAGGGTTTAGCGACTTAGGGAGAGTGAGAGAGAGAGAGAGGGGGGGGGATTTTGGTTAAGGATTAGGGACTTAGAGAGAGCGGGATTTTTGGTTAAGGATTAGTTACTTAGAGAGAGAGATGGAGAGAGGGAGAGAGAGGGATGGAGATAGATAGAGGTTGTGGGTTTAGAGAGAGAGAGAGAGAGAGAGTGAGGGATGTTAGGGGCTTTAGTGGTTTAGAGAGTGAGAGAGAGATTGGAATTTTGGGGTTTAGAGAGAGAGAGATGAAGATTAGGGGTTAGTGGTTTAGAGAGAGAGAAATAAAGAGGATGATTGGGGGTTAGAGTTTTAGGGGTTAGGGGTATAGAGAGAAACATAGAGAAAGGAGAGATATTGGGGGTTAGGGGTTCAGAGAAAAATAGATTGGAGGTTATACAGAGAGATTGATTTGTAGTTAGGGATTTAGAGAGAGAGAGACAGAAAGAGGGAGATTCGGGGTTATAGTTTAGAGAGAGAGAGAGAGATTGGAGTTTAGGGGTTTAGAGAGAAACATATTAGCGGTTGGGCCATTAGAGGGAGTGAGAGGGAGGGAGAGAGATTGGGGGTTAACAGGGTTTACAGATATAGAGCGACCATGAAGGGGGTATCGATGGTTAATGAAGGGAGAAAGAGAGACATAGAGAGTGGGGAGGGGTAGGTAGGTGACGAGTGAGAGTTTGGTAAGAGAGAGATAGAGAGAGAGATTGGGGGTTAGTGATTTAGAGAGAGAGGGAGAGAGAGATATTTGGGGTTAGGTTTTTATAGAGAGATAGATTGGGGGTAGGAGTTTAGAGAGAAATAATGGTTTTTAGGGTGGTTAGAGAGGGGGAGATATTATGGGTTAGGGGTTTCAAGACAAAGATAGAGAAATAGATTGATTGGGGGTTAGAGGTTTAGAGAGAGAGAGGGGGACTAGAGAGAGGAAGATAAAGGAAAAAATTCATGGTTATGGAATTAGTGAGAGAGAGAGAGAGAGATCGATTTGGTATTAGGGGTTTAGAGAGAGAGAGAGATAGAAATAGGGACGTTGGGGGTTAGGGATTTAGAGAGAGAGATATTGAATGTTAGGGGTTTAGAGAGAGACTGATTTGAGGTTAATAGTTTAGAGAGAAATATATTGGGGGTTTGGGGTGCAGAGAAAGAGAGATTGGGGGTTAGTAGGGGTTTATAGAAAGAGACAAATCACGAGGGAAATATCAATGGTTAGTGATGGGGGAGAGAAAGACATAGAGAGCGGGGAACAGTAGGTGGGTGAGGAGTGAGGGTTTGTAAAGAAAGAGGGAGAGAGAGAGAGATATTGGGTTTAAGGGTTTATAGAGAGAGAGAGATTAGGGGTAGGGGTTTAGAGGCAGAGAGATTGGTGGTTGGGGGTTTAGAGAGAGAGAGATTAGGGTTAGGGGTTTACATAGAGAGAGAGGAAGATTGGGGGTTATGGGTTTATAGAGAGAGAGAGAGAGATATTGGTGTTTATAGAGAGAGAGACGATGGGTTAGGTTTTTAGAGAGAGAGAGAATGGGGGTTAAGGATTTAGAGAAAGAGAGAGAGAGATTAGGGGTTATGGATTTAGAGGGAGAGAGAGAGAGAGTTTGGGTTTAAAGATAATTTAGAGATATATATTGATTGGGTGTTACGGGTATAGAGAGAGGGAGAGACACAAAGGGATATTGGGGGTTAGGGGTTTAGAGAGAGAGAGATATTGAAGGTTTTGGTGTTTAGAGAGAGAGAGAGAGGTTCAGGGTTAATAGGGGTTTAGATATAATGAGAGATCATAGGGGGAGTATCGATTGTTAGTGGTGGGTGGAAGAGAGACATAGAGGGGGGAGGGGTAGGTGGGTGAGTACTAGGGGCTTGGTGGGTGTGTGAGAGACAAAGGGAGAGATTGGGGGTTATTGGTTTAGAGAAAGATAAATAGATTTTGGGGGTTAGGGGCTTAGAGAGGGGGAGAGAGAGAGAATAGAGTTTAGGGTCTCAGAGAGAGAGAGAGAGAGAGAAATTGGGTTAGAGATTTGCAAAAAGAGAAAGAGATTGTGGGTTAGTGATTTAGAGAGAAAGAGTGAGAGATATTGAGGTTTATGGGTCTAGAGAGGGAGTGATATTGATGTTTACGTAAATAGAGAGAGAGAGAGAGAGAGAGAGAGAGAGAGAGAGAGAGAGAGAGAGATTGGGGGTGAGGGTTTAGAGAGAGGGAGAGATAGAGAGATATTGGGGGTTAGGGATCTAGATAGATAGATGGAGAGAGAGAGATTAGGGTTATGGCTTATATAGATAGAGAGAGAGGGAGGGAGGTAGAGAGATATTGGAGGTTAGCGGTTTAGAGATAGAGAGATTATGGGTTAGGGGTTACAAGAGGGAGATATTAGGGGCTAGGGATTTAGAGAGAGAGAGGGAGAGAGAGGGAGGGAGAATGGGGTTTATGGTTTTAGAGAGACAGAGAGAGATTGGGGGTAGGCATTTTAAATAGATAGATAGATATATATATAGAGAGAGAGATTAGGGTTTATGGTTTGAGAGAGAGAGATTGGGGTTTAGGGTTCTACATACAAATTGATGGTTAGGAGTCTAGAGAGAGATATATATTGGAGGTTAGAGAAATAGATCAATTTGGTGTTGGGGTTTTAGAAAGAAAAATATAAAAAAAGTGACATTAGGGGTTGGTGGTTTAGAAAGAGATCGAGAGAGTGATTGACTGAGAGGTAGAGATAGATTAGAGGTTAACAGTATAGAGGGATATATAGATTTGAGGTTAGCGGTTTAGATAGAGAGATTTAGGATTGGTGTTTTAGAGAGAGAGAGAGAGAGAGATTGGGGTTTAATACGAGGGGATTATCGATGGTTAGTCATGGGGGGAGAGATACATAGAGCATGGGGAGGGGTAGGTGGTTGAGAAGCAAGGCTTTGCGGAGAGAGAGAGAGAGACAGAGAGGGGGGGATGGGTTTAGAGAGAGAGAGATATTGGTGGTTCGTAATTTTGAAAGAGAGAGATTGGGTTCACTAGTTTAGATTGATATATAGGTAGAGAGAGAGAGAGAGAGAGAGAGAGAGAGAGAGAGAGAGAGAGAGAGAGAGAGAGAGAGAGAGAGAGATATTGGAGGTTAAGGGCTTATACAAGCAGAGAGATTGTTGGTTAGTGGTTTAGAGAGAGATAGAGATTGGGGGCTAGGGGTTTAGAGAGAGAGAGGAGGAAAAATGCTCTTTAGGAGTTTAGAGAGAGGGAGAGAGAGAGATTGGGGGTTAGGAAGTGAGAGAGAGAGGGAGATATTGGGGATTAGGGGTGTAGAAAGAGATTCTAGGATATGGGTTTAGAGGGAGAGAGATATTGGAGGATAGAGAGAGATATTGATTTGGTGTTATGGTTTTATAGAGACATAGATAGGAAGAGCACCATTGGGGTTTAAGAGTTTAGAGAGAGAGAGAGTTTGTGAGAGAAATAGATAGATAGGGGGTTAGGGGTTTTTAGAGAGAGAGATAGAGATTGGGGATTGGAGGTTAAGAGAGAGAGAGAGAGAGAATGGGGTTAATAAAGGTTTAGTGATAAATAGAGATCATGTGGGGAGTATGGATGGTTAGTGTTGGGGGGAGAGAGACATATAGCATGGAGAGAGGTAGGTGGTTGAGGGGGGAGGTTTGGGGGAGAGAGAGAGAGAGAAAGATATTGGGGGTTATGGGTTTAAAGAGAGAGAGAGATAAATTGGAGGTTAGGGGGTTAGACTGGGAGAGAGATATATATTGGGGTTAGGGATTTGGGGAGATAGAGAGATGGAAAGAAAAAGAGAGGTTGGGATTTAGGGTTTATAAAGAGATATAGATAGAGACAAGGGGGGGTAGTGTTTTAGAGAGAGATTATTTGGGTGTTTGGGGTTTAGAGAGAGATAATTGAAAAGAGGGAGAATGATGGTTAGAGGTTTAGATAGATATATATATATAGAGAGAGAGAGAGAGATTGGAGGCTAGGGGTTAAGAGAGAGAGAGAGAGATTGGAGGCTAGGGGTTAAGAGAGAGAGAGAGGTTAAGGGTTGAGAGAGAGAGAGAGATTGGAGATTAGGGGTTAGGGGGAAGAGAGATAGAGAGGGGGGAAGGTGTAGGTGGCTGAGGAGCAAATATTTGGGAGAGAGAGAGAGAGAGAAAGACCAACAGTTATGTGTTTAGATAGAGAGTATTTTTTGTTTTAGGGGTTTAGAGAGAGAGAGAGATAATAGAGTTTAGGGGTTTATAGTGAGAGAGAGAGAGATTGGGGGTAAGGGAATATAGAGAAAGGGAGAGAGAGAGAGAGAAACATATAAGGGGGTTTAGTGGTTTAGAGAGAGAGAGAGAGATATTTGTTGTTAGAGGTATGGAGAAAGAGATATTGAGATGAGGGTTTTAGAGAGAGAGGGATTGAGGGTTAGGGGTTTAGAGAGAGAGAAATATTTGGTGTTAGAGTTCTAGAGAGAGATATATTGAGATGACAGTTTTAGAGAGACAAAGATATTAGGGGTTCCGAAAAAGAGGCAAATTGTGTATTGTGGTTTAGGGAGAGAAAGAGAGACTTGGGGTCAAGATTTTACTGAGAGAGAAAATGAAAAAGAGAGAGAATCGGGGTTTGTTGTTTATAGAGAGAGAGAGAGAGAGAATCTGGGTAAGGGGTTTAGAGAGAGAGAGAGAGAGAGAGATTGGATATTAGGGGGTTAGAGTGGGAGAGAGAGAGATAGAGGTTGGGGTTAAGAGATTAGAGAGAGAGGTAGAGGGAGTGAAATAGAGGTCGGGGGTTAGGGGTTTAGGAAGAGAAATAGAAAAAGAGAGAGGGGTGGTTAGGGGTTTAGAGAGAAAGATATTGTAGGTTAGAGCGAGAGACAGATATTTAAGGTTACAGTTTTAGAGATGGAGAGAGATATAGAGAAGGGGGGTGGGATATGTTGGTGAGGAGTAGGTGTTTGGGAGAGAGAGACAGATTGGTGGTTCGTAATTTTGAAAGAGAGAGATTGGGGTCATTGGTTTAGATTGATAGATAGGTAGAGAGAGAGAGAGACATAGATATATTGGAGGTTAAGGTTATATAGAAGCAGAGAGAGATTGTTGGTTAGCAGTTTAGACATAAATAGAGAATGGAAGCTAGGGGTTTAGAGAGAGAGAGAGGGAGGAAAAATGGTCTTTAGGGGTTTAAATAGAGGGAGAGAGAGAGATTGGGGGTTAGTATTTAATCTCGAGAGAGAGAGAGAGAAAGAAAGAGATTGAGAGAGAGAAAGAGAGACAAATAAAGAGACTGAGAGAGAGAAAAAGAGACAAATAAAGAGACTGAGAGAGAGAGAAATAGATTGCAGTTTAGGAGTTTAGAGGGAGAGAGAAATAGATTGTGGTTTAGGGGTTTAGAGAGAGAGAGAGATATTGGGGGTTAGGGGTTTTGAGAGAGATATATATATTTGGGGATTAGGGGTTTGGAGAGAGAGAGAGAGAAATATATTGATTAGCATTTAGGGGTTCAGAGAGAGAGATATTGGGGATTAGGGGTGTAGAAAGAGATTTGGGGATAGGGGTTTAGAGGGAGAGAGATATTAGAGGTTAGAGAGAGATTGATTTGGCGTTATGGTTTTATAGAGACATAGATAGGAAGAGGGACAATGGGGTTTAAGGGTTTAGAGAGAGAGAGTGAGTGAGTGAGGCAAATAGATAAATAGGGGGTTAGGGGTTTTTAGAGAGAGAGAGATATTCGGGATTGGATGTTTAGAGAGAGAGAGAGAGAATGGGGGTTAATAAAGGTTTAGTGATAAATAGAGATCAGGGGGGGAGTATGGATGGTTAGTGTTTGGGGGGAGAGAGACATATAGCATGGAGAGAGGTAGGTGGTTGAGACGGGAGGTTTGGGGGAGAGAGAGAGAGAGAGAGAGACTGGGGGTTAGGGGCTTAGAGAGAGATTTAGAGAGAGAAATACACATTGGGGGTTAGGAGTTTAGAGAGAGAGAGAAAGATGGGGGGTTAAGGGTTTATTGAGAGAATGATGGTTAAGGATTTAGAGAGAGAGAGAGATTGGGGTTATGAGTTTAGATAGAAAAATATATAGAGAGAGAGAGACAGATTGGGGGTTAAGTGATTATAGAGAGACGAAGAGAAATTGGATGTTAAGGGTTTAGAGAGAGAGAGATTAGGGGCTAGGGGTTTAGAGAGAGAGAGAGAGAGACATATACAAATAAAGATAATGGTGCTTACAAGTTTAAAGAGAGAGAATGAGAGATGGGATGTTACCTATTTAGAGAGAGAGATAGACTGGGGATTTGTGGCTTAGATAGAGAAATAGATTGGAGGTTACGGGTTAGTGAGAGAGGGAGTTTTGGGGTTAGTGTTTTAGATAGATAGATAGAGAGAGAGAGAGAGAGAGAGAGAGAGAGAGAGAGATATTGGAGGTTAGGGGGTTAGATTGGAAGAGAGAGCTATATATTGGGGTTAGGGATTTGGAGAGAGAGACACACAGAGAGAAATAAAGAGGTTGCGGTTTAGGGGTTTATAAAGAGATATAGATAGAGACAAAGTGGGGGTTAGGGGTTTAGAGAGAGATTATTTCGGTGTTTGGGGCTTAGGGAGAGATAAATGCAAAGTGGGAGAATGTGGGTTAGGGGTTTAGAGAGAGAGAGAGAGAGAGAGAGAGAGAGAGAGATTGGAGGCTAGGGGTTAAGAGAGAGAGAGAGAAGTTAGGGGTTAAGAGAGAGAGAGAGAGATTAGAGGTTAGGGGTTAGGGGGAAGAGAGAGAGAGATATTTGAGTTTGGTTTTTAGAGAGAGAGAAACATAAAGAGGGGGGAAGGGGTAGGTGGGTGAGGAGAAAGGATTTGGGAGAGACAGAGAGAAAGATACCAATGGTTAGTTATTTAGATAGAGAGATATTTTGGGGTTTAGGGGTTTAGAGAGAGAGAGAGAGATAATAGAGGTTAGGGGTTTAGAGTGAGAGATATAGAGAAAGGGAGAGAGAGAAACATATAATGGGGGTTTTAGTTACGGGTCTGGAGAAAGAGATATTGAGATGAGAGTTTGAGAGAGAGGGGGATTGGGGGTTAGGGGTTTAGAGAGAGAGAGAGAGAGATCTGATGTTAGGGGTTTAGAGAGAGAGAGAGAGAGAGATCTGATGTTAGGGGTCTAGAGAGAGAGATATTAAGATCGGGGTTTTAGAGAGAGAGAGATATTAGGGTAGAGGGATTTATAGAGAGAGAGAGAGAGAGAGACTAGCGGCTATGTATTTAGATAGAGAGAGATTTTTGGGTTTAGCGATTTAGAGAGAGAAAAATAGGGGTTGAGGGTTTATAGAGAGATATATTTGGGGTTAGGGGTCTAGAGAGATATACATGTCAAGATTAGTGTTTAGGGATTTAGAGAGAGAGAGAGAGAGAGATTGGAGGTTGGGGGTTGAGAGAGGGAGAGAGAGAGATTGGGGGTTAGGGGTTTAAAGAGAGAAAGAGAATGGGGGTTAGTTGTTTAGAGAGTGGGACAGAGAGTATGGGGGTTAGGGGTTTAGAGAAAAAAAAAATATTGGGGGATAGAGGTTTAGAGAGAGAGAGAATGAGAGATTGTGTGTGTGTGTTTGTGTATGTGAGAGAGTGAGAGAGAGAGATTGGATTTAGGTGTTTATAGAGAGAGAGAGTTATTTGAGGTTAGGGGTTTCAAGAGAGAGAGGGACATTGTGGGTTAAGGGTTTAAAGAGAGAGATATTGGGGGTTAGAAGTTTAGAGAGAGAAAGATTAGGGGATAGGTTGTTAGAAAAATAGAGAGAGAGACTTAGGGATTCCAGATTAGATAGATAGACAAAGAGAGAGGGAGAGATTAGAGGTTAGAGAGAGAGATAGAAAAAGGGACATTGGGGGTGAGGGGTTTGGTGAGAGAGGGAGTGAGAGAGATAGAGAGATTGGATGTCAGGTGTGTACATATAGAAGGAGAATTGATGTTAGGCATTTAGAGACAAAGATTAATGGGTGGGGATTTAGAGAGAGAGATATATATTGGGGGTTAATAGGGTCTTGGATATAGAGAGAGATAATGACGGGAGTATGAATTGTTAATGGTAGGGGGAGATATATAGAGAGAATGGGGAGGGGTAGGTGAATGAGGAATGAGGTTTTAGTGAGTGAGAGAAAGAGAGAGAGAATGGGGGTTGTGTATTCAGAGAGAGGGGGAGAGAGATATATATATTTGAGGTTGCAGATTTATAGATAGAGATAGAGAGAGACAAAGAGAGAAACAGAGATTGGGGGTTAGGGTTTTAGAGGGAGAGAATGGGGGTAAGGGGATTAGAGAGAAAGGGAGAGAGAGATGCATACAATGGGGGTTAGGGGTTTAGTGAGAGAGAGAGTGACTAGGGGTTATGGGTTTAGAGAGATTTAGAGAGACTCTAGGGGTTATGGGTTTAAAGAGAGAGAGAGAGATTATGGTTTTAGAGACAGAGAGAGAGTGAGAGATTGGGGATTAGGGGTTCAGAGAGAGAGAGAGATTAGGGATTAAGGTTTAGATAGAGAGAGATTGGGTTTTAAGGGTTTAGAGAGAGAGATTCCAGGTCATGGGTTTAGTGAGAGAGAAACTAAGAAAGAGAGAGAGAGCGACTAGTGGTTATCAATTTAGAGAGAGAGAAAGAGATTGACGATTAGGGGTTTAGAGAGAAAGAGAGAGATTGGAAGCAGAGCTTTAGAGAGAGAGGGAGAGATATTGGCAGATAGGGGTTTAGTGAGAGAGAGAGAGACATTACGGGTTAAGGGTTGAGAGAGAGAGATATTGGGGTTTATCAATTTAGAGAGAAAGGGATAAGGAGATTGGGGGATAGGTTTTTAGAGAGAGGGAGAGAGATTTAGGGTTACCATTTTAGATATATATATATAGAGAGAGAGAGAGAGAGATTGGGGGTAAGGGAATATAGAGAAAGGGAGAGAGAGAAACATATAATGGGGGTTTTCGTTAGGGGTCTGGAGAAAGAGATATTGAGATGAGAGTTTGAGAGAGAGGGGGATTGGGGGTTAGGGGTTTAGAGAGAGAGAGAGAGATATGATGTTAGGGGTCTAGAGAGAGATATTAAGATCGGGGTTTTAGAGAGAGAGAGATATTAGGGTAGAGGGATTTATAGAGAGAGAGAGGTTGAGGATTAGGGGTACAGAGAAAAAGGGAGATTGCGTGTTATGGTTTAGGGAGAGAAAGAGAGACTTGGGGTCAAAGGTTTAAGAAAATGAAAAACAAAAAGAATGGTGTTTTGTTGTTTAGAGAGCAAGAGAGAGAGAGAGAGAGAGAGAGAGAGAGAGAGAGAGAGAGAGAGATTGGGGGTTATAATTTTAGAGAGAGAGAGAGAGATATTATGGATAAGGGGTTTAGAGGGAGAGAGAGAGATTATGGGTAAGGGGTTGAGAGAGAGAGAGAGAGATTGGAGATTTAGGGGTTAGAGTGGGAGAGAGAGTTAGCGGCTGGTGTTAAGAGTATAGAGAGAGAGGTAGAGGGAGTGAAAGAGAGGTTGGGGGATAGGGATTTAGGAAGAGAAATAAACAAAGAGAGATGGGTAGTTAGGGGTTTAGAGAGAAAGAGGTTGTAGGTTAGAGAGAGAGAGAGAGATTGATAGGGTGTTTGGGGTTTAGAGAGAGAGAGAGATTGGATATTCGGGGGTTAGAGTGGGAGAGAGAGTTAGAGGTTGGTGTTAAGAGTTTAGAGAGAGAGGTAGAGGGTGTGAAAGAGAGGTTGGGGGTTAGGGGCTTAGAGAAAGATTTAGAGAGAGAAATACACATTAGGGGTTAAGATTTTAGAGAGAGAGACAGAGATGGGAGGTTAGGGGTTTATTAAGAGAGAGAGACATATAGCATGGAGAGAGGTAGGTGGTTGAGAGGGGAGGTTTGGGGGGGAGAGAGAGAGAGAGAGAGAGAGAGAGAGAGAGAGAGAGATAATGAGATTGGGGGTTAGGGGCTTAGAGAAAGATTTAGAGAGATATATACACATTGGGTGTTAGGATTTTAGAGAGAGAGACAGAGATGGGAGGGTAGGGGTTTATTGAGAGAATGATGGTTAAGGATTTAGAGAGAGAGAGAGATTGGGGTTATGGGTTTAGATAGAAAAATATAGAGAGAGAGAGACAGATTGGGGGTTAAGTGATTATAGAGAGATGAAGAGAAATTGGATGTTACGGGTTTAGAGAGAGAGAGATTAGGGGTTAGGGGTTTAGAGAGAGAGAGAGAGAGAGAGAGAGACATATACAAATAAAGATAATGGTGCTTATAGGTTTAAAGAGAGAGAATGAGAGATGGGATGTTACCTATTTAGAGAGAGAGACAAATTGGGGATTTCTGGCTTAGATAGAGAAATAGATTGGAGGTTACGGGTTAGTGAGAGAGGGAGTTTTGGGGTTAGTGTTTTAGATAGATAGAGAGAGAGAGAGAGAGAGATTTGGTTATGGGTTTAGAGAGAGAGAGAGAGAGAGAGAGAGAGAGAGAGAGAGAGATATTGGAGATTAGGGGGTTAGATTGGGAGAGAGAGCTATATATTGGGGTTAGGGATTTGGAGAGAGAGACACACAGAGAGAAATAAAGAGTTTGGGTTTTAGGGGTTTATAAAGAGATATAGATAGAGACAAAGTGGGGGTTAAGGTTTTAGAGAGAGATTATTTGGGTGTTTGGGGTTTAGGGAGAGATAAATGCAAAGTGGGAGAATGTGGGTTAGGGGTTTAGAGAAAGAGAGAGAGAGAGAGAGAGAGAGAGAGAGAGAGAGAGAGAGATTGGAGGCTAGGGGTTAAGAGAGAGAGAGAGAGAAGTTAGGGGTTAAGAGAGAGAGAGAGAGATTGGAGGTTAGGGGTTAGGGGGAAGAGAGAGAGAGATATTTGAGTTTGGGTTTTAGAGAGAGAGAGAAACATATAGAGGGGGGAAGGGGTAGGTGGGTGAGGAGAAAGGATTTGGGAGAGACATAGAGAAAGATACCAATTGTTACTTATTTAGATAGAGAGATATTTTGGGGTTTAGGGGTTTAGAGAGAGAGAGATAATAGAGGTTAGGGGTTTAGAGTGAGAGATATAGAGAGATTGGGGGTAAGGGAATATAGAGAAAGGGAGAGAGAGAAACATATAATGGGGTTTTCATTAGGGGTCTGGAGAAAGAGATATTGAGATGAGAGTTTGAGAGAGAGGGGGATTGGGGGTTAGGGGTTTAGAGAGAGAGAGAGAGAGATCTGATGGAAGGGGTCTAGAGAGAGAGATATCAAGATCGGGGTTTTAGAGAGAGAGATATATTAGGGTAGAGGGATTTATAGAAAGAGAGAGAGATTGAGGATTAGTAGTGCATAGAAAAAGGGAGATTGCGTGTTATGGTTTAGGAAGAGAAAGAGAGACTTGGGGTCAAAGGTTTAAGAAAATGAAAAACAAAAAGAATGGTGGTTTGTTGTTTAGAGAGCAAGAGAGAGAGAGAGAGAGATTGGGGGTTATATTTTTATAGAGAGAGAGAGAGAGAGAGAGATTATGGGTAAGGGGTTTAGAGAGAGAGAGAGAGATTGGAGATTTAGGGGTTAGAGTGGGAGAGAGAGTTAGCGGTTGGTGTTAAGAGTATATAGAGAGAGGTAGAGGGAGTGAAAGAGAGGTTGGGGGTTAGGGGTTTAGGAAGAGAAATAAATAAAGAGAGAGGGGTAGTTAGGGGTTTAGAGAGAAAGAGGTTGTAGGTTAGAGAGAGAGAGAGATTGATAGGGTGTTTGGGGTTTACAGAGAGAGAGAGAGAGAGAGAGAGAGAGAGAGAGAGAGATTGGACATTCGGGGGTTAGAGTGGGAGACAGAGTTAGAGGTTGGTGTTAAGAGTTTAGAGAAAGAGGTAGAGGGAGTGAAAGAGAGGTTGGGGTTTAGGGGTTTAGGAAGAGAAATAAACAAAGAGAAAGGGGTGGTTAGGGGTTTAGGAAGAGAAATAAACAAAGAGAAAGGGGTGCTTAGGGGTTTAGAGAGAAAGAGGTTGTAGGTTAGAGAGAGAGAGAAAGATTGATAAGGTGTTTGGTGTTCAGAGAGAGAAATTTTAAGAGAGAGACTAGTGGTTAGGAGTTTAGATAGATAGATAGTGAGAGAGATAGAGAGAGATAGAGAGATTTTTAAAGTCAGGGGTTGAGAGAGAGAGAGAGAGAGAGAGAGAGAGAGAGAGAGAGAGAGATTTAAGGTTAGGGTTTTAGAGATGGAGAGAGACATAAAGAAGGGGGGAGGGATAGGTCGGTGAGGAGAAGGTGTTTGGAAGAGAGAGAGAGAGAGAGAGAGAGACTAGCGGCTATGTATTTAGATAGAGAGAGAGATTTTGGGGTTTAGGGATTTAGAGAGAGAGAGAGAGAGAGAGAGAGAGAGAGAATAGGGGTTAGGTTTTTAGAGAGAAAGTGAGAGAGAGAGAAACATATAATGGGGTTTAGGGATTTAGAGAGAGAAAGATAGGGGTTGAGGATTTATAGAGAGATATATTTGGGGTTAGGGGTCTAGAGAGAGATACATGTCAAGATTAGTGTTTAGGGATTTAGAGAAAGAGAGAGAGATAGGAGGTTGGGGGTTGAGAGAGGGAGAGAGAGAGATTGGGGGTTAGGGATTTAGAGAGAGAAAGAGAATGGGGGTTAGTTGTTTAGAGAGTGAGACAGAGAGAATGGGGGTTAGGGGTTTAGAGAGAAAGAAAAATATTGGGGGATAGAGGTTTAGAGAGAGAGAGAATGAGAGATTGTGTGTGTGTGTTTGTGTATGTGAGAGAGAGAGAGAGAGAGGGAGAGATTGCATTTAGGTGTTTATAGAGAGAGAGAGTTATTTGAGGTTAGGGGTTTCGAGAGAGAGATGGACATTGTGGGTTAAGGGTTTAAAGAGAGAGATATTGGGGGTTAGAAGTTTAGAGAGAGAACGATTGCGGGATAGGTTGTTAGAAAAATAGAGAGAGAGACTTAGGGTTTCCAGATTAGATAGATAGACAAAGAGAGAGGGAGAAATTAGAGGTTAGAGAGAGAGATCGATTTGGTGCTAGCGATTTACAAAGAGAGAGATAGAAAAAGGGACATTGGGGGTGAGGGGTTTGGTGAGAGAGGGAGTGAGAGAGATAGAGAGATTGGATGTCAGGTGTGTACATATAGAAAGAGAATTTATGTTAGGCATTTAGAGACAAAGATTGGTGGTTGGGGATTTAGAGAGAGAGATATATATTGGGGGTTAATAGGGTCTTGGATATAGAGAGAGATAACGACGGGAGTATGAATTGTTAATGGTAGGGGGAGATATATAGAGAGAATGGGGAGGGGTAGGTGAATGAGGAATGAGGTTTTAGTGAGTGAGAGAAAGAGAGAGAGAATGGGGGTCGCGTATTCAGAGAGAGGGGGAGAGAGATATATATATTCAAGGTTAGGGATTTATAGATAGAGATAGAGAGATGGAGAGATAGAGAGAGACAAAGAGAGATATAGAGATTGGGGGTTAGGGTTTTAGAGAGAGAGAGAGAGAGAGAGAGAGAGAGAGAGAGAGAGACAGAATGGGGGTAAGGGGATTAGAGAGAAAGGGAGAGAGAGATGCATACAATGGGGGTTAGGGGTTTAGTGAGAGGGAGAGAGACTAGGGGTTATGGGTTTAGAGATATTTCGAGAGACTCTAGGGGTTATGGGTTTAAAGAGAGAGAGAGAGAGAGCGAGAGATTGTGGATTAGGGGTTCAGAGAGAGAGAGAGATTAGGGAGTAGGGTTTAGATAGAGAGAGATTGGGTGTTAAGGGTTTAGAGAGAGAGATTCCAGGTCATGGGTTTAGTGAGAGAGAAACTAAGAAAGAGAGAGAGAGCGACTAGTGGTTATCGGTTTAGAGAGAGAGAAAGAGATTGACGATTAGGGGTTTAGAGAGAGAGAGAAAGATTGGAGCTAGAGATTTAGAGAGAGAGGGAGAGATATTGGCAGATAGGGGTTTAGTGAGAGAGAGAGAAACATTGCGGGTTAAGGGTTGAGAGAGAGAGATATTGGGGTTTATCAATTTAGAGAGAAAGGGATAGGGAGATTGGGGGATAGGTTTTTAGAGAGAGGGAGAGAGATTTAGGGTTACCATTTTAGATAGATAGAGAGAGAGAGAGAGAGAGAGAGATTTTAGAGTTTAGAGAGAGAGAGAGATATCGATTTGGTAAAAGGAGTTTACAGGTAGAGATAGAAAAAGGGATATTGGAGGTGAGGGGTTTATTGACATAGGGAGTGAGTGACAGAGAGATATTGGATGTTAGGTGTGTAGAGAGAGAAAGAGAATTGATGTTAGGAGTTTAGAGAGAAATAATGTAGGTTGGGGCTTTAGAGGGAGAGAGATTGGGGGTTAACAGGGTCTTAGAGATAAAGAGAGATCATGGGGGGGTATGGATTGTTAGTGGTGTGGGGGAGAGAGATATAGTTAATAGAGAGGATTATGTGGGTGGGCAGCGAATTTTTTTGGGAGAGAGAGAGAGAGAGATAGAGAGAGAGAGAGAATGGGCGTTAAGTATTTAGAGAGAGAGGGAGAGAGATATATATATATTGGGGTTTAGAGATTTATAGAGAGAGAGAGAGAGATATTGTTGGTAAGAGGATTAGAGAGAAAGGGGTAAGAGAGAAACATATAATGATGGTTAGGGGTTTAGAGAGAGAGAGAGAGTTTGGGGGTTAGTGATTTAGAGAGAGAAAGAGATTTGGGTTTATGGTTCTAGAGAGATAGAGACCGAGAATACAGTTTTAGAGAGGGAGAGAGAGAGATGTTAGGGGTTAGGGGTTAGGTATTTAGAGCAAGAGATTGGAAGATTAGAGAGAGAGAAAGAGAGAGATAGAGATTGGGTGCTATGGGTTTAGAGATTGAAAGGGAGAATTGGGGTACAAGGTTTAGTGAGAGAGAAAATGACAAAGAGAAAGATAAATAGAAAGAGAGAGAATCGGGGTTGGGTGTTTAAAGAGAAAGAGAGATAGAGAGATTAAGGGTTGTGAGTTTAGAGAGAGAGAGAGAGAAAGAGATTTGGGGTTAGGGGTTTTTATAGATAGATGGATATATATATGGAGAGAGAGAGAGAGAGAGACTATGGGTTAAGGGTTTAGAGATAGAGACAGAGAGAGAGTTTGGGGGTAAGTTGATTAGATATAGAGGGATAGAGAGCGAAATAGATAATGGGGGTTAGGGGTTTATAGAGAGAGAGAGAGAGAGAGGGTTAAGGGGTTAGGGAGAGAGAGATTGGGGGCTAGGAGTTTAGTGAGAGAGAGACTATGTGCATTGTTTGTTTTTGTGGGTGTGAGAGAGATATTGGAGTTAGAGTTTTTGAGAGAGGGAGAGATATTGGACATTATGGGTTTAGAGAGAGAGAGAGAGAGATTGTGGGTTATGTTTAGGGAGAATGAGATATTGGGGGTTAGTGGTTTAGAGAGAGAGAAATATTGTGAGATAGAATTTTAGAGAGAGAGAGAGAGATTGGATGTTAGAAAGAGAGAGATCGATTTGGAATTAGGGGTTTACAGAGAGAGAGATAGAAAGAGGGACATTGGGGGAGAGGGGTTTAGTGAGAGAGAAAGTGAGTGTGTGTGTGTGTGAGAGAGAGAGAGAGAGAGAGATTGGATGTTAGGTGTTTAGAGTGAGAAAGAGAATTAATGTTAGGTATTTAGAAAGAAAGATCGGCGATTGGGGTTTTAGAGAGAGAGATATTGGGAGTTAATAGGGGCTTAGAGATTGAGAAAAACCACTAGGGGAGTATGGATTGTTAGTGTGGGGAGAGAGATATAGAGAATCGGGAGGGATAAGTGGGTGATGAGAGAGATTTTGGGGGGGGCGAGAGAGAGCAAGAGAGAGAGAGAGAGAGAGAGAGAGATTGGGGATGAGGTTTTTAGAGAGAGAGAGAGAGATTGGGGATGAGGCTTTTAGAGAGAGAATGAGAGAGATATATATGTTGTGAGTTAGGGATTTATAGAGAGAGAAAGAGAGAGAGATAGAGATTGGGGGTTAGATATTTAGAGAGAGAGAGAGAGAGAGATAACAATGGTTAGGGGTTTAGAGAGAGAGATATTTGGGGATAGGGTTCTAGAGAGAGATATCGATATTAGGGTTTTAGAGAGGGAGAGAGAGATAGTAGCGGTTAGGGATTTCCAGAGAGAGATATTGCGAGTTGGGGTTTTATGGAGAGAGAGAGAGGGAGAGAGAGAGAGAGATTGGGGACTAGGGGTTCATAGAGAGAGATTGGGTTTTAGAGGTTTAGATAGAGAAAGAGAGATTGGGGGTCATTGGTTTAGTGAGAGGGAAAACAAGAAAGAGAGAGAGAAAGAGAAAGATAAATAATAGGGTTTAGGTCTTTAGAGAGCAATAGAGAGAGAGACCTATTGGGGGTTATGTGTTTAGAGAAACAAATATTGTGGGTTAGGGGTTTAGAGAGAGAGAGAAAGAGGGAGATTGGACGGTGGAGGGTTAGAGTGGGAGAGAGAGATAGAGGTTGGGCTTAGGGGTTTAGAGAGAGAGAGAGAGAGAGAGAGAGAGAGAGAGAGAGATTGGAGGTTAGGGGGTTAGAATGGGAGAGAGAGATAGAGGTTGGGGTTAGTGGTTTAGAGAGAGAGGGAGATGGAGATAAAGAGAAAGGTTGGGGTTTAGGGGTTTATAAAGAGAGATAAACAGAGAGAAGGGCAATTAGGGGTTTAGAGAGAGAGAGAGATTGTAGGTTAGAGAGAGACATTGATAGGGTCTTCGGGGTTTACAGAGAGAAAGATAGAAAGAGGGACATTGGGGGTGATGGGTTTAGTGAGAGAGAGAGATTGGATGATATGTGTTTGAAGAGAGAGGATGAGATAATGGAGGTTAGGGGTTTACAGAGAGAGACATTATGCATTAAGGGTTTGGAGATAGAGAGAGATTGGGGGTTAGGGGTTTAGACAGAGGGAGAGATTGGGGGATAGGTTTTTAGAGAGGAAGAGAGAGATATTTAGGGTTACTAGTTGAGAGAGTGAGAGAGAGAGAGAGAGAGAGAGATCAAAGGTTAGAGAGAGAGAGAAATATTTTGTGTTAGGGGTTTACAGAGATAGAAAGAGGGATATTGGGGGTGAGGGGTTTAGTGAGAGAGACTCTGAGTGAGAGAGAGAGAGAGAGAGATATCGTATGTTAGGTGCTTAGAGAGAGAAAGAGAATTGAGGTTAGGTTTTTAGAGAGAAATATTGGGGGTTGGGGCTTTAGAGAGAGAGTTTGGGAGTTAATAGGGGCTTAGATATAGAGAGAGATCACTGGGGGAGAATAGATTGTTAGTGGTGGGGGGAGAGATATATAGAGAATGGGGATGGGTAGGTGGGTTAGGAGAAATTTTTTGTGGAGAGAGAGATGGGGGGGGGAGAGATGGATAATGAGGGGTAGGTGGGTGAGGGGAGAGGTTTTGTTGAGAGTGAGAGAAAGAGAAGAACATAGATTGGAGGTAAGGGGATTAGAGAGAGAGAGACTGGTGGTTGGGGGTTTAAACAAAGAGAAAGAGGGACAAAGATTGGGGGTTAGGGGCTTAGAGAGAGAGAGATTGGTGGTTGGGGGTTTAGAGAGAGAGAGAGAGAGAGAGAGAGAGAGAGAGAGAGAGAGATTGGGTTAGGGGTTTAGAGAGAGAAAGAGAATTGAGGTTAGGTGATTAGAGAGAGGTATACACACACACACACAAATAGATTCAACATTAAGGGTTTAGAGATAGAGATTGGGGGTTAGGGTTGAGGGAGAGAGAGAGATTATTGGTCTTAGGGGTTTAGATAAATATATTGGGTTTGGGGTTTAGAGAGAGACAAAGAGATTGAGGGTTAATGGGTGTTTAGTTATCGAGAGAGATCACGAGCAGAGTATGGTTGGTTTGTGGTGGGGTGGGGAGAGGGATAAAGAGTGTGGCGAGCATTAGGTGGGTGTGGAGAGAGAGAGAGAGAGAGAGAGAGTAAGAGAGAGAGATATTGGGGGTAAGGGGTTTAGAGAGAGAGATTGAAGGTTGGGGTTTTAGAAAAAGAGAGATAGTGGTTAGAGGTATATATATATATATATATATATAGAGAGAGAGAGAGATTGGGTTAGGGGTTTAGAGAGAGAAAGGGAATTGAGGTAAGGTGTTTAGAGAGATACACACACACACACACACAGATAGATTCAACGTTAAGGGTTTAGAGATAGAGATTGGGGGTTAGGTTTTAGAGAGAGAGAGAGAGAGAGAGAGAATTGGTTTTAGAGGTTTGGATAAATATATTGGGTTCAGGGTTTAGAGAGAGACAGAGAGATTGGCGCTTAGTAGGTGTTTAGTTATAGAGAGAGATCACAAGCGAAGTATGGATGGTTTGTGGTGGGGTGGGGAGAGGGATAGAGAGCATGGCGAGCGTTACGTGGGTGTGGAGAGAGAGAGAGAGAGAGAGAGAGAGAGAGAGAGAGAGAGATTTGGGGTTAGGGGATTATAGAGAGAGAGAGAGTAAGAGAGAGATATATTGGCAGTAAGGGGCTTAGAGAGAGAGATTGAAGGTTGGGGTTTTAGAGAGAGAGAGAGATAGTAGTTAAAGGTTTATATATATAGAGAGAGAGAGAGAAAGAGAGAAAGAGAGATAGAGAGAGAGAGAGGGTTGTGGTTTTAGAGATAGAGAGAATTGGATTTAATGGTTTATAAAGAGAGATATTGAGTGTAAGGGGTTTAGAGAGAGAGAGATTGGTTGTTAGGGGTTTATAGAGAGAAAGAGAGAGAGAGATAGATAGTAAGAAAGATAATCATGGTTACGAGTTTAGTGAAAGCGAGAGATTGGAGGCTAGAGGTTTAGATACAAAGAGAGTGGAGTTTAGGGGTTTAGATAGAGGGAGAGAGGTTAGAGGTTAGGGATTTAGGGAGAGAGACATAGATTGGGTGATATGGGTTTACATAGAGAGAGAGAGAGAGAGAGAGAAAGAGAGAGTTGGGGTTTAGGGTTTGAGAGAGAGAGAGAGATTGGGGGTGTAGAGAAAGAGGGGGGGTCTAGGTGTGATAGGGGTTAAAGCTATAATTATCAAGAAAATAGAGCCTAACTCCTAGGTTGCATGAATAGAGTGTCAACAAAGGGGGGTCCCTCGTTAGATCACTTTAAAAACCTTCTGTATACATGGTCGACCACCCAACTTGGGGCGTACTGGGAGGGCTTCTCTGGGAGTTACCTCCCTCCACCTATTACTAGCGCAAAGGCATCCCAGTTTCCAGCTACAACAAGGCACATGTGTCAAGATGCCGAGTTAGGAAATTGTTTCCAGGCAATTTCCCAAAATGGTCCTTTGAAAACACTCTACACAAGACTTTTGATAGAACCCCTATGGTCAACATACTAATAGAAACAATATAAAAATGATATACAATTTAATATTCATTAAAAATAAAGGTTTTCTACAATGTTATTCTAATTTAAATATTCCAATTAAATTTATATCTAACCATGAAAACAATATTTAAAAAACAATTAACCAAAAGTAAACAAGCTAACAATTTATAATCTAACAACACTCTAAATTATTTCAATAACAATTTATAATCTAAGAACTCTAAACTATTTCAACACCCCCAATTAAAAAGACAGTAAATTATTAATTAGAACTCAAAATTATTTTAATTGGGAAAAATACTAAATGATTAAAAAAATTTACATCTCACATCTCATAAAATTCCACACACAAACACTATAAAAAATTAAATATTTATTTTTAAATTAATAATAGAAAATTAAAAAAATTTCACATAAATATTCAAAATGAACAAAATTAAAATAAAAACACAGTAATATAATTATTAAAAAGAAATAACATGGGAGGTACTGTACTAAGGTATGATGGCATTTGGGAGATCCAGACCAATCAACATTCGTCCACCCTATTAATCATTTTTTATACACCAATTCTAATCATTTTAATGCACCTATGAAGTCATGAGGTTGTTAATTTTTAAATCGGAAACCCCCAAAAATCTTAAAAATAAACGGAATCAATCCGAAAATATCCAATCTTCACTCCCGACTTACTAATTTTTAAATCCAAAAATCCTAGAAATTAACAAAATTCAAAATCACCCTCAAAATATCCAAATTCGACCCAATAATCCCAATTCGCATGTAGGCCATTAGTTTCACAGTAAGGTTTCCTATGGTTTCTGGAAAATCGTGTAGTAAATGAATGAACACAAGATTAGGCATAAGGATTGGTGGTAATGGGATCAAGCAAAGTCAGAAGTTTAGAGCTGGAGCGGCTATAGTCCCTTCCTCTAATATATGTCGGTTGGTGGAGAATCTTATTTATTCAACCCACATAATGGGAACGCAATAAGAAAAGGAATTTTATATTGTTGTAGTATTATATTTTTATTCTCTCTAAATCTAGAGAAAAATAAATTCTCAGCTGCACAGTACATGAACATACGATTTTATGCATTCTCATATGATTGTAATATTTTCTGTTAAACCCAGATTAAAAAAACGCAAAAAATGCAAAATTCTAAATAAAACGCAAAATTCAAAAAAAAAAAAGGCAAAATTGAAAACGCAAACCCAAAATTCTCTGCAACACATGAGAAAGAAATGTTGTGCATATTGTCAGAATTGAGCATTATGTTAATCTCAAAGGTGTTAAATTAGTTGAGTTAGGTAATTTGTTGACCCATGACTTACACTGGTTCATAATAATCATAATGCAATCAATATGCCCAAGCAATCAATATGCCCTTTGTGTTTCTGCTCTTTATATTCTGTGTATTGCAAACTTTAACACATTAGGAATAGATATCTTGACACAAACGTGTCTTTATGTTCTGTGTATTGCAAACTTTAACACATTAGGAATAGATATCTTGACACAAACGTGAGATCCATTAACGCAAGATTTAAGGCGTTTTAAATTTTTGTTCCTTCTGGTATTTATTTCCAAACACCCTTTGATATCCTCTCAAATTGTAAAATGGTATTTGTAAAAATTGTAAACTGAAGACTTATAGTTTTTCTTAGAATTGATCTGAGATGTTACAAATATCAACGTAGAAATCTTAACTAAGATCCACGTCAAGGTTAATACAT
This sequence comes from Larix kaempferi, assembly GCA_027924585.1. NCBI lineage: Eukaryota > Viridiplantae > Streptophyta > Pinopsida > Pinales > Pinaceae > Larix > Larix kaempferi. The sequence goes on along the minus strand of BSBM01000344.1, from coordinate 1,940,863 downwards.
GGACGAAAGAGCCCAACCCAAGGTACTGGGTTGGTTCTCCAAGGTGGCGACTCCACAGCATTTTATATGAGAAAGGACAGTGAGAACCACAAGCAACATTGGTAGAAAGGCGGCCTTCAGATAAGGTATCTGTTCACGGATTCGAAGTCATGTTGGATGTGATCTGTTATGGTCTAAGCTAAAACTAAAATTCATAGAAGCACCGCATGAAAATAAAAAATAGTAGGGTAGGGAATTCAAGTCAGCACGCAAGTTGCAAGAAAACACGGAGAAAACCGATGGTTGCCATAACAATCATGGAGGATAATTTGGAAATGACTTTGAATTAAGGATTTCAGCCTCTAAGTGAATTGTTCAAACACGACGATTTTGGAAAGTCGCGGAATAAATTCAAATGTTGTCTTAATTGAAAAATCATACACCATTCTAGAAAAATATACTAAAAAAGTCAGATGCAACGCTTTTTTTTTCAGATTTTGATTCAAAACCCTAGCTATATATTTTAGTAATTTAATCCCTTAGACTTAGCGTTAATAAAGTCAGTTTTGAATCATCCTCATCCTAAATCCTGTTGTACCAAAAAATCTCCGGTGGAAACAGTCTGGCTGGATCTTCTTTCCAGTACAGATAGGAGCGAAAGCGTCGTTCCCATGACACATTCTCATACATAAAGCCAAACAGGGGGTGCGAACCTCCCAATTATAACCGTGGAGACGCTGAGCATTGTTGTTAGCTATTGTGTAAACTAATATTTGGAGGGAACCGCTGTGAGCTGTTTGTTGAACAGTGACGTTTATAAAAAAAATGAAAATGAAAAATGACAGGTAGGGCAATACAAGAGAGCGAGATAATTTATATCATAATAATTTATGAAATTTAATTCTGACTTTTTCTATATTTTTTATAGTGGGGAATTATGTACATTAATACATTTCTAAGATGAATGCTATCAATGTAATTACAACAAAATAATCTATGATTTACTGATTTCTTTTCTTTTTTTCATTAATTGTACAGGTTAAATGAAAAGAAATTCATTGATAGATATACATACCTTTACTTGTTCATCATCTCACATACAAATGATTGATTTGTTATCCATAAGAGTCTCGTCCTTTGATTAGAGTCCAATCTTATGTACAATCATCTAATCTATATAAAACAAATGGCACATGATTAAAATTGTGATTACTATTATGATTACTATAATACTAAAAAACAAAATAAAACTTTATAAAAATAAAACCTAAAATAAGTGTATCCTCCATAATATTAAAAAATCACATGAAAATAAAACCATGTGCATGAAACTACTAGTACATATCCAAAATAAACTTGAAATTATTACTACACCATCAAATAATTGCTATACATAAAATATCAACATACCTTAAAAAGCTCACCACAACATGTAACAACATGTAAGAGATAAGCCTCTATATGTTGCTTATCACTCAGAAAATACTATTTCTACTAATCATCAACATAATACTAAAGAAATTTAAAAATATCCAAAATTTTAACATAAAATTTATATGAACTATATATTATTATAAATTCAATAAAAATATAATATAATTTTCATATTATATTATGTACAAACTTTCATCATCCCAAAAATACTATGTCTATTGAATTACACCAATTACCCAAAAATAACATAAAGTACTTAAAATTTACACAAATTCCCAAAAAAATTGACTCAAAAACTTAATTTTGATAGCATTTTTGTCTACCAAATAAACTAAAGCTTATCAATATGTTTTTTCTTATACAAAAAAGTTTTTCACTTAACAAGAAAATGAATATGTTCACATAAATTGACAACAAACGTGATTACAACAAAAACTATAAAATAGAAATATAAAAACTATAAAGATATCTGAAGAACCCCAGAGATCTCCTCTACAACCTATAGAGTATTAATCTGACAAGATGAGAAAGAATTTATACAGCAAAACAAACCAAAAATATACCCGGCTTACCTCAGTCAATATACGCGGACGTTGGGAAAAAGCCGCGCAACAAACACAGCAACGATTCAGAGAATCTTATTATTATTGACTTAGGTCTTTAAACCGTAAATTTTAAACCGTTAAAGGATAATTTTAAAGCATCAATAATTCAAATGCCTTCAAACAAGAAATGTATCAGACCTGTAGTCATGGATATCATCGAAGCATTTTTCAGAATATTGTAGTCATAGATATCAGCGAAGCATTTTTCAAAATATTGTATTTGGGAAATCTTCGAGGCCTGTTAAACAAGAAAGAAAACTCTAGGGTTTCTCAGTTTAGAAGAAAGAAACTAAATGAACATACAAGAAAGGTAAGAGAAAAATGACTTCGGTCTTTAAACCTTAAACCTTAATTTTTAAAGCTAAATCCTAAAGGAAATTACTATTGACTTGGTTCTTTAAACCCTAATTTTTAGACCCTCTAGGCTTTCAACTAACCAAGAATTCAGATGCCTTCAAACAAGAAATGTATCAGACCAGAATCTTCTTCATCACCGCCTCCTCCAGGCCACAAGCCATCACCACCGCCTCCTCGTCCTCGTTCAAATCCTCCAGAACCATGGTTTGCAGCGCTCGAGAAAACAGATGTAATAGCTCACTATTAAAAATGCGTTGGCTATCACAGCGACAAGAGTTATCCCCGGAGCGCTGAAATATGTAAACAGGCACACAACAAACCAATTAATATGTCTGAAATCCAATAACAATAAATCATTTTTCCTATAAATTAGTTTTTATATAAATAGTTTATAGTTATACAAGGGAAAATCAAGTGTTTGTATAAATTAATTTCCCAGCATTACTAAGCAAATGTTGCCAAGGTTCTTATCCTCTTCGCACCCTATAGATTTGGGCTTGGCATGGATCAGTTGTCCTACCATCCCCACAATTGAGCTGGAACGATAGGTCTCGAGGTTGTTATCCTTTTGGGAGTTTATAGATTTACGCTAAACATGGATAAATGGTTCTACCGTTCCAGCTGACCCGAGGCAATGTGAGATCCGGGCTTATACGGATCTATGTTAGTGTCAAACAATTAAAATCCACCGTCCCAGCTCTTACCAACTCTTCTGCCATTTCTATCAACCATTTCTCTATAAAAATGCTCTGCCCTACCAACAACAGAGATGTCCTCTAATCGCCATGGAATCTATGTTTTCCCTTTTCTATCAGCCATGACTCTTCGAAAAAGGAGTTCCGACCACAAAGATTTAGTAGGAAAAAGAAAAAACATCACAGATTGAAAATACTAAACTAATTTCACATTTCCTTACGTAGGCATCATCATTTCACATTTCACATTTCCTTACTAAACTAATTTCACAGATTGAAAATACTAAACCCTTCACGTAAAATGTGATTCAAGCAGTTGAGGAGACTATTTAGCGATCTAATAAGAAGTTACAAGAAAACGTGTCAAAGCCACCTATCAGGTAATAACTCTGCAAATTCAGGGAAAAACCTAAACATCTACAAATCGAGGGCAACATACAGCCAAACCATGCAGGACTTGCATTTTATTGTTCGAAATAAAGAGGGTGTGGATACAATAACAGTAAGAGAAAGAGAAAGAAGGTATTGATTCAATTTTCACTATGAATGAATTTTTCCGTAAAAGGGCAAAAGCTAGGCACTCACCTCTGCATCTTTCATCTGCGCCTCCCTCTCTGCCTGCACCGCCTTGCCTACTTCTTTTAGCTGTCTGCAAACACATTCACAATACATAAATTTAAATTTCACCTAATTTAACCTAATTTTTTGCCCTCTGCCAAAACACACAGTATACAGAAATTTAACCGTCCCTATTCAAGACCGTGTTTGCGAAAGTGTTTATAGTTTCGGGTGTTATACCCGAAAATGACAGAGGCACATGGCACCGAAAATAAACCAGAGACAGTGACGAAAGACAATGAAGCCAAGGTGAAAGGCTGTCTGGAGTTGGGCGGCTGCTTTTGCGTCGCTACATGCAACACGGCAGCTTCATATTCCTTGGGGCAAGGAAATGGCAGCTGCATACACAAACCCATCAGCAGTTTCCTCGTTTCATCAAAATCCCATCTCATCCCATGAATGGATGAATAAAAAATTAAAGAATCGAATGAAAACCTGATCAAAACAGGGAAGAAAGGTCTACAGGGAATCAAATTTAACTAATGACTTTGGAGGCACCTCCCTCTAATTATCAAATGAACATACAGAGACACACGCGTACATCATTCCATAAGCATTTTTCCTTTGGTACTCATTAATTAAAATGAAATAGACTACTGTAGAGTCTAAAATACCGCTCACACCTTTTAAAAACAGATTTACTAAGACTAAATTTCCAGATTCACGTGATCAAAGCCGAGTAAAGCATGGAACACCAAAAATAAAAACTGTTCAAATAGAAAGATATGTAACTTCAGGACATTTCTGGTCCAACGGCCAACCTGAACATTCATTCCCCAATAAAATAAAACGCAGTAGACAAAAAAAAATACAGTGAAACCAAACCAGATACAGTGAGAAATACAATGGCAGCAACGCAGAAGACAGTGAATGGTAATCTGGACGGCTGGTTTTGCCCGCATACACAAACCCATCAGCGATTTCCCCGTTTAATGGAAGAAACATGGAAGAAAGGACTACAGGAATCAAATTTACCCTAATGACTTGACTTCAGACGCTCCTCCCTCTAATTATCAAATATGTGTGTGAATGTTGCTCCTCTCTCCTCCATCACACAACAAAGTATTCCATTAAAGCATTTTGTTTTTCTTTTAGATAAAATTGCCGTTAACATACAACGCCTAGTCAAAATTTAAAATGTTTTTCTTATATCCCTTACCTGGACTACGCTCCATCGGAATCTTTTGCGGCGTGGGGAATAACGTGACGGATGAAGATTAATACACCTGTTTCCCTCAGAGCGAGAGGGACAGCTCAGAGGAAAAGCAATTTCCGGCCAGCACATTTACTCTGTCCATATAGACCGATGGTCTGAAATCCGGGAAGTGGTCCCGTGTGTGAAATCTGTTAAATGATTATTAGGGAAGGGCTCCCCGTCAGTGAAAACGGTTAAATTTTAAATTAATGAAAATTTGCGAACTGTTCTTAAAATACATATATGCACTTTGAATGAGACCGGGTATCAAATCTGAAATTTTGATCTAAGCTTAGGTTATTATTTTTTATATCAGACATTATAAGTATTTATTGTTTTTTTTAATAAATGGTTCAATTTTGTACAACTGAAAATTTAAGTGGCTTTATTAATGGATTTTATGGAAAATGCATATATCTTATGAAATGTATATATCCTACTAATGGGTTTTATGGAAATGTATATATTTATTAGATTTTTTTTTCATTTTTTAAATATGTGATGTGTTTATTAAAATTATTTGTTCAATGGAAAAAAATTATAGTGCAACTCCAAAACATATATTCACACCTATCTTGGAAAGGGTTTGAAAAACACTTGTCTTCAGTGTTTAAAATTCCAAGGCATGGAGAGCCAACCAGCTTTTAAAATTCCGGCTTCTGTATTGTTCTTTTCATATCGCCTTTCTCTGAAATGTTGACATTATAATAATAATCGAATGATGGCATTATTTCAAAACGTTAAATTAATAATCTCATGAATGTTATGGTGTTTTACTAGTTAAATGTGGACATGTTTCCCATTCAAATTCTTTAAATTAAATACACAATGTAAGGGACAAGAGTATTTAACTTGAATGTTATGGTGTTTTACTAGTTAAATGTGGACATGTTTACAATTCAAATTCTTTAAACTATATACACAATGAAAGGTATACAGAGTATTTAACTTCAAAGATCTTACCTAGTACCGCGTCTCCCTACGATGTAAATGGAAATATTATTTTCTATGCATATATATTTAGTAGTCAAAATGCTCCAGTCGTTAGAAAGGCTTTTTGTTTCTTTTCAAATTTGATGGCGTTCCAAGATAGAGTCGTTGGAACAATTGTGGTGATCTTAAATAATTTCTTAGCCTTTTTTTCAATATTAAATGGAGAGTTAGCGAAAGATTTGCTTAAAAGAAATCAGATATAAAAAAGTAGCTCAAAGTTAGGGAAGGGTTATTATGATTATTGAAAAATTGAAGTTATAAACATATAATTTGAGTAATGAAATATATTTGTTATAATTATTAAAATTTGGAATTCGTAATATAATGTTAAATCACTGTAAGTATAATTTGTAATATATTTAGGTTTGATTTTATGTTAGATTATTTTATATTATAGTTAGTTTTTATTTTATTTTTTTACTATTTTGTTATATTTTTTCTTCTCATTAGATGTTTATGGTTATTTTAATTTTTTTTAGAATCGAAGTAAGATTTAAAGTCTTCTCCCTTATTATGAATTATTTTAAGTAGTTAGATTTTGTTTAACATAATAATTTAAATGGAGATCTAAGTCTTAACATTATATAAAGAAGACTAAATTAAGATTTTAATATTATGAAATTTTTATTCCTTTAAGAAAAATGTTGAACACTTGCTTTTAGATATAAACAGCTCATTTTTTTGGTATAGATGTGTATACAAATAAATAATAAAATTTAAAGATTATTTAGATCATTTTTTTTCTTATTAGACAAGCCTTTTTAAAATAAAAGGACATTAATTTTATAATAAAAGAAAATTAATTTAATATAAAAATCTTTACACTTATTAACTTTTATTCTAGTAAAACACCAATTTAACAAAATTCAAATTTGAAAAATATTGAAGATTAATAAAATTAGAATTTTTTATTTATTAAAAATTTCAATAAGTTCATATTATACAAAATATCAAATTCAACGTTCTTTTTTATAATTAAATTTAAACTTTATAAGATTTATAAAAATAAATTCCTATTAATTTTTATTTCAAAAATTTATCTAAATTGATTACCATAAATATTCTTTGGTAACAATTATTATTAAAATATATTAATTTAATTAAAGAAATTTACTAAAAATGTAATTCACACATGGAAAAACATGTTTACTATTTTTAAAGCAAATGTATAAAATATCTTTTTTAATAGTTACAAGAAAACTTAGATCTTTATATTATTACAAAAAATTAAAGTTAATTTTTAAATTTATATATCATAAATTTATTTGGACAATTAAATTTTTTTTAGGCTATACTAATCAATTAGTAATGAGTTGGGTAAAGTAACCCATTTTTATCTTTTTATGAGTTACTTAAAAACAACTTATTTTTCAAACATACATATACAAGACTCTATATTATATCTATATTTACAAACACACACACACACACACACATATATATATATATAAAGCATATGTCAACTTATATACCTAAGAATAACATTAGGTCATACATACCTAGCATGACAGATATACCTGCAAGTACACATGTCTATATCTACATGATGGTAGAATAATTATCTTCTATAGATACTATAATATATATTAGTATACATGCACATATGTGTGTGTGTGTGTGTGTGAAAGTTATGTTCATAGACTTGTATGGTATGGTAGTGAAAGTGTTGTATAAGAATACTTATTCATAGATACATGAATATTGCAATATTGTATATGTGTATTCCATAAGATGATGTGGTATCATGATGACTATCTTACAGTTATATATCCTAGCATACATATCTTGCTTACCGTAATGTACATTGTAACAAAAAAAAATTGTAATTAAACTAAGATATATGGACAATGTGAGGTTGAAACTTTGTAATTAAAAGCTAATATCTATAGGTAATGTGAGGTCTAGAGGTTATAGAGACCTTGTACTGACTATTAAGGTACAACTTCCTAGGTTTTAGTTAGACATTGATTCTTTACGTGAAATTGATGATAAATGTTAAATGTTAGTATACCACTAGTTGAATAGAGGTGTAAATCTATGATAAGCACCAAAGTAATTTAAAAGATGAGAGGTCCAAAGGTTATAGAGAAATAGAGGTATTTTCTTGAATATTAAGCTACCAACCTCTTAAGTTTTAGGTTATACATTAATTCTTAATGTGCCATTGAAGATAGATGTTAGTATATTATTACTTGAATCAACTTGTAACCCTATGAAAATCACCTAAGTATTTAAATAACATATTTTATAACACGCATTCATTCAAATATTACTAATAAAATATGAATATTTTAAAAAATATTGGGTACACTTGATATATTAACTCACATCCATATGTAACACTACTATGCACATCAACGTATGCTATATCTAAAAGAAAATTTAGGGAATACAAATTTCATTATGTAAATTCTTTTTTACAAATGCAAACCATTTTAACATATTTATAAAAAACTACTTGAATTATATGTGAAATTTATTTTGGTTTAAACTTTTTATCTTTTTGTACCATTATGGAAAGTGACATTAAGATTAATGTCAAATGAAAAACAATGTTTAAATATGAGCATCACATTTAATATTGTTTTATTGTTTTGCAAAGTAGGACTTTAAATTTCAATCATTTACAAAACTAAGTAAATATACAATTTCCAACTCTCACACTTAGGTGAATTTTCAAATTCTTTTTATCAAACCTTGCTTCAAATGAAAGTACTAAATAGTTAAATAATGGTGCTCCCACTTTTTAGGGGGTTTTCTTCAAATGGAAGTACTAAGTAACTTTGGTGACATTTCACTTTTGCTAAATTAGGTTCTACTATTTGGATGATGTATTTTTATGCAAACAAAAGATTAAAATTATAGTATGCTTTTATATAAAAGAGAAAAATATTATATTGATGTAAAAAACTCTTAAATTTGACTACAATACTCTCATTCTGTCTCTTTATATGAAAACCTATAATATTAAATGTTACACATTCCTACTTAAAAAAACTTTATAGTTTGTAAACAAATATATGATGTTAAATAGTTAATAAATTTTTAATCAATTTAAAACAATTTTAAAGAACATTATATTTTAAAACTAAATAGTATATACACAAGATATTACTAAACTTTAATTCTATAAAAATAACAAAATATTATATAAAATTATAATTAAATATCATATTAAAGAAAAATAGACAAGATATTACTAAACTTTAATTCTATAAAAATAACAAAATATTATCTAAAATTATAATTAAATATCATATTAAAGAAAAATAGATGTAATTAAAATTTTGAAACATCTATTTCAAAATTTCAACTACATGTTTGCTAAATTTAAATTTAAAGATTTTTAATATTGAAAATATTAAAGAAAATCTATCTTTATTATAGATCTCAAATAATTAGAAAATTATTACAAATGAGGAAGAAAAATAATATAAAATAAATTCAAATATTTGATAAGCATTCTATATTTAATTAATCAAGTTATTATTATTTAACATTATATTCAAAATTCAAATCTTCAATAATCATAACAATCCATAAAATACGTTTAGCCAATGATATTGGTGTGTCCTCTTTCATAGATGTTAAAAAGAAATCATATTTACTTTATTTTAAATTTCTAAATTGAGATGATATACACATATCAATGCAACCAAGTAAATGTTATAATTTTTAACAAGCCATTTATTATTTTGGTACGCTATTCAAAAGTGAACTCCATGAACTCTTTTTGTACTTCAGTATTTCTGATATATTGAGCTACTATATATTTTTATTAGAACTAGGTAGAACATCAAGTCTATTGCACTACTATGTATTATTATTAGAACTATTGCACACTATGTATTGTTATTAGAAATAGGTGGTTCTGTTGGGTAGGAAGCATACATGAATAGCTTTGGTTGATGTCTATCTTTTCCATGGAATATATGATGGCCTATGAATAGATGTAAATATTTTGTTTCTTTCATTCCAATTAATAACAAGGAACATGGTTTTTTAGTTTAAAAAAAGAACTCCATGTTGAATCATTAATTTCATGATGTTGTTTTTGAGCATATCTAACTTGAGATGAAAGTTATCAATAAAAAATTATCACTAACTCTTTTAGTGCGTGATAATATTATTCCGTGACCATGTTAAAAAATATGAAATGTTTTTAATATTAAAATACAATTTATAACTATTTAAAATTTTGATGTAGAGAAATTAAAGTTTATTCATGATTATTGAAACTTTTTTTATTGAAAATGATATGAAGTTTAAAATTATCATACATAAAAATGAATTAAATTTATTGAACTATAAATTATTTTATAGTTTCATATTTTTGACATATTGAATTGTGAAACACATTAACTCACTATAATCATGCAAGATATTTTAATTATCAAAACAACAAATTAATTATTTATATTATTTGGTATAATAAAATAATTAATTTATTTTAATAGAATAAAAACAATTTAACTATTTAAAATTTTTGGTGTAATAAAATAAATTATTTTATAATTTTTAATGAAGATAATTTTTGTTTAAATAAATTTATTCCATTTTAAAATAAATATATTATAAGTGGAGATTTTTTTTATAAAATCTATAGAAATATTTAAAACATTAATCAAATTAATTTTACAATATATCTAAATAAAAATATTTTATTCTAATTTATAAAAAAAACAAAACACCTTTATGCAACGAAACACTTTTATGCTACTAAGCATATATTGTGATAATATACTATACAATCCAAATTTAGAGGAATCAACAAGTGTGTTTGTAAGTGTGTTTGTAAAGTAAGATGACCAAATATTTTAGAGGTCTGGCATAATTATTATTTTCAAAATATTTTAATTAAAATATTAAAATATTATTGTTGAGATAAAGTTGTAGTGTTTTCCTTTTCCCTTCAAAAGTATTCACCCTTATGGTTGACCTCCAAAAGTATTCACCCTTATGGTTGAAATGATCATCTTGAATCCTACTTGTTCTTATAAAGTTGAGTTTGATAATATTTTTTCTTTATCTTGGGGCTCATGTAATACATGTCAACAATTCCATTTTGGTGTTTACCCTTTTTATTATACTCAATAATACTTAGTGTTTCCCTAATTAGAAATGATACAATAATACATCTCACCAATCAGAGTTTGATGTTCACATTTTGTACCCCTTTTTATTATACTCAAGAGTACTTGTTATTTCGCTAATTAGAAATGATACAACCAATTATCAAGATGTTAGTAATTGGATTTCCCATAAATTGGTACTTAAATTTGATTAAGATTGGTGTTAATAATCAAGATTACAAAATATTACACACACACACGCATGCACACACACACATTGAATTTTGTCATTTTGGGTGTTGAAATAGCTTAAATTCTTGGTAAATTATAATTGTTATTTGGGTATTTTAATCATTTTATTTTTATCCTTATATGTTTTTAATGGTAAATTGTTTTTCCATGGCCTTTTAAAAAAATTTAATGATACCCTTCCCCCTCTGTTTGTATATAAAATTTATTTAGAATATTTAAATGAGAATAAGGTTGTAGATAAGGTATTTTTAATGTATAATTAGAGTGTATACATCAATATGTTGACCATAAGGGTATTTATTGAAAGTATTTTCTGTCTTCAAATGACCATTTTGGGAAATTTCCTGGACACAATTCTAACTAAGTATCATGACACATGTGCCTTTTGTTGTAGCTAGGAACTAGGATACTATTATGCTAGTAATAGATGGAGGGAGATAACTCCCAAATAATCCTTCCCATTACACCCCAAGTTAGGTTGTCAACCATGTATACACAAGTCTTTTAAAGTTGTCTAAAGAGGGACCACCAAGGGATCCCGCTTTGTTAGTACTATATTCAAGAATCCTAAGAGATAATATTAGTTTCCTTAGTAGTTAGAGCATATATGTATGAATTATTATGACACTTATACTTTATAACACTTATCTACTTTAAAACTTATAATACCCAACTACTAGAACACCTAAACCTTATAAATCTTATATACTTTTTAAACACATATATCACCTAACCCATATATTGTGTAACCATTAACTATTAAAACTCTTGACCCTTATAAACCCTACAAATTTAAAAATTTAAAAATCCTAAATCTTCATACCTTTAAACCATTGTAATATATTACTCTGAATATTAATCCACATAGAGAGTCCTCTCTAGATGAGTCGACCTCTAGTTCTTATCCCATCAAGGACTTGGTGCTTGCACTTCACTAGTACAAAAAAGGCCTTTGGTGATGCATAGGCCTATCACATGCCTTTAATGAGCATCAAAAAATCTAATGATGGTGACACCCATATATAGATTGTCGATATAAGTAGATTTGGTGGCATTCATTAAAGGACTATCACCATAAGTGGATTTGGTGACTAAAACAACGACATTCCTTTCCTACCATCATCAATTACTAGTTCAAAAAATAAATTAGTGACTTAATTTCTAATCCCATAATATCATTTGATGTAAATTTGTAATTAAATTTTGTGATAGTACTGTAATTCCCATAGCTAAAAACTCCGCTAACCATCCCCAAAAATATTGACCTAATGATGAGAGTCACTGATTGTCACTAAATATATTGACCATCACTATATATCTTGACCATCACCCCTATATGAAAGACTTAACCCAAGTTGAAGTAACATATACTACCTTGATTTTTGGACATTATAAATGCTGCAAACTTTTCATTGCTCTTGCACTAGTGGAGCCTACCTAGAAAACTTATAAAAAGATAAACAAACACAAAATTTATTTTCTTTTAAATATGAGTATGGTATTCCAAATATTGGTAGTGAGTATGCCAAAGAATTATAACTAAAAAAAATATAAGTTTAAACAAAATTATCCATAAACATTTTTAACCAATATGAATCTGTAACTAACTCCCCATGCATATATAAATCAAAAGGGTAAAGATGCAAAATTTTTAGAAGAGAATTAAACCAAGTATGGCCCAAAAAAACCAATAATCCAAGAGCATATCTCTCCTTATGCACAATATTATCAGCTTGCACTTCGTGCCATAATGACAGTTCATAATGTTTTTCGTATATCTATTTAAAAAAAATATGTTCATGATGCTACTCATACTATTGATTGGAACTTGATATAGGTGGAACCAAAAGGAGAATCTCTTGTGGAACCCCTATGCATCCTAGATAGAAGGGAATATATACTCCGAAATCGAGTCGTTGCTAAATTAAAGATGCAATGGAGGAACCTCAGTCCCGAGGAGGTTACTTGGGAACAAGTGAAGGATATGCATGAAGCATATCCATATTTATTCCAGCAAGGGAATGAGGATTTTGAATAACACCGAGGGAAGTGTTAAAAATAAGGTGGGAAGGATGTGATATTTCCAAAAAAAACATTGGAACTATTTTCTTTTATTATTCTTATTCCGCTTTAGAACATTTATGACCATGAGGTCAACATTGGGGAAAAAAATTAAACAATCATTTTATTTTTATTTAAATAAAGAGGATACAAGCTGGTACATTTGTTGAAGCGGATTACTTCTCCTTAATATATTAGAAAGTGGTAGCAAGAAAGAAGACACTTGGCTGAGAAAGATGTTCTCCAGCAGTTATATTAGACAAGATACACCAAATCAGGATGGGGAATCTAATGACTAAAGTGGGATATTGTAGAAAAATTCATGGGAAAAACGTTATAAAAGTATACCAAGGGAAAAACACAGGACATGGTGTGGTGTGAGAAAGGTACCTATGATGCAAGTCGACATAAAGCCTCCATTACATAATTCTAGAGGGAATTATGCATTGCAAAACTTTTGTTTGGATGAGCTAATTGGAGTAGTATTGGTTCAGGGGTGAAGAGGGGAATGTGATTTTATCTGTCCTACTTTTATGGCTTGGTGGAATGGGTGTACCAACAGTTTTCCCTCGATATAGTTCTTAACCCTACTCAAGTTCGTTTTATTTCTTTTTTGGAATTTATCTTATATTCTATTTACAATATAGCAAATTAATAATCAATTCTTCGATAGAAAAAAAATAATTTAAAAGAAAAGAAAATTTTAGAGTTGTTTATTGATATCCTTATATTAAAAAAAAAATCTTTCTGGAGAACTGTTACCACATAAATCTATGCAATATGTATTACCACATAAATCTATGCAATATATATTATTTTTCTTTCTATTAAAGAGTGGATGTTAAACCTAACATTATGTTTTTCTAAAGTAATTTTTATATTATTGTGTAAAGAGGAAAAAGTGCTAGTTACTACATATTTTGTTACTTAGGAATGAAATTAAATATAATTTATGAATAGGATTATTACTGTAAATCGAAAACATAGATGAGAGGTCATTTTCCAATTTTGAAACCTATTTAAAATATAAAAAAGGAAAGAATAACTTTGACAGAGTCAATAGATTTCATACATATTTAATTATATAATCCACATAAGTTTCAACAGAAAACTGTAACGGCATAAAACTATTTTTGTTTTCGAAAATATTGAAAATAAGAGGAAGGGATTTTACTGCATAAACTATATACGTTCTTAAAATAAAGTAATTTCATACATAAACTATATACATTCGAAGTCATTTAAACTAGTTCGATTGCTTGTTATTCAATAGAACTATATACGATTTTGAAATCATATTCATATATATATAGATATACATATAGTGGCTGTTGTGCCATTTTTATGGCTAAACTAATAATATCAGAGCCAAGAGGGATGTTAAGAATAGCTATTTCTTTTGGTCAACAATGAATCTAACATAAGTTGAGATGGACGTCGATATGGTCAAATTAACCTTTACTGAGCAGAGTGGGTTGTCTTAAATAATTATTGCAAAGGATAAAAATTTATACAAACAGATATGGGAAATTATCTATTGCATATGATTCCGTAGAGCTGAAAAACTATTACACGAATTATATATTCTTTTAATAAGAAGCAACACAATAGGTTATGCTTCTTCAGATATAAATACTCCAAACAGGCTACAATCTTGTGTACATAAATGGTTATATACTTGGAAACAAGTTTTTGGTAGAGAGTCAACAAAACATGAAACTTTTCAATAACACTAAGTTTCTTTCCAAAAGAACAAAAATCTAAGTAAATGTTCTGGGAAACTTTTAAATTAAAATTGTTAACGGCTTCATCGTTCCAAAGCTTTACAATTGGAAAGTATGGCTAAGTCATTGCTTCCATGATCAAAATTACAATACAACGCTAGGATTAATCCCTTTTGATGATCTGAAGCAAGTCGAACCTATACTGAAAACATGCATGTAGTATTCCACTATGATATGCCAGAACGCCTATGAGATCCTTGGTTTTTAGATTCAGAAACCTTGTGTGAATAGTTAGACCCTCAGGGATGAAGGAATTACCCAAGTTTTACAACACAAATGAGGGGAAATAATTATCTTTACAAAAATATATAACTAACAAATGAATGAGGACCTACAAATCAAAGTTGCAGTCAATAGCTGGCAATAATGAAATAAAGCAAGAAAGAAATAATAACGTTTTAGAACAGTTTAACCTCTCTTAGCTTGTTTATGTGGTTCTTTGCGTTGAATGGGTTCGGCTCTATGTTTTCCCAAATTTTGTAGAAGAAATTTCTAGATAAGGGCCGAAGACCTGCCCCAAGAATCTTGAGTCTTTTTGTTCTTTCCAAATGATCGAAACATCGAGAAAGAACCACGAAAAAGGGAGCGAAAGTCTCGTTGGGAATCCCAATACAAAGAGATGGTGGTAAAACTACTGGGTGGAGGATCGATATTTCAAAGTACACTCCTTTTATTTTTACCCTTGGTCCATCATTTGAGTTTGCGCTGCTACAACAAGGTGATTTGCATGACGTTGTGTAGTTTTTTTTATAGCAAACCTTGTGATAATTCTTGCTAATGTAACACCCTGTTTTGACATTACTACCTGAACTACTATTATATGTTGTATTTGTTTGATTGTGAGACCTTGTTGGTTTGACGACACTGTGGACATATGGTTCTATTATTTTGCCTATATATATGTGTGTGTGTGATGATAGTATTATGATCGGTAGTCATGTTTAGATATGTATCATGTGTTAATTATGTCTCATATATGGATGGGTACGTGGATACTGTTACAGTTATATGTTGAAATAATGAATGTTATGCGAGGTGCATGGCGAATAAATGAGTTTATTGTTGTTATGTTATGATGAAATATATATGGCGAATAAATGAGTTTATTGTTGTTATGTTATGATGAAATATATGTGTACATGTTGACGATTTATGCACGATATTCTATATTGTATGTCGAGGATTGACTTACAGGTTGAAATGACTAAGTGATAGCTGGATCCTACGAGGTGGGAGGGCCTCGGGGACATGGACATCGAAAGATAAAATGGTATGTGAGTGATGCAGTATTTAATTTCATGTGGTTATTATGCTGTTTATTATGATGTATATTAGGACATGGGTGGGGTAGGGTTTCAGGAAACTCAACCGCCCAGATTGGTTATACAATGACAAACCGAGTCCAAGTCCAACGCTGTTGTTATGTCGGGTAGACATAGTCCCTTGTTCCATTAGGGGGGTGGAGGCTTTACCCACCATTTATTCCCGAAACACGGAGTCATGGGAGGGCTGTGCTACGACACTCTCCCGAAGGTGTGTGATGATGACTGGTGGTTGCCTACTGGGGAAGCTTGGTCGATGTAGTCGACACTTCCGCTTACGGGTTCTAGCTGGAACCGGTCATGACTTGACATTCCAGGGTAGTCCAGCAAAGGACAGGATAGGATGTGGAAGTTAGTGATGATGTAGCTAGATAGGTGTAGCGTGAAGTAGGGGTGAAAACAAGATCTAACTGTAGGTGTGTAAAACCCTTGGTTAGTATGTGTCGTAAATCAGTGATGTATGAATTGTCGTAACTTGGATTTCAGTTAGTTAATGGATTTGTACCTTGCAAACTACGTTTAGAACTTGTGTTAGTAAACAACAAGTTTCATGATTATGATTGATGTGTGTGAATTATTATTGTTAGTGTACTTAGGCGAGGTATGTAAGCAGTAGCTACGCTTACATAACTTGCCTACATATTTATGAATTTCATGAAATCTTGCTGAATAATAATGTTAATTATTGTTGATTAATGTTAAAAATGTCGATTAAGGTTAATAATAATGATTAATGTTAATAATGTAGATTAACGATTAATTATTGTGGATTAAGGTTAATAAAGTCGATTAGGGTTTATAATGTTGATTAATGATTAATTATTGTCCATTAATAATTAATTATTGTTGATTAATAAACAAAGCTAAGGTTAACCTAGGTAGTGACTAATGCAATTGATTAGAATGTTTGATTGATTGTTAATTAGTTTAATTACAACTAAAGTGCAATTAATATGGAACCATGTAAATGAGTCGATTATATCTTAGTTAATTTTTATTTAATTAATATAATTACACATTGATAATGATATGAATTACATTGATAAGATTAATATTCATAATTGATAAATTGAATTAGTTGAATTTACAGTTAAAGGGAATTAGCATATACGGTTGGTGGGTGAGCCAACCCCAACCCCAAACTTTACCATAAAGATAATGTAACATTTATTATTAAATACAAAAATTTAACTTTGAATAAGAAACAAATGTTTAAAAAATGATTTTTGTAAGTTGTGTCGGTAAACCTCATAAAGAGAGGTGAATATTAAATTGTCTGATTATTAAATTATTAATATTTCATTGGAATGGTTCAAGGGAGCTGACCGAGTAGTAATGAGGGGGTTGGGACTTCATTAATGGGAGGATAAGGCATTAATGAAGGGGAAGAAGAGTCGGCAAACATAGGATAAAGGGAGAAGTGAAGGGAAGAAAGGGGGATCATTTTTTTTACCTTAGATATTTTTGTGAGAATTTTTGGACAGCAAGGGGAGAATTTTTAGAGCAGAGCTGAAAGGGGGTTTCTTGTTGGAGATTTCTGAAGGGATATAGCAGGTTGGCTTGTACTTGGTTTGGCCTCGGTGGTCCAAAGGGGTACCTTTGGAGCTGGGTGGTCGGCGAGACCTCATCAGTTTGCAGGGTGGCAAGACTATTTTGGGCTGGTTGAGTTTCAGAACTTTGGGGAAGGCTTTTGGTTGCAGGTAACAGCCAAGGAAAACAACAAGGCATTCAGCAAAACAGGGACAGCAACAAGGGTGGATCTACTAGCTAACTACAGGTATTTTTCAGCAGGTATGTTTATCGTTTCTACCTTGTCAAATTCTGTTTTAAGTTAATTAAAAAGGATTTTATGCTGTTATTATGTTCTATTACTCCTGCATAAACATAACTGGTTAGAGGTAGATATACTGAAATTTTAAATGTAGATTTCATTATTTTTATAGGCATGAAATCTAAACAAAACTAGAAACTGAGAACATAAACAAACAAAAGAGTTGACGAGAATCTAAACAATGAAATACTTAGATTTTATTGGGAGATAAGGGAGACCCAGGTTGGGGTCCTTACAACTAAACACATGGTCTCAAATTTATTTTAAATAGACTCAGTGGTAATCTAGGATAGTGCCCATGCTTAGCGCCATCAAGGGTTTTAACTTATTTTTGTTGTTATGTAAAGTGAAGGGTACATTGTACCTCAATTCGATACATAAGGCGGTGAATATTATGCACATTATTTTTTGTTTTTTCCTTTTTAATAATATTAAAACCTTATGTAGATAATGGTAGCATAAGTACAAGATAGAAGACCGTAACTCTGTTTTAGTAGTAAAGGTGTTAATGGTTGAAAGTACTGCTATTAAATTTTAAGAAAAAAAAAATAGTTAATTTTTTTTTAAATTCAAATTGGGGTTTATTACAAAAAAAACATGTCAACTCTATTTGCATTAAGGAGTTGTCATCTTATGGGGTTGGGTAACACACAATATTTTCCCTTGCTCAATCTGGGCTATTGTTTTGGCATCCCAACAACTGTGTTGGCTTGTTGATTTGCTTCATCATTTAATTCCCTAGGGATGTGCCACGATTGAACATGATCAAAACTCTATAATTCTTACCATATTTTGGTTAACTGTCACTGTAGGTTCATGTTATTTGAATGGGAATTAAAATCAAGGTGCTTGATTACCAATGAGGAGTCCCCTAAGATGGAAAGTGTGGAAATACTTGCTCTATTGGACAACTTGCATCTTTGTAATAGAGTGTAGGATTCGGCATGGCTATTTGTTTTTGTCCCAAATCCCAAAAAACATTTAACACTAGTTTTCCATTGAGGTCATAGATCATTGCCCCCCGCGCCTACCTTCCCTAAGAATAAGAAACTAATTTTAAAGTCACAACTAAGACACGGAATTGGTGTTTGAGACCCCCTTTATTTGTGGGGCAAGAGTCCTTTAATGATACCCTACATCTTTTAGATTTGAGCTTATATCCTTTTAGAAAGAAATAGATATTCATGAAAGGTAATCCTACTCAAATTGTAAATTGATAAAGAAAAATCATCATAAGAATCACAATACTAAGAAAATCTATTACTTTTAATTTTTTCACCTTTTATCCGCTAACTTTAATAATATTTTTCCTCAAGCAAATTAAATAATAATAAAATGCTTTAATAAAAAATAATTAGCTTAATTTAAAATTTAATCAAAACAACTAATTAAAAATGTATGTTAGTGTCTAAACTCTAAAAGTGAAGCAGAATACACGGTCTTTTAACCGAATAAAAACAAGTCATTCATTTCATTTATTAATTTTTTATATCAATAAAATAAATTATGATTTTCCACTATAAAACCTAATTATAAGTGGTTATATTTTTCTAAATGGATTCAATGTCATTTGTCCTTTATGAAATGTAAAATAATGGAACAATAAAATGGAGACTATAGGGTGATACACGCAATTTTTTTTTCTAAAAGTGTGTAATTATTAAAAAAAAATAATACCAATTATTATAATTAATAATATTTTAATTTAAAAATAATAACTTAATAACAGTAATTTATACTTTGAGTAGTATATTAAAGATATTTTTTTATGATGCGACACGGATTTTCCAAATATTGAATATGAAAAATAATTATAATTTTATTAATAAAATTAAGATAATTATAATATAAGAAAGAAAATAATATAATGTAATTAATATATAAGAATATGGTTTTATAGTTAATATAACTAATCATATTGATTATATTTTACTAGTCTATATTGTATTTCTTCATGGTGTTTTCTATGGTTTTGTCTCAGAAGGAGGATGGTCCTTGTTAAATCCGTCTTAGAATGTATTCAAGTTCACTTGGTTTCAATTGCCTATGTACCGAAAGGCATTCTTGAAAGAGTGAGACAGAAATGATTTAGATTTCTATGGCGAGGAAGGAAAATTAAGGAAGGTATCTCCTTAGAGAAATGGCTTCCTTAGATAAGGCTCAATCCCATTGAGGATGGGGGTTTAAACATATACATAGGTTGGGGAAAGCTCTAGGAGCTAAAACTCTATGGAGGTAGTTGTTTAACAATTATCTGTGTAGGAAACTTATAAAGTCTAAATATTTTAGCAACTTGTTAGTTGAAGAATATATCAAAATTCAACCAAAAACTTCAAAAAATATATTGAATACTTGGAAATGTATACTGATGGGGTTTTTAGTTCTGCAACACTCGGTACCTTGGAGGGTAGTGAAGGGGAATAAAATCTGCTTGGGAGTGGACCCCTGGGTTGGATGTTCTAGGGACTTTATGCTATATAAAAAAATATGACATATTCTCCAAGGTTAGTGGATGTCTAGACTTTGAGATATTATAGTGTTGGATCATGGTAGGTTTGGGGTCCAAATGTGGAAATCGGGAAGGGATTTACATATGCAAGTTTCCTTCAAGGAAAAATGGAATCAGTAGGTTTTCTCTCCAAAAGTGTTATATCCCTACAAGATTAGGAGGATCAATTGCTATGGTTTTTTAACAATTCTAAAGGTGTTCTAATTGCAAAATTGGGCTATGAAGCTATATGTGTCGATGGTCAAAATCAAGAACGATCCTAGTGGTGGGGTATGATATGAGACCTAGAATTCATACTTAACATTAAGTGATTTGGGTTGTTGGAATTGTCGAATAAGACCTTGACTTGGGACAATTTCCAGAGGGGAAGATGGGAAGGCCCAAATAGATGCAATGTGTGTAGATTTGACTCTAAATATGTAGATCTTCTGTTTGTTTCCTACACCTTCTCTAGTGTTGTATGGAAGAATATCCTTCGGTCATGAGAATGTCCAGGATATTGGTCAAAAGAATCATTTCTTCAATGATATGAAGAATGGTATCATAATAAAAATCTAGATAATTTCCATCACCTTCCTTGTTTTATTATATGGGGACTATGGAGAAATCAAAGTAGTATGATATTTGAATATTGACATTGAGAGAGGAGTTAGGTTTTTCACACACTCAAATTATCTTTCAGTGATTCAAATCTCCATTGTGCAACCCCAAACAATGGATTTATATGCAACCCGATATTGATGAAATCTTAGCATGGGTTTTTTATGGGGCTTGATAGGGAAATCTAAGAGTTTGTTGGGTTGGAGGTTTTCTCTACATAGCTATTCTCATTCCATTCGTTTTAGATATGGAGTGAATGAAGGGTCCAACAATTGAGCTAAAAAAATTGTGCTTTGGGTGTAATGTACCAACTTAGGATTGTGATACAAAAACTCTATACTTCTGAAATTTGACTGGAACAATGTTTATGGAAGCTAGGTGGACTGATGATGGACTAGATCAAAGTATTGGGATGGATAGGAGGCTCTGATATGGAATTATACCTCTGCACAAAGTCCTGAGACCTTTTATTTTTCAAGAGCAAGAAGGCTACAATTTACTCCAATGCTCTTGGGCCCCTCATCATATACAGACTAGTATGGTAGGAAACTTGACTGGAGGATGGGTATGGGTGTTTCAAAAATTAGAGAGGATAAATACCATTCATTTACAGTCATTTCATCATAAAATAGAATTCTATAAAGTTTCATAAATATATGAGCAAGTCTCACACTATTACTAGTAAAAATACCTTCTAGGACTGCTCAACTAGTGTGATATATGGGTTCCCAAACAGTGTTCAAATGCCACAAATTTGTGAAATAAGAATTTTATCATGAAACATGACATGCTTCTCAACTCCAGAAACATAAATGACTTTATTTGGATTTACACTTATTCATTTATGAAATACACACTTGAAACTAGTCAAATTCTAGCTAAATCTATAAGGGGTGGAGAAATAGGAGAAGAAATCAGAGTTATGCAATTTATATTGATTTCAATGATATAATAATATTACATACTCTATAATTACATTTTAAATGGGTCAATATTCCTCTCATAACAATATGGAAATATCTCTCTTCTTCTACATAAGAAACTAGCTCTAGAAACTCATTGAAAGCATTAAGATTCAAACTCTAAACTAGATGATGATGATTCTGAAATTCAGATTCAACTTGAAAATATATAGGACCTTCAAATAAAATCAATTAAAATTGATCAATTCCATCATCCTCTCACAGAAAGCTGGGGCACATCTCCCAAACTTGACTAGGGGCACATCTCCCAAGTCTTTGAGGAAAAATTGCACTCATACAAATTCTCAAACTAACAAAAGATGTGAAATGGAGTTATAATAATTATTTTATAGATTAAAGTGACTTTTTTAGCAAGTAATATTTTGTGGATAAGGTTGCTTTTCTTTGTGCTTTACCTTTTTCCTTGCTTTCTGCTTTGCTTTGCTTTCTTCTTTTTCTTTTTCTTTTTCTGTTGCTTTTGCTTTAGCTTTTGATTTTGTTTTTTCTTTATCTTGCATTTTCTTTCTTTTCTACCTTGGCCTGCTTTTCTGCTTTGTCTTGCTTTTTCCCTTATTTTCTGCCTTACCCTGCTTTTCTGCTTTTACCCGCTTTTCTGATTTTGTCCTGCTTTTCTTTACTTGCCATCTTTTCTGGACTTTCCTGCTTTTCTTAACATTCCTTCTTTTTTGAACTTTCTTGCTTTTATGATTTTTCCTGCTTTCTGCTTTATGCTACTTTTGCTGAGCTTTTGTTTCTTTTCTGATTTGCTCCACTTTCTTTCCTTTTCTCTAATTTTCGTATCTTTGGAATATTTCTCTTTGCTTCTTCCTCAAGCTATCTTTGAGTCAACCTTATTCTCTCATGCACCCTAGTGGAGAATTATCCTCATTTATTCCAAATAAAAATATTAAATGCATGAAAAAAAATATATTCCAAGTGCATAATAATCTTTGGATAGAAATTAATTCAAACTCCTAATTAATTAAATGCCTCAACTTAACCCCTCATTAATTAATTAATTCAATCTATCACTAGGATCCATGGGGTTCGATCTGCTTCATGGTGCTCACAAAATGGGAACATGACAGTCCTCCCCAATAGAACTGTTGCTTGTGGAAAACTATCATCCCAAAGAATTCCAAGGTCCCATTGTCTTAACTGCATCCTCCCAAACATAAGTATCAACAAAAATAATATCTCCTCATGGGGGATTTCTAAAACACTCCACGAAGCTAGAAGTTCATCACTCCCAAAGGAACATTGAATCTCCTCATAAGCCATGTGCAAACTAGCACTACAATCCCCATTCCTAAGACATAGATGATGGAAATCCCATGTCCAACCCAGAATACTAAAGACAACACATAGCAGCTATAAATGCATATACAACTGATCACAAAATATGCATGATGTTTCCATAAAATTTCCACTAATGCAACCAACAAACTTACCTCTTGGGGTACTCAACTCCCTCATGTAACTACCCACCCAATCAGTGGATGAATGCATACTCCAACTTAGTGATTTGGATGGACAATGGTGAATCAACTCTCTATAATAGTCATCCATCATGGTTGGCTCAACTTAAGGGAGATCATGTGCCTCCTTGACCTCAAACTCACCAAGCACATGCAAATCAGATTGTACTTCATATTCCCAATGCACACAAGTACCAAAAATTAAAACATTGTTGTTCCAAAGAAAAGGGTGAAAGTCCCATGTCCAACCATAAAGAAGATAGGCATCATCACAAGTCCATGGAGGTCCTTGCTTCTCACAAAAGGTGTAAAATGTATGCAATAAGTCTCCATAGATGCAATCAAGAATATCACTCATGTGTCTTTTCTCCAAAATAGGAAAAGAAGAGACACTCCAACCCAATGCTCCAACTAGAAAGCAAGATGCTTCCCTATGTGAGTGCTTCCAATGGCTCAACTCTCTTCCATTGGTCCAAAGATGAACCAAATTTATACAACAAGTATCCACCAAATATGTGGATGCATTAACTCCATCAAAGGCTGGTCCATTAACAATGAGCTCCTTTGACTTCTCATTGGAGGAATCACTCACTCTAGGGAGAAACTCAGTTTGGCTCTGGAAGGTAGTATGTGCTTGGAGTTGATCGTTTGTATCTCTAAACTCCCCATGCACATGCATGTCATAATGAATCTCATGAAACACCATATCATGAGGTTCCTCCATAGAAATCTCAATTTCATCAACCGAAAGAGGATGGTTGATTTGAATGTAGGATGAAGCATGTGATTTCTGCAATTCTTGGTGAAATTGTTATACTTCCATCTTGGATTCCAAGAGGGCACTTTGAGTGATTCTATAAGAATCTTGGGTGGCCATCAACTCATCATTGGGCCTACAAATATCTTCATCATCCTTCAAGAATTCTTCCTGCAACATATGAAGAATATCATGCAAGTAATATCTGTCAGAAAGCATATGTGAAAATTTACCTTGGGTTGCAGTCTTCACTTTTTGAATTCTCTCCTTGTTAACAACTTTGTTCCTTGTGCACATGTATTATATTATGAAATTCATATTCACTAAGCCCATAAAAAATGGAAGAGGACTTGATTTTATGTGTCTCCAGTCCAAGAAACCCTTGAGGTCCCTTTCACCTCTTTCCTTGATCCTTTTCAACTGCTTGTAATGAAAGATATTGATGGATGGCACATCCATCATCAATTCAGCCTCATGCTTCTTCACCCTGTCAGGTGGTCTACCCGGTGGGTGGTATTCAAGAATATTATCATGTTTTTTTGGTGACTTCTATATGAACTCAATCTGATGTAAGTAATCCATACTTCTGCTTTGAATGGTGGCAAGGCCCTCAATAGCCCCCACAATGGCACCAAGCTTTACTATGGATATCATGCCATGGGATAACTCTTCATATTCTATGTAATTTTTACTCCTGGGTATGAATGGATATGTATGGTAAGAATCATGTTGTAGCTACATATGCCTTTCCTACTGCTCATTGGTCATAACATATTTGAATGCAACAATAGATCCATTACTAATGCAAAAATAACTCTTACCCATGTGAGCTAGTCTTGCACAATTTGTAGTCTCCATCTCAATGATTTAGTTATCCATCCAATTAAATGATGAATGGGAATATTTTCTTGCTGATCCCAATGGAATGTAATCATCCATATTCATCAAGGATAATCCTTCCTTACATGAATGAGGCTCATAATCTATCTAGAGTGAGTCAATGCTTTCTTGAAGCACTTGTAAATCTGAGGACTCCTTATGTTTACCTTCGAGATGATGTTGCTCCCTAATTTCATGTGTACTATTAGACACACAAATATGATCTTATGTGTGTTCGTGCAACTCTTGATAATCATGCAAAATCTCTTTTAAAAAATCATCCTTCTCAAATTTTGGATCTCATCACTAGAAGGATATTTTTTGCCAACTTTATCACCAGAAATGGTTGCCATATCAAGATGAAACAAAGGAACTTGGTGAATGAAAAAATTAGAATGCTTGTAATACCTTTGTGACGTCTCTATCTCTTCATGATATGGAGTGGTGATGGAATTTCCCCCTCCAATTCTCTCGGTTCACTCTCAACTAGAGTGTGGTTGTATCTTTCTCCATAATGATGTTCTGAGAATGCTTGAAGGGTTGATCCTTTCTCTTTTGTTATTAAATTAGTGGGACATTATTTAGATTGATGCAAAAAATAATTGATTCTACCGAGATCATATTTACCTTCATTCCTTAGCCTGAACTCTTCTTGTTCTTTCTCAATGCATTCATTCGAGGAAACACATGGCTCTTCTCTTGGGAGATTGTTGCTCCTCTCCTTTGATGCCTGATTGTTACTATTCTTTTGATCCTTAAAGCTAACTGATGCATATTTCTCCTTGGTAACCTTAAAATCAGTATTATTGGAAACTTTGTTTGAAGAGAATCCAAAAAATCTCTTTAGGATCGAAACAATGGAATCTATTGAGCCTTCAATTTCGATTCCTCTTTCTTCTTCATTGCTCATATAGGTGGAACAACTTGTTTCCTCTATGGGTGGTTTTCTTCCCTCTATTGATTTCAAATATTTTTCATGGATCTCAAATCCAAATATGCAATAAAAATAATATTTTAAAGGAATGGCTAAGTTGCGAATCTCTTCTCTTAAATCCAGATACTCCTCGTAGTGGCAGGACAATTTTTTACATGCTGATATCCTCCTTGCTAACTCCTTCTTAATATTATCCATCTGTGGTTCATCCCATTGATCTATGTACATCTAGTCACTAATGTAACCATCATAATCTCTTGGTAGGCCTCCATCAATGTAACAGATTTATGCTTCCTCATATGGCTCAAACTCTTCATCTTCAATCATTAGAACTAGTCTCATAGTTGCACATTTGAGTTATGATCCGCAATATTCTTCAATAGTGAGATTATTTCTTTCCATAGGGGTGCAGGAAAGTGATCTGATACCACTGTAATGTACCAACTTAGCATTGTGATACAAAAACTCTATACTTCTCAAATTTGACTGAAACAATGTTTGTGGAAGCTAGGTGGACTGAGGATGGACTATATCAAAGGATTGCAATGGATACGAGGCTTTGATATGGAATGATACCTATGCAAAAATGACTGATAAATTTTATTTTTCAATAGAAGAAAGGCTTCAATTTAATCCAATGCTCCTGGGCCCCTCAGCATATGCAGACTAGTATGGTAGGAAACTTGAATGGAGGATGGGGATGGGTGTTTCAGACATCAAAGAGGATAAATACCATTCATTTACATCCATTTCATCATAAAATATCATTCTAGAAATTTTCATAAATATATGAGCAAGTGTGACACTATTACTAGTAAAATTGCCTTCAAGGACTGCTCAACTAGTGTGATTTATAGGTTCCCAAATGGTTTTCAAGGGACCAAAAATTTATGAAATAAAGACTTGTATCATGACATACGACTTTTAAACATTAATTTCTTCATTTGGATTTACACTTATTCATTTATGAAATACACACTCGGAACTAGTCAAATTCTAGCTAAATCTAGAAGGGGTGGAGAAATAGTAGAAGAAATCAGAGTTATGTAATTTATATTCATTTGACTGATATAATAATATTACATCCAGTTTCATTACATCATAAATGGGCCAATATTCCTCTTATAACAATATGGAAAGATCTCTCTCCTTTTGCATAAGAAACTAGCTCTAGAAACTCATAGAAAGCATGGATTCGAACTCTGAACTGGATGATGATGCTTCT
Organism: Larix kaempferi; assembly: GCA_027924585.1. Taxonomy (NCBI): domain Eukaryota; kingdom Viridiplantae; phylum Streptophyta; class Pinopsida; order Pinales; family Pinaceae; genus Larix; species Larix kaempferi. Next base: position 1,913,321 of record BSBM01000344.1, on the reverse strand, counting down.
GAACTTCATATTTGACTTGAATATATACATCACCTGCAATTAAAATAAATGACAATGGTTGAATGCCATCATACTCTCACAGAAATATGGGGCACATCTCCCAAGTCTCCGAGGCAAAATTGCACTCATACAAATTCTCAAACTAACAAAAGATGTGAAATGGAGTTTTAATCATTCTTTTACAGATTGAGGTGACTTGTTGATCAATTAAGATGGAGTGGATAAGGTTGCTTTGCTTTGTGCTTTATATTTTTCCTTGATTTCTGCTTTTTCTTTTTCTTTTGCTTTTGATTTATCCTATTTTTTCTTTTCTATTCTACTTTTTCATACTTTTCTACCTTGCCTTGTTTTTATGCTTTGTCTTAATTTTTCCCTGCTTTCCTACCTGAACTTGATTTTCTGTTTTGTCCTCCTGTTAACTGGTTTTCTGCTTTTCCCTGCTTTTATGCTTTTGTCTTGCTTTTCTGCTTTTATGGACTTTCCTTCTTTTCTGAACATTGTATTTTTATGAACTTTCCTAATTTTCTGATTTTTCCTACTTTTTGCTTTATGCTGGTTTTGTTGAGCTTTTGCTGCATTTCTGATTTACTCCACTTTCTTTCATTTTCTCTGATTTTCCTAGCTTTGGAATCTTTCTCTTTTCTTCTTCCTCAAGCTAACTCCATGTCAACCTTATCCTCTCATGCACCCTAGTGGATAATTATCCTCATTTATTCCAAATAAAAATATTAAATGCATGAAAAATAAATATTCCAAGTGCATAATAAACTTTGGATACAAATTAATTCGAACTCCTAATTAATTAAATGCCTCAACTTAACCCCTCATTAATTAATTAATTCAATCTGTCACTAGGATCCATGGGGTTTGATGTGCATCATGGTGTTGACAAAATGGGAACATGAGTTTGTCGGTATGGAGGTTTTCTCTACATAACTATTCTCATTCCATTTGTTTTAGATGTGGAGCGAATGAACGGTCCAACAACTGAGCTAAAATTTTTGTGCTTTGGGTTCTTTTGAAAATAGTAGGAGATAGAGGCATTGATGCAATTTAGGTATTGGTCACTCAAAATTACTAGTGGATTGGTGCAATAACCAGTGTCTCATCACAAATTTAGCTCTTTCTCCCTTAATAGTAAAGTTAAAAGAAACCTACGAAGCTTTTCATTTCATCTCATTCAATCATAGCTATATGGATTATAACACTCACGTAGATTTAATATCCAAAGAAGCCCTATCACCACTTGAAAACGTTCTTCAAATGCAAGAATACGAAGGTGGTGAAATTCTTCCCATGATGGAATCTAGATTGTTATGATAATATATGTTGTAAGCATATTGAAGCAAGGCTTATGTAGATTTTTTCGTTTTCAATACATTTTTATTAGTGATAGGTGTCTCATACTAGCTCTAATCTAGTTTGGCTTGCAAGGATAATCATGAAGAATTGTTATAACAATAATTTTCACCTCATTTGTTTGATGAGACTTAGATAAACTGAGGAGGTTTTTTATGTAACTGTTTTATATTATGTATAGTTTGATTTTAAAGGAAATATTGAATACATAATTCTTCGTAGAAAAAATATAAATAGTAAAATAACAAAATTAATATAACATAACTCATATATAAGAATATTGGGTTTTTATTCAATATGATTAATGATTAATTATATTAATTAAATATTACTAGTCTATATTGTAAAAATTAAAATACTAAAATTTATTAGAAATATATAAATTGAGAACAATTGTTATTCCAAGATTTCTCTTTATCTTTAATGAAAAGTCTCTTTCAACTTAATAAGTTATTTAATTATTTTAAAATAAGAAAAAAATTCTCAATATTCTAGGTTATTACTCTTATTATTTAAAAATCTTTAAACCCAAAGCATAAGGGATTTATACCATTAATATTTGAACCAGGTTCTTTGTACAGTGATGCTTATATTCTAAATACTAAAACTCTCATTGAAATAATTGAAATTGTAGTTGCATAAATCGTTTTGTGCAATAAAATAGAATTTTATAAAAGTTCAAAACCTTGAATGATTAGCTTACTCCTTTATTTTAATCTAAAAGTACTTGTTAGATATGATATTCGCATGAGTCAAAATTAGTAATACTTATCCTGTATAATATCACTTTTGAATGCGTTGAAGTGATTATATTGAAATTAATTCCTATGAAGGAAAAATATTTTTAATTAATTACTAATGAATATGAGCTTGTGACATACCCCAAATTCAAGTTAGTGTTTTAGTGATTTTTCAAAAAAAAACATTGATAATGATTAATTAACTCTACACACTCCATACATATAAGATGAGATGAACGATTTTATTTTCAACTTTCACTTAATTGATTTCCATCTATCATATTGTTATACCCTAGAGTTTAGAATGACTAAGAAGGAGAAGTACCTTAATTCCATTTCTGTGCATCGATAATAAACCTTACCAGATTTTACCCAACATTCTATGGGTATCATTTGTCAACAATAATTATTATTAACACCCTTGTAATCCCGCATTGATCAAATCGACAATTAGTTATCAGCAAAGGAGGTATTCAACATGTTTAACTTTCAAACCTTGCTTACTTATACAACATAAACAACATTTAGTCCACTTCTTCTATCTTACTTGAGACATTTATATGAAAGGGAAACATTCCATCTATCTCCCAGGTCTAACCATAGTAAACTACTCTTAGCATTATGATAACCAATATGTTAATCAAATATTTTCATATTAAACGCATAATCAATAGTAATAAATTTTAATGTACATAAATCGACAACATAGCTACGTTGAATGGACCTTTAACATTCTTTAATAAAATCTCTCAAAATTCTAAAATAAGATGAATTCACAATAACGAACAAAACACATTATTGGAAAACACAAATATCAAGGAGAAATACACACATAAGAGACACGTAAGAGAGACACCATTTTTAACAAGGTTCACCTAAAGCTATGGGATACGTCCACAAAATATATCACATCTTTATTATTCTTGAAAGGAATTACATCATACAACATTTCCTTTCTTTCTCACAAAGCTTCTCGTATATAAAGTATTTTTTCCACGATTTGGGGTCTATAGTAACTCAATAGAATTCCCCTTTTACACTCAACCAAACTTCCAACACAATTCATAGACACCTATCTCCGTACTATATATAAACACTTACATTGACACTGTGAATGACGTCCATAAATAGATAACAGAGTTCGATAAACAAAATAGAGCATGTAGGATCTCAAAAGAAGGATTTACAAGAAACCCTGCACCTATATATATATATTTATGCAATATATATAATATGGATTGCAATAAGGGTTCAATAACCCCAATTCTTTACGTAGCACGAAAGCAAGACCATTATTATATAAAATAGTAATAACGTATATGGATCGAAATCCATAAACATTTATGCAGCATGAAAGCATAAAAATAAAATTCACAGAATAAATACAATTAGAGCTCATTATCCCCAAATTCCTACGTAGGGATGATGGCATATATCAACATTTAATAGATCAAATATCAACATAAAACATGATCAGGGGTCAAGCTCCTTCGGGAGCTATCCCTTCCCTAGATACGCGTGCAACATATGGGGGTGCTATTGAAATCTACATAATTTGTTTACTAATATATCAAAATGAAACTTGATCAGGTTGTAAATAAAGTCAATTAATAGAACAAGACATGGATCTAGCCCTGGGGATATCCCTTCATCAACGCTCTCCAAAATTCAATGCAGAGGTGATTCACCATATAGCAAGGAACAGGATAGGTATCAAGCCCTCCGTTCCTCATCTGCGCAACAAGATATAAAGACTAGCGAAACAACATCTGGAGGTTTTCCAACCATCGTATTCATAATCACAAAATCAATGTATATAAAAACACAACACAAATATTTAATTGGTTGGGATCGGGTCTTCTACGGTCATCCCTTCCTGAACCAACGTTTTTGCATGATGTTTAGAAAAGATGGAACCATAATCTCTACGCAGATGACATTTGGTATACCTTCTAGAAGGTATACCTTCTACACAGGTGGTAAAAACTGGCGAAAAGGGCATTTGGAGGTTTTCTAGCCATCGTATTCATAATCACAAAATCAAGGTATATAAAAATGCAGCACCAGGATGAAGAGATATATTGAACTATAACTCTGTCTACCGATGGTATGAAGAGATCCAAAAGCTCTACTCCATCTATCGATAGTATGCAAGATGTATAGATCATAAAAAAATAAAAATAAACAAGTAACGAGCACTCATACCGGAATCACCTGAGGGTTGCTAGTTTTGGAGGAACGACCACACTATGCAGAGATTGCAATCCCCTTTGATCATTAGATCTCACTCAGAATCCTATAGAGTATATACATTTATCCGGAATCGCCTAAGAATTGTTAGGTTGGAGGAACGACCAATGCTATGCAGAGATCGCAAACCCATTTGATCAAAAAACGATCTCCCTCGAATCCTCGAGAGTCTTCATATATAAAAAAAATGCGACAGCATCTGTGAGAGGTTGCTCTCTATCTTTTCTTAGATAGGCCTCCCTATCCCTCCCCTTGCTTTCCTCCTCCCTTCAGATCATCATCGGCACCCCCTTTAAAAGGTTGGGCATACTTCAAGAATATGACAGATGGTGACCGTCATGGTGAAAGGCTTCTTACCAAGGAGACAAACCTCCTATAAAGACTCAAGTAAACCATAATTAACTTAGAAACATAAATCAACATTAGCGATCCATTCATTAGGTAGGTAGTTACATGGATGGTTTATATGGACTTTTCCATACGTTTCCTCTTGATAGTATTCATAGATACTTTTATATGAATAAAATCATCTAGGTTTCCTTTCCTTTTTATATTATATGTAAATCTATTTACTTTATGATATGATAAATATATATATATTTAATAATTTTCCTTTACACATATATATTTATATATATATATTTAACATGCATATAACATCATCTTATACAATGTGGATGTTTAGTTATTTATATCATTAATTAGATTAACTATATATATATATTATACAATAGTTTTGTATATTTAATTCATAATCCTCACCTTATAAAATAATCTTCCTCATATCCTCCTAGCGAGGTGGATACGAGAGAACATTCAATTTGGTTTTAAAACAATCTTCTTTTGTGCATCTTAATTTTCCACAACTAAGGCAGTAATCATTTTTAAGATAATTGCCTAGTTTTACTGAGGATCATCTAGTAAAATTTTAGTTTTTATCTTAATGGATAGGTCATTAGGAGTTCATTTAATGTTTTCCACAAGTAGATTCTTTGCATTGGATTAACATACTTTAGACAAAACTTATGAAATTAGGAAGATCATGTAAATAGTTGTTTAGCACCTATGGGTAACAAGATGACCTACGTCATACAAATCCTAGATTCCCATGGCTAGCCGGTTGACCTCTCTCCTCTCTCCTAAGTTTATAACTTAGGAATTTAAAACATATAACTCACAAGGTCTACTGGTGGGTCCTTGGCCTTGAGCTCCTCCTTGGCCTTGAGCTCCTCACCAAAAACCAGTACAATAATTAATTAGTTTTACAAAATAATAGGGCATAAAGGAGGGATATTACATCCTCCCCCCCTTAAGAACACACCGTCCTCGGTGTTCACACCTTTCTGCAGTTTGGACAGCTTCGTCCCTTTGTCTCTTTCTCCATGCTTCATCATGGTCAGTTTTATTCATCACAATATACCCATCTCCTGATCAAAGCAAGTTTACTTTCAACATAAATTTATGTATCAACCTCAAGGTATTACAACCTCTTACTGTGAGTAGCCCCTTTGCACCTGCAATATTTTCTATCATCATAAAATATATGCATGTCATATTCATGATAAATACTTTAGTATTCCTCATACATCAAGATTTATATTTTCAAATCATCGCTAAGTAAACACATTCATCATGCCATTTGATCTTAATCAAAGATATACCAAACCTACACTTAGTACAGTGTGTTCTTCTCGAGTACCTGTGAAATTTCAATTGTTGGTGTCTTCTTCTTTTCTCAAACAGTTTCTATTACTATAAGGCACATAGTATTCATAACATGCATGATCTACCCAACAAGAGGACGATGCCCATCATTGGGTTTCCATAGCTCTTAGGCGTATCTGCTACCAGTGCTATTCAGGGTTTTCATCAAGAAACACATCAAGTGTTAGTAATCAACACATCAAGTGCTAACAGTACACCAAGTACTACAGCAAATCAAGTGATGGACTTATAAACATAGAAAAGTCTTAGACTTGCTTCTAGCATCAAGCAATCTAAATATCTTTTTCTGAACATCATAGATCGTCCTGTGCTCCCTTGGTGTTATAATGTTTGCACAAGTCTTGTGCCATCGAAGTCAAATTTTCAATCATCAATTCGATCCCTTTCAAAGCGAATCTTGATATTTTATTTGACTTAAAGAACCAAAGTACCATTTGTAATTTTCCTCAGTACTAATTATACATCTTCATCATAGTGATTGTACTCTTTTTCAAGGAATATCATATTATCAATCCATGATTAAATTATTTAAAAATAACTCATTTTATTGAATGTTCTTTTGGTTCACATACCCTTGCACACCAGAAATTATAAGGTGCATATACATCTCGCTTGACTATCTTGTGAGCATAAACATTTTACTGTATAAAAGGCTTAACAATAATCGAGTAAATTGATATGTAGTATATGACATTTACCTCGTCAATGCCATACTCCATCCAAGGAGTCTTACCATTCTCTGATCAGGTGGCTTGTTAGCAATCACCACTCTTTCTTTGAATGTAAGGCCATTTGCATTATGCCATCCCTAGCACATAACATGAGAGTAATCATTTTATTCATCCTTTTGAAACTAATCATGATTGTGTTCATCAAATTCTAGTTTACACACTATTTAATGCTGAACCATGTCTTATAACCCTCATAGTATTTTCTTTTGCATTTACAAACAATGCATAAAGATTCTTGATCTTCTGTATCTAAAAATTGAAATAACTTTACAAATGCAAACCATTTTCCTTTCTCATATTTTTGTTTCAGGTGATAGTTAAATTTATTTGAGCCTCTTATTACATATACTCAAAAGACATTAGCGATGATATCCAACATTAGTCATTAGTAATGATGACCTATTTTAAATATCATCTACTAAAGAAATGTATAATCTTTTGAATTTGTTAACATGGTGTAAAACATACATCTATATACTACAGTGATCAATAAGATAAAATATATCTATGGTGTTTGTTACACAACATTCGCTAATACCTCAAGATCATGTCATGAAGAAATTAAAGCAGTATATTAGATCTTCTTAACTTTAACTATCATGATGGGGTGTATAGTAACTCAATACATCAGTTTTTTGATACTCATAAGGATACATGATTTCCTAAGGTGTTAAATCACTTTTAATCATTGTTGAACATAATCATGGAAGGACATATATTTAGAAGTTTTAATTAAACAAAATCAACACATATTTATAACCTTTGTAAACATGGTACCCTATGATCAATGCTATCATATTATAAAATCACTAGAATGTCAACTTTATAGATGACACATAGGAATAACATTCTTCATGTGATGACCCATGGACATTATGATCACTTAACCTCAAATCTTAGCTTTCACCATTTCCCACACAATTTCTATTTTAGTTATATAACTTTTTCTTTGTACACACTAACATCATGTAAGTAAAAAAGAATTGTCTACATATATACTTGCATACCTTTATAAAGATAACCACATACCTTTATAAGGGTGACCGCATATTCATATGACACTCATATGCCAAGGCACACGTTTGCTTGTATTAACACATCTTAGTATTACAGTGAATATCAAATGAGGCCATTATACCAAAATGAAATAGATTACAAGGTATCCATGCATATAATGTATGCCTCTATGGCATAAAAGTATAAATTTTATAACAACCAATTCATAGTATCCCGACATCCTTAAAGTAAATATTACTTGAGTTAGAAATATATATCAATTGAAATCATACATTTTCATCCTTAGAATGTATATACATATATGTATATTTAATCATAACCATTATCCTTTCGTTGGACTTACAAGCAAGGGTATAAATGTGCTCCAATTGTCACACATTAGTATTATAATTACTTGTCTGATCAAGGACTCTCTTCCCTCTTACGTATTACGAGTCTAGTCCTAAGCTCAAAGTTGTTACTTTACAAAAAGGTAACTACTTGTCTTACTTCCTTTGTTATCTAATCAACTGAACATGTTAGATTCCTAATGAGCAATTTCCAATAATTATATTCTGCAAAATATTGTCCACTCATTATAGATATTCTACTCATCCTATTTAACATATCTTAGTTTATATGTTAATAGAATCTAGACACCTTAGTTTAACAAGGTTGCACTTCTTTGTGGAATATCTTGAACATAATTTTTAACCAAATTGAACTTACTTACGTGCAACTTAAAGATGGCTTGTCGGTTACCTCTTGTCGAACCTTGGGATTTTTTTTCCATTGCATCTTATAGGTGGAGTCCCTTTGCTAGTTCAACCAACTTATTTCCGCTTCCTCAAGATGAGACCAAATAAGTCTAAGTGTTTGTAACCTATGCTCTGATACCATATTGTGACATACCCCAAATTCAAGTTAGTGTTTTAGTGATTTTTCAAAAAAAAAAATTCACAATGATTAATTAACTCTACACCCTCCATACATATAAGATGAGATGCACAATTTCATTTTCAAGTTTCACTTAATTGATTTCCATATATCATATTTTTATACCCTAGTGTTTAGAATGACTAACAAGGAGAAATACCTTACTTCCATTTATGTACATCGGCTATAAAGGAAGATAATAAACCTTACCATATTTTACGCAACATTCTATGGGTATCATTTCTTGACAATAATTATTATTAACTCCCTTGTAATCCCTTGCATTAATCCAATCGACAGATATTTATCACCAAAGGAGGTATTCAACATGTTTAATTTTCAAAACTTTCTTACTTATGCAACATAAACAACATTTAGTCCACTTCTTCTATCTTACTGAAGACATTTATATGAAAGGGAAACATTACATCTATCTACCAGGTCTAACCATAGTAAACTACTCCCAGCATTTTGATAACCAATATGTTAATCAAATCTTTTCATATTAAACTCATAATCAATAGTAATAAATTTTAATGTACATAAATCAAAGAAATAACTACGTCTGAATAGACCTTTAGCATTCCTTAATAAAATCTCTCATAATTATGAAACGAGATGAATTCAAAATAACAAACAAAACAGATTATTGTAAAACACAAATATCAAGGAGAAATACACACATAAGAGACACCTCAGAGAGGCACCATGTTTAATGTGGTTCACCCAAAACTATGGGCTACGTCCACAAAGAATATGACATCTTTATTATTCTTAAAAGGGATTACATCATACAACATTTCCTTTCTTTATCACAAAGCTTCTCCTATATAAAGTATTTTTTCCAAATGATTCAAGGCCTATAGTAACTCAATAGAATTCCCTTTTTACACTCAACCAAAATGCCAACACAATTTACAGAGACCTATCTACGTACTATATCTAAACACTTGCATTGACACTATGAATGAAGTCTGTAACGCCCCATATTTTGATTAGGCATATTTATCAGTTAGACACACTATACTTTATTTTCATATTATCTGTTGAGCTCAGCTCAACTGAGTAAACTATATTACGACATGATGGACCCGATTACATGATGTTACTATGTTTTATGATTTCACTATGATTATGATGTTAATATGTTTTATGATCTCACTATGATTATGATGTTACTATGTTAGGTGGTTACAATGTCATGATTATCATAGGATTCCTTTATTTTATGATTACAATATATGTTTACATTAATGAGATGTGAAATATATGATGCGGTACGTGGATATCATCTTATGATATGATTTATCGAAGTGTTATATGTCATATGCATCTATGATGAACTAAAATGGTTACAAGAAATAAAATGATGTTGATAATATGGATCAATTGGTGATCAATGGGAAATACTTTCTATGAAATGTGTATTTTGTGAAATACTAACCTACAAGACACAGAGCTATGGGATAGCGAGTTACTTGATCTGATATATGGGATAAGAGCTTGTTCATATAGTAAAACCTTAGCAGCCAAAAATGATGATGCAATGACACAAACTAATAATCTCGATAGCAGCGAAGTATGAGTTGATAAGGGCGTAGGCCCAGTATGTTGAGAGGGATGGATGTGTTTACCACCCTGTGTTTCCATGGTACCTGAGGTTGTGGGAGGGTCGTGCTGAGACACGCTCCCCATGTTGTTGTGATGACAATGGTCAGATGCCTGCTAGGAGAGGATAGGTCCACTGGTCAGCCGACGCTATCACTCTTAGGTTCTATGTGGCTAGGTTGGGGAGTCCGACATCCACTTTTGTACTAGCAGAGGAAGGATAGGGACGATGCAGATGTAGGTCAGGATGGGAGGTTATGTTAGTTAGTACTGTTAATGGTTGGGTTTACCTTGATTCTGAGTTAGTGGTAGTAGGAACCCTTCCTTGTACTTAATGGATTAAACTAATGTAAGCATAAAGATAATTATGTGAAATCTTAAAGGATTAATTGTTAAACAACTCGGGATGTAAAAGTATATGTGTGCTTGTTTTGCATGCTTGGGGGAGATTACTATTATTCAGTTAGTAGGTATGTATATGTGGGAAGCTAGTTGTCTATAGTATATTTATGATCTGTGCATACGCTAGCCACGCATGCACACTTTGCACATGTACACTAGTATCGATATACAAATACTTAATATCGAATAATTAGATAACTTGTCATAGGTAAATATGTTAATTACGCATTGACCGAATTCAATTAATGAATATTAACTTATTAGTTATCTGTAAAACAAGTCAATTAAGCTATGTATTAATTGTATGAAAACATTGTAATAAGTAAGTTAAGATAAGTGTTGGCAATATGAAGTGTCATTGATAAACATAAACTTTGGAAAGTTGTATTGTTGAACCGTTAATTGTGATTAAGTAAACCATTAAACGTACATTGTTTGTTGATAAAAATGTACTAGATTAGTGCTAGGGTAATTAACAGTTAAACAAATAAATGTTGATATTGATATTTACCATGAGTGATTATTACTACATTAATTAGGATAATTATTAATTAATATTTTATGTGTATTGTTATGTTTAGTATTAAACTAAAATTATTAATAAATAAATGTGTCCATTAAACAAAATCATAATAAGTTCAGAATTATAAAGATGCTTGTTCGAAAACTTCATTTATGAATTATGTAAAGGTAGTATTAAATCATAAAAAAAAAGGAACTAAGTAGATTAAGATAGGACTCCTTAAAATATAATAATAAACAAAAGAACTACCATGTCATACAAGTGATCCGGAATTAGATTTGAAATTTAATCCAACAACATCTTTGAAATTGAAAGAGTCAACTTGATGACAATTTAATTATTATCTTAATCAACATATTAAATAGATGATAGGGTTGATAATTGATCCACCGTCTCATGGAGGTCCTAAAATTACACATTTCAAGAATCATTAAATTATGTGCATTAAAATCATTGAAGCCAACCCAATTAGCCTTAACTATTGAACTGTTTGAGAAGAACAAAATTTAAAGATATTATATTGTATTCTATTCGTGGGAATACGGGGGAAAGGAGAGCGGTGGAGTGAGCTTGAAGGTAAATGAAGGAGGAAAGGTATATAGGGAATGGTAAAAAGGATTAGAGGGGATCTTTCGAGAGAGAATAGGGAGAGGAAATTTGAGGGTAGCAAAGGAGAGATCTAAGTGAAGAAAGGAGTGGAGATAAGGGAAGTATTCTTGTTGGGATTATTAGTTGGGGAGCTCAGGGGCTTGGAACCTTTGATTTCCAGGGGCCAGCAAGATAATAGCTGGTCAGCAGGGTGGACATCATTTTGGTTGGTTAACCTGCAACAATCTACAATATAGCATTAGCATGAGGTAATTTCCTTGTTACGTACTCTGAAACATACATATATCTTGTTATTTACTTGATTATTATGCTGAAACATATTTTTTTTTAATGCTGAAACAAATTGAAGGAAAATATTGATATGTTAGTCTATTTTACATATGTATGTCTGACTAAACAATATACTAAATTTCACTTGAAAGCTTAAAATTCTATTAAAAAAACTACAGAACTAGGTCAGAATAAGTTTAATACATAGAAGAGTAACATAGAATTTGACCTTCTGCTCTATTGAGAAAAATGGAGCACTGCACATGGTATCAGAGTGCTTGTTCAGACTCTTGAACCTAAAATCCTATTCATGCTTCATCTAGTCATGGTTAACTAGAAAATAAAATCTACCTGATAGTTTACTTACTTGACCCCCCAGCCATAGTAAGCTTCCAAAGTACCTCTACAAACGACAATAGGAATAACATTAGAAAATAAAATAAAGAGGATATTTTCATTCTTTTTATAACTATCGTTGCGCACTCAAAAGACGAGTATGAATTAGAAAATAAAAATAATAAAAGAGTTATATATATATGAAAATGAAAAGATCAGGTTTCTAGGCTAATCTACCACTAAAAAAATGCAAATGGCCAGTCATTTATTCCTCACAGTTAATAAAATTTATGATGTTTTAAAATAAAGTATCGGTTAATTTTATGCCAAGGCCATGATCTAAATCCAAATCTCATTACATTTTAAATAAACCAATACTACATTAAGGGATGGAACATCTCTACAACTGTCCTCAACACCACACACAAAAAAAAGGGGTGAGCTTCTCCATCAATTCCTAGCATCTAGGCATCTTATCTTATCTTACATATCTATTGGCCAGGGCTCGTATCTGAGCATCTTCGATTCTCCACACTAGGGTTCACGCATCTACATCCAACCTCCAATCTCTAGGGCTCGAGGTAGAGGACTCGTGGGTATGTATAACCCAAAAGGATGAACCTGCAAGAATACATCGTACAACATATTGACAATTTGATCATGCCTCTCATATTAGCGTAATTAATATTATGTCGAATTAATATAAAACAATTGAACAATAATGTTTCATAGAAAGCCATATAGTTGTCATAATTCATATGAACATGTTAAAATTCATAAGAAATCCCACGTTTGAGACAAATCGCATGAAAATGATAGACGCCCCTTCCTTTTCCTGAAATCTTAATCGTCAACACCAAACCCAACGTCTACATTACACCCAACTAAAAGAAAAATAAACACAACTATTGTATTGAATTTCATGGCATTCCCTTGCTAATTAAAGGTAGAACCATAGCAGCCTAAAACCTCAACAGTCGAAATCGCCTTGAGATCAAATTCAATGCAGTACTCTTCATATGGCTATACAAGTTATTACGAATCAAACTTCTATTTGTGGCCAATTGGAAATAGTAATCCAATCTAGTAAATAAGGATTGTAAATAATATAACACCTCTTACTCGGTTATCAAGAAATATATATGTGCCTGAGACATGAATAAATAAATTTATATAACTTACCATTTGGGCCTTTAGCATGATCCGTTGCCCTTTTTTCTCTTATTGTCTAGCTCTTCGAGCTCGTGGTTTTCAAGCACACTTGAAGGTCTTTTACCAGGATCCATGAAATTGTTTGAAGGAATGAGCGATGGGAGCTTTTCTCAGAACAACAAAGACAACTTCGTAGAGAAATCTCTTGCTTAAACAAATACCTTATATATACTAAGATATTGAAAAATATATATATACGTACAAAAGGAACCCACCATAGTCAATGACACATTGATATTGTTGGAAACAGAAAGCAAATGCACTCCCGTGGGTTGTGCCCTCTCTGATGTGGGCTGCGCTCCCTCTGACTTGTTGCGTCGTCTCTGGGTTGCGCCCCTCTCTGAGTGGGGCTGTGCCCTCTCAAAAAAATATAATATACCACTAAGCTATAAACAATAAGACAGATCCAATTTCAAAAAGAGCAATCAGTTGGCTTGTAAAGTCTAGCAAAAAAGCCAGAAAATGAATACCCCTAATTAATACAGGTTTAAATGTAACAAGAACAAAAACTTCCCTATGGTAAAACGATTTTAGAGAACGCAGAAAATGTTCATGCTTCGACCTGATATGCATCCATTGTAAGGATTACTTTTAAATGTGGATATCTATGGACTTGTTGAATTTGTACTCAAGTGAGACAGGTCAACCAACAAATACTCGCAAACACCGAGCCAGGGCAAGCTCGCATAGAGTTGCAGAGCTAAAATTTTGAGAGAGAGAGGGTGGGAATGGTCGTGCCTTCGGGATTGACCCTATTTAGGGTTCCCCACTCGCTTGGAGAGACCACGTGCCCATGATCACTCCTTTTTCATCACGGTGAGAGGCCGGGTGGCCTTCACACATATAACCCTGTGCATGAAGGTGGACTAGTGGAGAGGTTGTGTAGGGTGTAGGGTTAGGATAAATGTTTTATAAAAAAAACAAAAAACAATTGCTATAAATACCGTCATTATAGTATAGATTTTCCTTATTTCATTTATTTTGATTTTATTTACTTTTATTGTTATTTCTATTAAATTAAAATTATATATATGTTGTTTAATTTTGATTTGATTTAAATTAATATTAAAAGTATAAAATTAATGAGAAGATTTATTGTAAGTTAATCATAAGTATTAATTGGTTAATCACGATTACATTAAGAGTTAAACATGAAATGTTAATAGGGATAATAACTATTAGATTAATATAGATTAAAGCCTAAACATTTAAAATTTAAATAAATGCTAGCGCCAATGCTAATGGAAATGTTATTTCACATGTCAATTTAGAATTGAACCTTATAGAAATTACATGGAATCCAATGCACAAACTTATGAAGAGTTATTTAGTATATTTAGTACAAGATGGCCTCATCAAAACACACCGAACTATAGCACTTTTTTTCTTCGGAAATGCATCTCTTGATAGTCGACCAACAAACTAGTAATATGATGTTTTATTTCCATAATTCAGGACCAATCATGGTAACAACACGCAAAGGTCAAGGTCAACCACCTTCACCACCACCTCCGCCACCGTCATCGCCGCCAACACCGCCATGATCAACCTCAACACTAGAAATGCAAATCATAAAGAGGTCTTTGGAGGCTATTATGACCACAATGAACAGGCAGTCCGAAAGGGCTGTCGAGGTGGAAACCACTCAAGTGAGTCAAGAGAACTTTAAAAGGGCACAGGGCCCAAGACATGAACCACTTCAGGACATATCGAGGGAGTTGCAAAAGATAAAGGTTCCAGAGTTTTCAAGAGGACGACTCGGTAAGCATGCCAAAGCATGGCTAGAAGGCATGAAAAGATGCTTTGCATTGAATGAGTATACATCCAGTTCCAAGGCTAGGATGGCCATGTTTCAGCTTAAAGGTGATGCTATGAATTGGTGGTCAGATCTGGAGAAAGAACTGCACCTTACTCCTCTTACGACTTCTTGGGAATTGTTCGAGGAGAGGTTCCACAAGAAGTATTTGTCAAATTATTACAAGGAAGAATAGGCAAGCGCACTCCATGCCTTAGTATAGGGAGATAAGACAGTGGAGGAGTATGAATCTCGGTTTATGGAACTGGTAAAATATGTTCCTTACCTTGATGCAGATGATTGTCAGGTAGAGCGTTTTGTGTATGGACTTAACTACAAGATTAGGGCTGCTCTGCAGATGTGGAATCCAACTTCAGTTTCCATGGCAGTTGAGTATGCTCATTATGCAGCAGATATGTCAGATGAAAAAGGGGGTAGTATGTTGACAGGAGCCAATTAGTATGTTTCAGGGAAGGCCTCATGTCTTTACATCAGGGGAGGACAATCTAGACCTCCTCCTTACGGTAACAGGTTTACACCAAGGGGTAATACTTCAGCTCACTCAATGTCACGAGCATCGTCCGCAATGCACCGAAGCCAAGGGAGTACACAGGGAAGTTCCTACAGAGGATCAAGGGGTTTTATAGGATCCAGGGGAAAAAACTCATCTCAGAGGACTCTTTTGAGGAACATGCAATCCCCTCCCAATCTCTCATGTTGGGGATGCGGAGGTCCTCATTTCCAGGGGGACTATCCTAAGGGTTAGTCAAGCAGTAGGAACAGGGAAGGAAAAGCACCCATGGATAGTTCGGGTAACAGTCATCGGATTCATGTAGCGGTTCATGACCACCAAGCAGAACATCAGTCTACCGTAGTAGAATCCATTGGTAAAGCAAACAATGTCAAACTTAAAATTTTGTTTGATCTAGGTGAAACTGATAGTTTTATTTCACCATTTGCATTAGATAAATGTGGGTTGGCAGCCTATGAGCACGATAACTTCGAACTAGTTGAAATGGCTTCAGGAGCTAAGCAAACAGTAGGTCTTAAAGTGAGGGGTTGTGAGGTTGACTTAGGAGTGTGCACCACTAATCTAGATGCTTACGTCACCAATTTGGGGACTTATGACCTCATTATTGGCATCGATTGGTTAGAGGACCATAGAGATTTCTTAGACTGTTATGCGAAGAAGGTGTTGTGCCTTGATGATGAGGGAAGGACAATTCAAATCCAAGGCTTGAAGAGGAAGATGTCCCTCCGTTTCATCTCTATGATGAAAGCTATGCGGTGTCTAAGATATGGATGTCAGTTGTTCGTAGTAGAGGCTGTGAGTGACAGTAAAGGACCTTCCTTGAATTCTTACCATGTACTTTTTGAATTCAAAGATCTCTTTTCGAAGGAATTGCCAGGATTACCTCTAGAAAGAAAGCTCGATTTTACGATCGAACTAAAACCTGGTGCAGAGCCTATCTCAAAGACTCCTTATAGAATGACAACTCCAGAGCTCCGTGAGTTACAGATCTAGTTAAAAGAGCTGCTAGATTTGGCACTGATTAGACCTAGTATCTCACTGTGAGGAGCACCAGTGATCTTCGTTAAGAAGAATGATGGATCTCTGCAATTATGCATAGATTATAGAGATTTTAACAAGGCCACAATGAAGAACAGGTATCCCATACAAGGAATTGATGACATATTTGATCTAATGAAAGGTGTGTCATTCTTCTCAAAGATTGATTTACGATCAGGGTATCACCAATTGAGGATGAAATACGGTGACATGCCTAAGACTGCCTTTCGAACTCGATTTGGGCATTACGAGTTCGTAGTGGTACCATTTGGTTTGACCAATGCTCCAAATGTACTCATGAGACTCATGAATGATGTCTTCTTAAAATACTTGGACCAATTTGTTCAGGTCTTCTTAGATGATATTCTTATCTATTCTAAGAATGAGAAGGAGCACGCGGAAGACTTGCAGTTAGTCTTGAAATCCTTAAGGGAACATAAACTATATAGTAAATTGTCAAAGTGTTCCTTATTCCAAAAAGAGATTCACTACTTAGGGCACATCATCTTAGGTGAAGGGATCTCTATAGACCCGGAAAAGGAGAAGGCCATCGAAGATTGGCCAATTCCAAAGAATGCTCATGAGGTGCACAACTTCATGGGGTTAGCAAGATATTACTCGAGGTTTGTGGAAGGATTTAATAAAATTGCAAAACCTATTACCACCTTGCAACGCAAGGGAATTCAATATGAATGGAGCAATGAATGCGATGCCGCTTTTACAGAGTTAAAGAGATTGTTGACAAGTGCACCGATGATGTGGGTACCATACATGGATAAAGATTTCATGGTATGCACCGATGCCTCAAAGAAAGGACTAGGTGTGGTTTTGATGCAGGAAGGTGGGGTAATAGCTTATGCATCTCGTAAGTTGAAACCTCATGAGGAGAAATATTCCACGCATGATCTAGAACTGGCAGTAGTAATTTTGGCACTAAAATTATGGAGGCACTACCTAGTTGGCAAAAGCTTCACCCTTAAAACAAATCATCAGAGCTTGTAGTACATCTTTACCCAAAGGGATTTGAATGATAGGCAACAGCGATGGAGTGAGTATGACTTTGGTATCTCTTACATCAAAGGGAAGGAGAATGTGGTGGCAGATGCTCTAAGCCAAAGACCCAGGCTTTTCTCCTTAATTCACTTGAAGGTTGAGTTGAGGGAAAGAGTACTAGGACAACTTTTGGGGAACAATTGATATCTAAAAGTAACCTCAGCTATTCAGAATGGAAAGGAACATGAGCTGAAGTATGATGGGTACCATCTTGAGGGAGATGGATTGCTGTGGTATCAGGGAAGAGTGTATGTTCCTAAGGAAGGTGATATCAGGGAAACAATCCTTAGATAGGCCCATAGATCACATTATTGTGTGCACCCAGGGGTGAAGAAGATGTATGATAACATGAAGAAACTCTTCTTTTGGCTAGGTATGAAGGGTGATGTAGTGGATTTTGTTTCAAAGTGCCAACAGGTTAAGGAAGATCATCGTGACGTAGCTGGTCTCTTACAAACTCATGATATTCCTATGACTAAATGAGAAGTCATTTCCATGGACTTCGTTGTAGGATTACCACTCACATCTCTGAGACATAATGCTATTTTGGTGGCAGTCAAAAAACTAACCAAAAGTGCTCACTTCATTCAAGTCAGAGACACATATGATGTGACAGATGTTGCAAGGGTATTCATAAATGAGATTGTACGCCTTCATGGAGTTCCTAAAAAGATAATCTCTGACAACGACCCTAAGTTCAGCTCTAGATTTTGGACAAGCATGCAGTCAGCATTAGGGACATCCTTGAACTTAAGCTCAACTTATCACCCCGACATAGATGGATAGACAGAAAGGGTGAATCAAGTGATGTGGGACATGCTTAGGATATATGTTATGGATCAACAAACACAGTGGGAGAAATATCTTTCTTTAGTGGAGTTTGCATACAACAATAGTCATCACAGCTCCATTGGTATACCTCCATTTCAGGCACTGTATGGGAGACCGTGCAGGATGCCACTCAGTTGGGATAGGTTAGAGGAGCGAGTTTTAATTGGGCCTGAATTGATTGATGAAATGGAGGAACAAGTGGTACAAATTAGGCAGCGGTTGAGAGAAGCGTAGGAGAGGAAAAAGAGTTATGTTGATGCACACAGATCAGGAAAAAGTTATGAAGTAGGGGATCATGTATTTATTCGCATCAGACCAAATAAAAGTACCATTCATTTTGGGAAGGGTACCAATTTGTCACCTCGCTTTATAGGGCCATTTGATATTCTTGAGAAAATCGGACCAGTTGCTTATCGTCTTGCGCTTCCACCCCACTTGGATAAAACTCATAATGTATTTCATGTTTCTGTATTACGACATTAAATAGTTTTTTAGACTCACAAACTCCATTGGAAGGAATTGTAGGTCTCGGACAAGGGAACCGTCAGGGTCGAACCATTACGTATACTTGATCGTAGGGTTCAACATCTTTGTAGTCTCTTTGTGGACCAAGTTAAGGTCTAGTGGGACAAGTATAGCCCAGAGTCTGCTACCTGGGAGGATGCAGATACCATGCATTGAGATTTTGCCTTACTATTTTTACCATAACTTCGTGACGAAGTTTCCCAAACGGTGGATGTATGTAATGCCCCAAATTTTGATTAGGCATATTTATCAGTTAGACACACTATACTTTATTTTCATATTATCTGCTGAACTCAGCTTGGCTTGGTAAACTATATTACGACATGATGGACCTGATTATATGATGTTACTATGTTTTGTGATTTCACTATGATTATGATGTTACTATGTTTTATGATTTCACTATGATTATGATGTTACTATGTTAGGTGGTTACGATGTCATGATTATCATAGGATTCCTTTATTTTAGGATTACAGTATATGTTTATATGTTTACATTAATGAGATGTGAAATATATGATGCGGTACGTGGATACCATCTTATGATATGATTTATTGAAGTGTTATATGTCATATGCATCTATGATGAACTAAAATGGTTACAAGAAATAAAATGATGTTGAT
Source organism: Larix kaempferi (assembly GCA_027924585.1). Lineage (NCBI taxonomy): Eukaryota > Viridiplantae > Streptophyta > Pinopsida > Pinales > Pinaceae > Larix > Larix kaempferi. The sequence goes on along the minus strand of BSBM01000344.1, from coordinate 1,893,224 downwards.
AATATGGATCAATTGGCGATCGATGGGAAATACTTTCTATGAAATGTGTATTTTGCGAAATACTAACCTACAGGACACAAGGGTTATGGGATAGCCAGTTACTTGATCTGATATAAGGGATAATTACTTGTTCATAGAGTAAAACCTTAGCAACCAAAATTATGATACGATGACATGAACTGATAATCTCGATACAAGCGAAGTATGAGTTGATAAGGGCATAGGCCTAGTATGTTGAGATGGATGGATGTGTTTCCCACCCTATGTTTCCATGGTATACAAGGTCATGGGAGGGCCATGCTGAGACATGCTCCCCATGTTGTTGTGATGATGATCGTCGGATTCCTGCTAGGAGAGGATAGATCCGTTTTTCAACCGACGCTATCGCTCTCAAGTTATATGTGGTTAGGTCGGTGAGTCTGACATCCACTTTTGTACTAGCAGAGGAAGGATAGGGAGGATGCAGACATAGGTTAGGATGGGAGGACATGTTAGTTAGTGATGTTAAGGGTTGGGTTTACCTCGATTCTGAGTTAGTGGTAGTAGGAACCCTTCCTTGTACTTAATGGATTAAACTAATGTAAACATAAAGATAATGATGTGAAATCTTGAAGGATTAATTGTTAAACAACTTGGGATGTAAAAGTATATGTGTGCTTGTTTTGCATGCTTGGGGGAGATTACTATTATTTAGTTAGTAGGTATGTATAGGTGGGAAGCTGGTTATCTATGGTACATTTATGATCTGTGGATACGCTGGCCATGCATGCACACTTTGCACATGTACACTAGTATCGATATACAAATACTTAATATCGAATAATTGGATAAGTTGTCATAAGTAAATATGTTAATTATGCATTGACCAAATTCGATTAATGAATATTAACTTATCAGTTATGTGTAAAAAAAGTCAATTAAGCTATGTATTAATTGTATGTAAACATTGTAATAAGTTAGTTAAGATAAGTGTTGTCAATATGAAGTGTCATTGATAAACATAAACTTTGGAAAGTTGTATTGTTTAACCATTAATTGTGATTAAGTAAACCATTAAACGTACATTGTTTGTTGATAAAGATGTACTAGATTAGTGCTAGGGTACTTAGCAGTTAAACAAATAAATGTTGATATTGATATTTACCATTAGTTATTATTACTACATTAATTAGGATAATTCTTAATTAATATTGTATGTGTATTGTTATGTTTAGTATTAAACTAAAATTATTAATAAATAAATGTGTCCATTAAACAAATTCATATATGAATATGTGGAATTATTCAAAATAATAAATTATGAATTATGAAGATGGTTGTTCAAAAACTTGATTTATGAATTATGTAAAGGTAGTATTAAATCATAAAAAAAAAGAACTAAGTAGATTAATATAGGACTCCTAAAAATATAATAATAAACAAAAGAACTACAATGTCATACAAGTGATCCGAAATTAGATTTGCAATTTAATCCAACAACCACTTTGAAATTGAAAGAGTCAACATCATGACAATTTAATTATTATCTTAATCAACATATTAAATAGATGATAGGGTTAATAATCGATCCACTGTCTCGGGGAGGTCCTAAACTTACACATTTCAAGAATAATTAAATGATGTACATTAAAAGCATTGAAACCAAACCAATTAGCCTTAGCTATTGAACTATTCGAGAAGAACGAAATTTAAAGATATTATATTTTATTCTATTCGATGGGAATACAGGGGAATGGAGGGCGGTGGAGTGAGATTCAAGATAAATGAAGGAGGAAAGGTATATAGGGAAGGGTAAAAAGGATTAGAGGGGATCTTTTGAGAGAGAACAGGGAGAGAAAATTTGAAGGTAGCAGAGGAGAGATCTAAGTGAAGAAAGGAGTGGAGATCAAGGAAGTATTGCTGTTGGGATTATCAGTTCGGGAGCTCGGGGGCTTGGAAATCCTTTGATTTCCAGGGGCCGGCAACATAATAGCTGGTCGGCATGGTGGAAATCATTTTGGTTGGATAACCTGCTACAATCTACAGTCTAGCATCAACATCAGGTAATTTCCTTGTTACGTACTCTGAAACATAAATATATCTTGTTATTTACTTGATTATTATGATGAAACATATTTTTTTTTATGCTGAAACAAATTGTAGGAAAAAAAACTACCGAACTAGGTCAGAATAAGTTTAATACATAGAAGAGTAACATAGAAATTGACCTTGTGCTCTATTGAGAAAAAATGGAGCACTGCAAAGTCCATAAATATATAATAGAGTTCGATAAACATAATAGAGCATGTAGTAGCTCAAGAGAAGGATTTACAAGAAACCATGAACCTATATATCTTTATGCAATATATATAATATGGATTGCAATAACGGTTCAATAACCCCAATCCTTTACGTAGAACGACACCATAACCATTATTATATAAAATAGCAATAACGTATAGGGATCGAAATATGTAAACATTTACGGAGCATGATAGCATAAAAATAAACTTCATAGAATAAATACAATTAGAGATCATCATCCCCAAATTCCTACATAACGATGATGGCATATATCAACATTTAATAGATCAAATATCAACATAAAACTTGATCCAGGGTCAAGCTCCTTTGGGATCTATCCCTTCCCTAGATACATGTGCAACATATGGGGGTGCTATTGAAATCAACATAATTTATTTACTAATATATAAAAATGAAACTTGATAAGGTTGTAAATAAATTCAATTAATAGAACAGGACATGGATCCATCCCTCGGGCTATTGCTTCCTCAGCGCTCTCCATAATTCAATGCATAGGTGGTTCACCATATAATGAGGAAGAGGACAAGGATCAAGCCCTCATTTCCTCATCTGCAGGACAAGATATAAAGACAAACAAAAGAGAATCCATAGGTTTTCCAACCATCATATTCATAATCACAAAATCAATGTATATAAAAACGCAGCACAAATATTTGACTGGTTGGGATGGTGTAATGTCCCAAAATTTTGCATTGGATCACAATGGCCTGAGCCAATTGGCCATACTCATGATGGTTTTTCAAATTGGTACTAAAGGTCAAATAATTGCCAATCATGATGTCCAAGTTAGTTATAATGTATAATTAGATCCAAATGGAGAAGCTGGGTCACATTATAGCAAATTACCAATTCAAATTTGTAATGTCCCCATCCACACAAAATATCATGGAGGAAAATTTCCACTAGCTTACTAGTTCCCTAGGTTGGCGGTGGAAGCATTAAAAGTTGAAGTGATGGAGCTACAAGACCCAAAGTGACCTTAGACTTACAAATTCACATTAAATGGATCAAATAAATAATAATAACAGAAAATAAGGTGGCATTGGATCCTGAGGGCACATAAGAGGATGTGGGACCCACACGTGGCTAGATTTTCCCACTACACTTGGCATGATTCTCTCACCAATTTGAATTTAAGGTGAAGGGTAACATTTATTTGTTCAAAGAGTTTCATGTTCATTATACAAGAATTTGGAGTCATTTGGCTGAGTTTCATAACATTTAGTGAAGATTGCCTACCATTTCCCCTTATGTTTAAACTAGCAATTCTATATTTGATTTGAGAGAGTTGTAGCAGATATTGTAAGCTGGATGATGATGGATATAAGAGCCCATTTATTTAATTTATATGTCACCATCCTCTTTTCATAATTTTGAAAGGTTTCTATTGCATTTGGAGAGCCAACTTGTCATTTACCATAAGGGGATTTCAACCACAATTTGCTAGTAAAACTCCCTACATTGACCAGATTACCAAAGTGAGTTGTAGAAGTCATTTGAAGGATGGAAGACACCTATAAACACCCTTATTATGTTTTAACATCATCCATACACCTTCTGGTACAATTTGATATCATTTGGAGCTATTTGGAGCCATCTACCCTTGGGGGTTTGAGCCTCAAAATTACTAGTAAATTCCCTGAGTTCTCTTGGATACCTATTCGACCCCAAAACCACATATAATTCTGAAAATATACTTCAATTAAAGTCTAATAACATATCCAATTCTCAGACCCATCATTAGAGAAGTTTGTACAGTGTTTGGAAGATCTTTGTTCCAAGACCTAGGGGGGATTTCCACTTCCCAAATTGACTAGTCTTGTCCCAAAACTTCTTCCCTTGCGAATCACAAACCATGGCTGGGTATATCAGTTTATTATATTTCTAATAGATGTGTTAATGTGTCCCATGACCCCACATGACCTTCCTCATCAATTTTGAAAGTATTTGGAGTTTGGAATCAGTCATACACATATTCCTAGAGTTAAAATTTGGTGAATTTGAGCACATTCGGAAATTTTATTCAAAAAGGGACATTACAGATCGGGCCTTCGACGACCATCCATTCTTGAACCAATGCTTTTGCATGATGTTTAGAAGAGACAGAAGCATTATCTCTATGCATATGATAGGGGTTATCTAGAGGGTATACCTTTTGCACAGGTGATAAAAACCATCGAAAAGGCATCCAGAGTTTTTCTAACCATCATATTCATAATAAAAAAACCAATGTATATAAAACCGCATCACTAAAATGAAGAGATATAATGAACTATAACTTTGTCTATCAATGGTATGTAGAGATCCAAAAAATCTACTCCATCCATTGATAGTATACAAGAGGTATAGATGATAAAAAAAAAAGCAAGTAATGAGCACTCATACCAGAATCTCCTGAGGGTTGCTACGTTTGGAGGAACGAATGCGCTATGCAGAGATCACAATCCCCTTTAATCATTAGATCTCGATTGAAATCCTCGAGAGTATATACATTTATCTGGAATCACCTACGAATTGATAGGTTGGAGGAACGACCGCGCTATGCAAATATCACAAGCCCATTTTATAAAAAAAGGATCTCCCTCAGATCCTCAAGAGTCTTCCTATATTAAAAAAATGTGACAGTATCTCTAATAGGTTTCTCTCTATTTTTTTCTTATAGAGGCCACCCTCTCCCTCCCCTTGCTTTTCTCCTCCCTTCAGATCATCATCAACACCTCCTTTAAAAGGTTGGGCATCATTGAAGAAGATTACATATGGCGGTCATCATGGTGAAAGGCACCTTACCAAGGAGACAAACCTCCTATAAAGACTGAAGTAAAACCATAATTAACTCCAAAACATAAATCGACATTAGCGATCCATTCATTAGGTAGGTAGTTACAAGGATGGTTTATATGGACTTTGCCATACGTTTCCTCTTGATAGTATTCATAGATATTTTTATATGAATAAAGTCATATAGGTTTCCTTTCATTTTTACATTATATGTAAATCTATTTACTTTATGGTAGGATATATATATATATATATATATAATAATAATTTTCCTTTCGACATATATATATCTATATATATATATATATATATATATAACCTGTATATAACATCATCTTATACAATGTGGATGCTTAGTTATTTATATCATTAACTAGATTAACAATATATATATATATATATTATATACAATACTTTTGTACATTTAATTCATAATCCTCACCTTATAAAATTATCTTCCTCCTAGAGAGGTAGATATGAGAGAACCTTCAATTTGGTTTTAAAACAATCTTCTTTCCTAGAATATTAATTTGCCACAGCTAAGGAAACAATCATTTTTAAGATAATTGCCTAGTTTTACTGAGGATCATCTAGTAAAACTTTAGTTTTTATTCTAATGGATCAGTCATTAGGAGTTCCTTTAATGTTTTCCACAAGTAGATTCTTTCCTTAGGATTAACATACTTTACACAAAACTTATCACCTTAGAAAATCATGTTTTTTAGTTGTTTAGTGCCTATGGGTAACAAGATGACCTAAGTCATCAAAATCCTCGATTCCCATGGCTAGTCGGTCGACCTCTCTACTATGGTGCGTTCAAATGCTCATCGTCTAGTTATGTCACCATCTTTAGTCTCCTAAGTCTATAACCTAGGAATTTAAACCATATAACTCACAAGGTATACTGGTGGGGCGTTGGCCTTGAGCTCCTCACCAGAAACTAGTACAATAATTAATTATTTTTACAAAATAATAGGGCATAAAGGATGGATATTATGGAGCTCCAACTTGTAATATGTCTTGTTTCCACCATATGAATTTATTATTAGTGTAGTTCGTGAGTAATGGTGTGTGCATGCAAATAAAAATAGTAAAAGTAAACATGATTGAAATTACTATACTAAAATGAAATCTAAACAAAAACATTAAGAATCTATATATCAAATATCCATCGTATGAGTCAAAGAATGTTTTTTCATTACAGTAAAAGAGGACATACAACATGGATTTACCTAAAAATGGTGAGAATGTTGGGTCCCTTGTATCCATAGAAATGTTGGTGCCCCAGGTCTCCAATGTCTCTTGCTCTCCTCCAAATGCTCAAGGGTATCCAAAACTCAACTATAAGGGAACACAGGTTCAAATATGGAGGCTAGGGTTCAATAGGAATTTCGGTTGAGTTTCAGAAAGGAAGAGTGAAGTTGTGTGAAATGGAGGCCTCCACCACCTTTTTATAATAGTTTTGGGTGGTGGTATTTGGTCCCATGGTTTTGGGAAGCCACTAGTATTGGTTAGTGGTATTTTAACATTTTTCCTCTTTTTCCTTTCATTTTGAATATTTCCCCCTTTTTTTTTTGGGGGGGGGGGGGGAATTTGCCATTTCTGGAGGATTTTTCTTTATTTTAATGAGGGAAATAATTATTTTTTGCCCATTTCCTTGGATTCTTAGGGATTTTGGGTTTATGGAGGCTAAATGTGTAGGAAAAATGGATAAATTGGTTATGTGACTAGGGGTATGAGCTAGGTGGTCAAATTTTTGGTGTTAACAGATTGCCCCCTGATGTGTGAGGGAAGGAGCTCATCGTATGGTCGATATACATCATAAGTTGTGAATTTTTCCAAGGTGGTGAGAATTGTGGTGGTGGAGAACAAAGATTTGTTGGAGAGTGGAACAAGTTCTTCATACAAATTGCAAGGGCGATAACTCCAAATAAAACTCCTCAACAATGAATGAGAGACATAATCTCAAATATATGGACGAGGCGGGCATAACCATGCTTTTATAAATGTCACAAGATATGAAAATAATGGTGACGTCCAAAGGGGACCTGAAAAATACATAGATAATTGTTTTGTAAATTAGAATGGTCCAAAGGGGACACAAATCTGGAATGTACACATGGTCCAACCATGACTGATTTGAAGAACTAATACATGGAAACAATTGCATTCATCATGAATGCGGTATCACAAAAACTAATGCTCTGTTGGATCTGAAGGGGTCCAACAACTAGATGGAATCAACAACTAAGAGTCAGAATCTCGTAGGTACAATGGATTGCATTTGAACTGGATACTTGATGAAGCATATAAGTGAAGGGCTTCTAAGCACTTTCGCTAATGTAGCCTAGATATCCATGCGAACATACAACTAGGGGGTTCTAAATAGTCTCACCAATGTGCTAGATTCAGGTGAAATATGGAGTCTTTGAATAATAACTAAAGGGACCAATACCCTTTACGAATCTCAATGTTGTGATGTTGGAGTTTGAGTCAACCACGTGAGAAAAAACCATTCTAAGAGGCACTCAGGAATCCTCTCATATGGTCCATAGGAGCTTACCACTGATGGTGATGAGGCCAAGGTAGAGAAGTCTCTAGGTTTGTCTTTTGGAATAGATGTGCTGGCATCAATAGAGGGAGACCTGCAACTACCAAGGTAATGATGTTTCCTTGATAGGAGCGCAAGGAATACCACCAATATGTGATGGAAATGGAGCTGATACTGAAACACTATTTGGAGACATGAGGGCCGCAGAGTGATGGGACTCAAACTTCCTTTGTTCTGAGTATGACGGAAGGGATGATCTTAGAAGCATATGAAACTAACCTCCGGGGAAGGGGATCATATCTTAAGGGATCAGGAACTGTGACTACAATGGGAGATACTCAGAGGGGGGGACCAATAGGGGATATTGGGAGATCTCTGAGGATAACACATCACAAAATACTTTCAACAAAGGATACCATACTGAGGATTCTTCCATAATGGGAGACCATATGTGATCTGCAGGGGAATTAAAAGGCACCGTTTGGCCTTCTTCATGGTTTGATGAGCTCGAAGAAGGGATAGAAGTGTGTCGAGATGGTACCTTCATGTGGATTTTGACTAACCGAGGATGGTGGGTGCTCATAGGTGCTTTTGATTTTAGAGAGCCCGGAAGTAGGAAGAAGACTATGACAGTGTTCGTTTTCATAGGTTAGTCCCCAAAGGCCTAGAAAGCATAAATGTATGCAATGGATAAATCTTTGAGCCAAAGGTATTAAAGTTTTCATTTTTCACAATTAGTCCAACCAACCCAATTAGTCCAGTTAGGTATGTTAGACATAACTAAGCATGTATACTAATCCATGTATGTTTTCCTATGTCTAGTTAGAATCTTACCTTGTGTTAGGATCCCTTATATAAGTATACTTGGTATGATTGGTTATGATTATTCATAAAGTTAGTCTCTTATCTTGATTGATGATTTAACTAACCAAAAGAGTCCTATGATCAAACAAGAATATGCATGAGTAAAAGAAGACTTCCCTAAAACCTTGAATACTGATGTTTATTATGATCATGAATATACATATTCAAGAATTATAGTGTTTTGAAAATATTCAGAATATACTAATGAATGTATGATTGTGTATGAGATCATGAGGATGACACTAGTGCACACTTGAGCATGCACAGTGGTACAGAATGAATAGAAGTTCAAAAGACATATAGAAGATCAAGCGGGAGGCAACCACACAAACATAAAAGATAATTACTTGAGTTGTTATTTAAAATAGTAAATGATATTGCTTGTAATAGATTGCATGCATATTTAGAATATATCATGCTGAGTGTAAACATTCATATAGCATTGAACAACATACTACTAATATGCATGTGATTGGTAAATTGTACAAACATCCCATTGTTGCTTGTCTAGAATGAAACCTCTTTGCTGACATGCTGAGAGCTGTGGCACACTCTCAATAATATGTTCTGGTAGATATGCAAGGCATCTACATAGCCACTGTATGCATACAGGATATGGAAAAGTGTTGTGCCAAAGTATTGATCAAGATAGTTGCATAACCATGTAAATGATATCTGTATGCATAATAGGTTATCATGTCAACATGATTTCATGATTATGAAGTATTACTAATCATGTACTTAATTTTGATATGTAGGAAAGATCATGAAGAATGATGAACACCGAACAAGTGATGGATGTTCAACAAGAATATTTACAAATCAAACATAATATTGAAGGCTCGTGGCTAAAAGATTCTCTTAGGAAGAGGAAGAGAATCATGACGAGATCTTTGCTCCAAGTGGCTAGATAAGACCATTCTCTTAATGGTGTAATTAAAGAAGAAGTGTGAATCAAGTTCTGTATTGGTAACTAGGATCGATAGTCAATTGATGAGCTTAATGATCACCATGGGTGATGTGGATCTCAACCTTTGGTACAAGGTTGAATATGGTTTCTATACACAGATGACATGGATGCAAGAAGGAAATCACCACAGAGTTCGAATGATATTAATGCTCATATCAGTAGACCCATCTGATGAGAGATGGCACAGATAGATATGCGAAAGATCACTCAATGAAGAGTGTGAATGATGTTCAGTCACAAAGGGAGAATTGACAGTTTCTTGATAAGCTTGGGATTTACCAAAAGTAAAGCTGATCCGTTACGAATAATGAACCTGTCATACTATTACTGTATGAGGATGATATATTTTTACAAACAGATCATGAAAAGAAAGAAGAAGATGGCTGCAGAAATGAAAATGAAAGATCTCAGATTGATGCATTACTTCCTAGGTCTAGAAGTATGGCAATGCTCAGAAGGAATCTTTCTCAACCAGAAAAAGTATGCCGAGAAATAGTAAAAGGACTTGATGTGTTGGAAAGGCCACTCTCATGGATTCAAACTTGAAGTTGTTAGTGGATGACTCATCAGAGTTAGTGGATATAACTCTGTATAGACAAATTATTGGGTCATTGATGTATCTGAAGAATACTAGGTCAGACATATGCTTTGCTATGAACACCTTGAGTCAGTATTTAGTGGAAACTAGATGTGTTCACCTGTTAGTTGGAAAGCATGTGATGAGGTACCTAAAGGATATGATAGACTTTGATCTATGCTATCTTGGAGAGCATGACTTCAGATAGCTACATAGATGTTGATTAAAGCAGAAAGTGTATCGGACAGGAAGAGCACATCGAGAGGATGTTATTGTCTTGGATCGGTCATGTTCTCGTGGTTTAGCAGGAAGCAGTCTAGTTTGGCTCTCAGCACAAGCAGAATATATGGCTACTTGCTCTACTAGTTTTGAAGAAGTATGGCTCTAGGACTGTTTGACTTAGAGATAGACCCAACTGTGATCCTATGTGATAAACAAAATTGTATCAAGATGGCAGAGAATCCATTGTTCCATGATAAATCAAAGCACATAGAGATCTGAAAAGAAATGGTGCATAAAGGAACTATAAAGTTCGAATTTGTAACTAGTTACCGATGTACTAACCAAACCTCTACCTCAAGTAAAAGTTTGAGTATTTCTGAGACAAGCTTGGTGTAGTTCAGAAGGACCCTCCTCGAAAGGGGGAATGATGTGATCACTTATGATGATATTGCCTGCATCGACAGGGAGGTCGATGATGTGGATACCTATATTGGTGATACCGACAAAGAGGTTGGTGGATAGTCCTTAGACAGGGTCTAAGTTGATGAGGGGATTGCATCATCCCTGAACACATGTTCTAAAAGGATCCATAGACATATGTCTCCGAGAAAGAAGAGGGATTGCATCATCCTTGAATATATGTTCTAAATTGATCCATAGACAGTTGTCTTCGAGAATGAAGTCCTTAGTGGACAGGTGGGGATTGTATCATCCCCGGACCTTGGTCCCTTGAATTGATCCGTAGACCTATGTCATCGGGAATGAAGTCCTTAGTGGATAGGTATGGATTAAATCATCCTTGGACATAGTCCTAAATGAATGGTGTGGATTAAATAATCCTTGGACATAGTCCTAAATGAATGGTGTGGATTAAATCATCCTTGGACATAGTCCTAAAAAATATTGAGTATGGATTAATCATCCTTAGACCGTAAATCCCATAATTCCGAAAGGAAGGATTGTCTTAAAAGAGATTGAGTATGGATTAATCATCCTTAGACCTTAAATCCCGTAATTCCGAAAGGAAAGATTGTCTTAAAAGAGATTGAGTATGGATTAATCATCCTTAGACCGTAAATCCCATAATTCCAAAGGAAGGATCACGTGTATTGCAGAGTATGCTGCTATTGTGAATACTTGACTCATGAGGATACTTGTATTGATGAGGAAACTTGTATTCATATTAATGATATGTATTGATGAGGAAACTTGTATTCATATTAATGATATGTATTGATGAGGATACTTGTATTGATGATATGTATACTTGTATTGATGATGTGTATATTTGTATTGGTGTGGATACTGATACTGATGATCTAGATGACGATGTTGCTGATCGTGATGATCTAGATGACGATGCTGCTGATCGTGATGATCTAGATGATGATGCTGCTGATCGTGATGATCTAGATGATGATGCTACTAATCGTGATGATCTAGATGACAATGCTACTAATCGTGATGATCTAGATGATGATGCTGCTGATCATGATGATCTAGATGATGATGCTACTGATCGTGATGGTCTAGATGACAATGCTGCTAATCGTGATGGTCTAGATGACGATGCTGATGATCGTGTGATGACGATGTTGATGATCATGTGATGACAATGCTGATGATTGTGTGATGATGATGCTTATGATCATGTGATGATGATGTTTATGATCATGTGATGACAATGTTGATGATCGTGAGGATCCAGATGTTGATGTTGTTGTAGCTGTTCCAGTGCTGCAGAAGATAAAGACTCAGTACTGAATATGTTGATGTTCTATTATTGAAGATGTTCTAGTAATTGCTTGAGTTACTGATGATGTTGAGAAAGCTTCCAATGATTTATAGATGTATCATGTATGATGTTGATGACTCCTTTCTCATGTAGATGTTGTTATAATATCCTTCTCGTTAAGGGGGAGTGTCAAATATTGTAACTTCAAAGAATATTGTATTTGTACCTTATTATTTCGGAGATGTTTCATTCCTTCGTGAAGATCTTATTGTATATCTGGAGATGTTTATTCCTCCATCGAAATGTGGTAACTTAGGTTATTAGACTTCCCTAGTGGGGGTCGGTCCTGTATGTGTTATGTGGGTCAAAGGGTTGTTAGACCACCCTAGTGGGTTTAGCCCAGTCAGTTGTAATGGGGTGTTTAACCCAGTGGTAAAGTTGTGGCCGACCTAGTTAATATAAAGTTCAAGTCGGAGATGTGTATATATAGAGGAGGTGTGTTCCTCATTTGACACACTTCTCTCACTTGAAATGTAGTGCACTTGTGAGAGAGAGGTCTGCTATGGAGGATGAGGAGATCATGTTTTTGGTTTGCATCTTTGTATATTGCTAGTCATCTAAATTGAGGAAGCTTTGCTGGGTTTTCTACCCCATGAGGGTTAACCAGGATAAATTTGTGTCTCTTGTGTTTATGCTGTGCTTGTTGTTTCTTCAATGATCCTGTATATGCTATTATTGTGAAATGGAATGTAATGCTGATATTTTCTGTCTTAGCATATTGAATGTTAACAAGTACATGAACCTTCTTTTCACCCGCCTATACCTTAGGAAAATGAAATGAAGCTTGGGGGGTAGTCTTCAACCCCTGGAAGTTACGTTGAAGTCAACTCGATCGCCTCTCCACACCACGTTAGAGCTAGGTCACTTACTTCCAGCAATCATGCTGGGGGCACACACCAACCTTTGGATTCCATGTTGGGGAAAAGTTCACCATTGGGAACATTTTTTAGCATACTTTCCTTTTCTAGGTTTTGGGCTCATTAAACCATGAACATTATCCTGAGCATAGTTCATTTTCTATTACAAGCTCATTAAAAAAATGGAGCAGATGTCATGAGCATTCTTCCAACCTATCTTTGAGCTCGTTAAAAATAGTAAGATGGCATTTGAGCTTACTTTTCACTTTTTTCGTGCTCTGGTTGAAACATGAAAAGTGGTTTGAGCTTACTTTTTACTTTTTCATGCTCTGGTTCAAATATGAAAAAAAATTATGAGTGCTTTTGATACCATTCTCATTCTCGTTAAAAATTTGAGTGAAAAGGTGTGTCTAACGAGTATAGGCCTATCACTTTATCTGGCCTCATTAGACTATTTACAGAAAAGGAACTGTGTCAAGTTTACTTTTCCCTTTGTTGTACTCTGTCATCAACCATGACAAAGTTGTTCATGGAGTCCTTTTAAGGTCTTTTCAGACTCCCTAAATAGGAAAAGTTTGCCAAGCGAACTTGTTTCATTCACACTTGTTAAAGTATTTGAATGGTTGTCTCCCTGGTGATAGTTTACCCCCTTTTTTGGACCAGGGGGCACTATTTATGAAAAAGGTATACTCCAGCCAATCATGACTGGAAGAGTCCCCTCCTGTGTTGTTTTACCCTTTTTCGGGCAAGGAGGTTAACTTTACGAAAAAGGACCATTAGAGTCTTCTTTAGTTCTTTTCAAACTCTCTAAACACGAAATGATGACCGAGTTTACCTTCTATGGACTCATTAAATTCTTACATTGAAGGGCCTGCCATGGGACAAACCCCTCCTATCTCAGGTTCGAAAAATATTTGGGATTGGACTCATCTATGAGATGAGCTATACCGAGCATCTGGTTACCCTCATCAAACTCATAAAAAACACATGAGGCACTCATCATTCATGATGGGGAAAAAGGAAAGTTTTTGTTATACCCCTTTATTAGTGGCAGTACTTAGTCATTCTTGAACATGGCACTCATTTGCATTTGCATGCAGTACTTGGATCATCTGTTTGTCCTCGAGTTCTGCTTACTTCCTGAGTCTTGTTACTCCTTTGAGTCATTCAAAGAAATCTTCCATCATCAATTGCATTAGGATTTTGTGTCACATTCATCATGTCAATACTTCTAAGTCATGCCATGCCCATGTTCAAGGATATTTTTCACTACTTCATCTATTCACAGTCAGTGCACCTTCAATCATTTCGGTATACTTTGAGTCAGTCTCACATATGTTTGTCATCTGATCCACTCTACATGTTCTTTGTCGTCTTTCGTGTCAATGATGGGGGATTCATCATGGCCCTCCTTCGATGGATTCATCCTTGTTGACTTCAACACATAATCCAAGGATCGAATCTAGAGACCAACCAAGTACCTTGGCCCTGCATGCCTCAATGGTAGGTTACCTCGCTTTCGACATGATTTTACATCATTGACTCTTGATTGAAAGATTTCATCTTACGTTCGACTTCAACTCGTTAATTCATGCTTGATGATATGTACTGTGATACCTTGGAGATCATTATCATTAATGGTGATTTCCCTCGCACTTGTTAACGATATACATCAAATCCCAGTAATCAAGTGGTTTCTACCATGTTCGACGTCAAGACATTTGCAACCACATGGATAGATTCTTATCATTGCGGGTTCGGCTTGAAGACCCTGGGGAGTCATATGTTACCCAGGTTGCAATGGAGTTTGTATTGAGTCATATTACACGGATCCACATTTGTATTGGTCGTGGCTTTGTTACCATCTCATCATGGATTTACGTTTGTGTCCAGTAGCAATGATTGTGTTGAGTTGGTCATTACTATCATGGATCTGCATTGTATTGGTCAGCAGCCATGTTGTACATCTTATGAGATTGTCAGTTTCAGAGTCAGTTATACTACAGCAGCATCCTTCATCCAACAAGTCCATTGCCATCTCTTTCTGTCAAAGCATTTTAGTTGTCCAATCTTTAAACAGCTTCATGCTTTGGGGGTCATTCTGTTACACCTAAAATCGTACCACCATTAGATTTAGTGTATACATCCCTAAAGTTCTACTGATTGAGTCATTTACCTGGAAGGGACATCATTGCACTTTTTCTAGGTTTATAGAGGTCGTCAAAGGCTGCACTCATTCAACCTGCGATGTTGCACCTTGCTCCATTACAGGGTGCGGCGAAGTCAGTTAGAAGGAAAAAATAGCTTCTTCAAGCTCATTCTCGAAGGTTGTTGACTTGGATCCCTATCCTTGACCTATTGGAGGAGCTGGCCTTCGGTTCCTAACCTATGGGGAGAATCCCTTAAGCCTCTCCTATCATATCTCAACCTACCCTATCCATATCCTATCCACTTAGTGCTATATAAGTGAGGCTCTACCCCTCTCCAAAGGGAGGAAGTATATGGTACTCTTATGCTAGTGAAACTAAGCCCAATAGATCTAACACTCTAGCTTGGGGAACATCCACTTCTCTCTAGGAGCTTCGGCATGGCTTCTCGGAAGGAGCTTGTAGCATTAAGGCAACGGTTGTAATCCTCTTTTCTATTGTACTTCTCCACTCTTTAATACAGTTAATATAATTGCTTTCCATAAATGTTGTCTCTTTGATGATGTTTAGATTTTTCCTCTTTAACTGTTAACTTAGATCTGTCATATGAGATATATGCTTTCACCTCTCGTGGTCTATCACATGTTTGACAAGGTTTAGCTACTCGCAATCTGGCAATGCTGGAGCATTGGATCAAGGAAGGAGAAAGGGATCTACAAGTCTAAGGTAAATGATCTACTCTTACATTTGTACTTCTATACGATCTAGGAAAGTATTTTATATTCTATCCTATTTGTTCTAGACTTACGTTAAGCTAGGGAGACCAGGCCTTGAGTCCGCTCTCAGTAGATTGTCTGTGAAACGCCCCCTTGCCCCTCCCTCTCCCTCTCCCTCTCCCACTTGCGCTCCCTCTCCCGCTTTCCCTCCCTCTCTCCTTCCCCCTACCTCTTCCCTATCCCTCCCCATCTTGCCCCTCCTTCTGACCCTCCCCATCCCTCTCTCCCCACCCACTCCTCCTCTGTCTCACCATATCCCTCTCCCTCTCTCTACCCGCTCCCTCATCCCACTTCCTCTCACTTCCCCTATAACCTTCGCTTTCCCCCTTCCTTTTCCCTTGCCCCTACAACTCCCCCTCCTACTCACCCTCCCTCACCACCTCCCTCTCCCCCTCCTCCCCTTCCCTTTACCTTGCCCCTTCAACTCCCCCTCCTACTCACCTTCCCTCTCCCCCTCCCTCCTCCCCTCTCCCCCCCTCTCTCTCTCTCTCACCCTCCTACTCCACCTACCACTAACCCCCCATCCCTCTCCCCTTCGTTCTCACTCTAACCCCATCCCACTCCCTCTCACTCTCCTGCTCCCCCTCTCTCCCTCTCTCTCTCTCTCTCTCACTCACCCTCTCACCCTCTCATTCTCTCCCTCTCCCTCTCATCCTCATCCACCCCCCCTCTCCATATTCCTATCCATCTCACCTTCTCCTTCCCCATCTCCTTCTCCCCATCCCCACTCCCTCTCCATCTCCTACTCCTACTCCTCCTCACCCTCTACCACTCAACACCACCCCTCTCCCTCCCTTTCTCGCTCACACTTTCACTCTCTTTCCCTCTCCCTCTCTCCCTCTCCCTCTCACCCTCTCTCTCTCACCTCTCTACCCCCCAATATCCACTCCCTCTCCCCCTCCATCTCCCTCTCACCCTCTCTCTCTCTCTCTCTCTCTCTCTCTTTCTCCCTCACTCCCTTGAAATCACCCTCTTTCCCTCACCCTCATCCTGTCTCTTTCTCCCTCACTCCCTTGAAATCACCCTCTTTCCCTCACCCTCATCCTATCTCTTCCTCCCTCTTCCCCCTTCCCTTCTTTACTCCCTCTCCTCTTTCCCCTCCCCCAATCTCTCTCCCCATTTGTCTCCTTCTCACCCCCCCCTTCACTCTCTCCCTCCCTCTCCATCTATGTATCCCTCTCTGTAATCCACACCCTCTCTCCCTTTCCCTCATTTTCCATCTCACCCTGATTCTCCATCTAACTGTCCATATCCCTCTACTTGTACCCTTCCCACTCTACGTCTCTCTTCCCCTACAACTCTCTCTCTCTCTCTTCCCCTCCGCCTCACCCTCCCTATCCCCCTTTCCCTCTACATATCCCTTCTCCCTCTCGCACCCTCTTCCAGTTTCCCTCCCTCTCCCTCTCCCTCTCCCTCTCCCTATCATTCCTTTTGTCTCCCCTTCCCTCCCCCTACCCCTCTCTTCCCCTCCCCCTTCCCCTCCCCTTGCCCCTACTTCTATCACTCTACCTCCCCCCCCCACCCTCTCTCTCTCTTTCTGTCTATCTCCCTCTCTGCAACTAATCCTCCCTCCTCTCTCTCTACTACTCTCTTTGCCACCTTCCCTCACCCTCGCTTTGTCTCTCTCTCTCCCACTTTATCTCTCTCTCCTTCCCTCCCTTGTGCTCCCCCTCTCCCTCCCCCTCTCCCTCCCCCTCCCCCTCCCCCTCTTCCCCTTCCTCCCCCCTCTCACACCCTTCCCCTCCCTCTCCCTCTCCCTCTCCCAATTTCCCTCCCTCTCTCGCTTTCCCTCCCTCTATCCTTCCCCCTACCTCTCCCCTTTCCCTCCCCCTCTTGCCCCTCCCTCTGACCCTCCCCATCCCTCTCTCCCCCACCCACTCCTCCTCCCTCTCACCCTATCACTCTCCCTCTCTCTACCTCTCCCCCATCCCCATCCCTCTCACTTCCCCTATCACCTTCCCTTGCCCCTACCCCTACAGCTCCCCCTCCTACTCACCCTCTCTCCCCCCCTCCCCCTACAACTTACCCTCCTACTCACCCTCCCTCCCGTCGCTCCCCCCCCCCCTCTCTCTCTCTCTCTCACCCTCGTACTCCACCTAGCACTAACCCTCCATCCTCTCCCTCTCTCTCCCCTCCTCCTATTAACTCCTACTAACCCCCATCTCTCTCTCTCCCATACTCCTCCACCTACCTATCTCTCTCTCTCTCCCGACCACCTACAACCCTTCACCCACTGTCTCTCTCTCACCCCTCTACATCTACCCCCGCCCTCTTCCTCCTCTTTGTGTCTCTCTATCTCACCTCTCTTCCCCATGACCCTTACTAAGCCCCTCTCTCACTCTCTCTCCTACTCCTACAACTACAACTAACCCCAACACCATAATACCCCTCCACCCACTACATCTCTCTCTCTCTCTCTCTCTCTCTCTCTCTCTCTCTCTCTCTCTACTCCTCTAGCTACACCGAACCTTGAATCCTCTTTCACATTCAAGCATTGGGGGTTAATGGTTGCAAAGGTTTCAGATTAGGGTAAGAGTTAGAGGAGACTAAATACTAAATGTTAGAATGTTACAATAATTAAGAGAGAGGAGTTATATGAATTAAGTATATAAGGGTTAACAATTATAGCTTGTATGATTTTATAAATGTTTAATTTTAGAAAAGTTATAGAGGTTACTTATTAGGGATTGTATGATTACAATGATTAGAAGTTATAATAATTTTATATATATGAGAGTGTAGGTTGAAGGACTAAAGATTAGAGGTGAGAGGGGTTATAGGAGTTAAGTATATAAGGGTTAACAATTATAACTTAGTTGAATTTATTGATGTTTAATATTAAAAAAATTATAAAGGTTAATATTAAGCATTATAGCATTACAATGATTAAGAGTTATAAGGATTTCAAGTATTAGAGATTCCATTAATGATTATATTAATTAGGATTTCATATTTATAGATTAGAGAATATAATTTTTATTTGTTAAAAATTAGAAATTATAAAGTTGGACTTTATTATGAATTTTGGGATATGTCCTTATATAAATTAATAAGGGGTTAAATAGTGAAGGTAATAGGAATAAGAGTTTAGTGTCGATCTTTAAAACATTTAATATCCATGTTATAATTACCATATCTTACCAAATTCCCCAATTTGAAAAATTCTAGAGGAGCCATAGACTCGACTAATAACAAAGGAGCCATTGACTAAGACTTTTAGTTTAACTAATATACGAAGGCAAATTTAAGAAATTCCACGTGGCATTGGCTTGGATTTTTATGGGAGATAAGAGCATGACCATGTCCTAAGCATCAGAGCTAGAAGCTTAGATATCGAGCATACCAAATCTCATAGGAAATGGTTTTTCATAAACAATTTTAAAATCAACGTGTAAAATTATACAAAATCCTAAAATATTTAGACTCCAAATGCGAAAACCACCGCACAATGTCGAGAGCGAGAGTAACAGAGTTATTACACATTATTAATCTCCATGTGGCAATGGGAATATTTGTAGTTTCAGTTGGTAAAAGTGGTCAACATGTAAAAACATATAAACCAGAAAATACAAACTAAATAAAATTTGGCCTACTGCAGAGGTGGACCAAAATGTAAACATGATAATATTACTCATAACTATTAAATGCCCTTTGAGCTATCAATAATTCTAGTCTTGATTTTCATTTCCTGCTTAATATTTAGGATTTCATTAGTTAGCAATAATAGATAACAGAGAGTGACCACAATATACAAACTTTACCAGAAAACGATGTACACACGTTAGAAAGTAGATTCATGAAAGAAGTTCCTCCAAGGTAACTCTGGATGTACATCCATAAAACGAGCAGTTAGAATCCTGCTATGGGCTCGAAGGATTTCCTTTTCTTCCCCATCTAGAAAATGACAATTTCAGACAGACAGACATAAAGCTTGTTAATGGTGGTTGTATTTATGCAGTACCATTAACCTCAAACAACTTTAGGGCTTTTGGTCTGCTCCCCAAAACCTAAACGACTTGGTGTGAAAGCTAAATTAGGTATATTGGGGTAATATTCGGATGAAATTTGTTTGGATGAGGTGGGATGTTGATGTCTGTGGATCCAGATTTCATCAAACATGTCCTAAAAATGAAGGGAGGCAGTTTCACCCAACTATCCCAAGCATCTGGAAAATCTCCAATGAAGGGAGGCAGTTTCACCCAATTATCCCAAGCATCCTGAATAGAGTTTGTTGGCAGTGCATGGGGATTTCCAAAATAAACTCCAATGTCTTTGTATATACAAAGCACAATGCTCTGTTCGAGAGAAAGGGAAATTCAAACAATGAAAAGCTTACATTGGAAGACAACCAGTCAATGATATTCACTCAATGTTTATGTATTCAACCTATATATTCCTTATAATCCTTACGAGATTCATTGTTTATTTTTTATACAATCCAGGCAATATATTCATTGTTTATTTTTTATACAATGGAGGCAATAGTAGTGAATAAGTGCTCCTGTTTGTCTAATCCATACGTAATAAACGAAAGAACTTCGTGTGGCAACGTTGCTGTAGGTCTTTTACGATAAGCTGAAGAAAACTTTAGAATGAAAAAGTTATCAATGATCTACACCCTATTATTAGATGGATACGCCCCATTCTACAGCCCACTATATAAACATAATGGAAGGTATAGAACAAGATTTTACCCAACAAAGGTGACAATGGAAATATGGAAATAAAATGAAAAGTAATGAATAAAATTTGTGTAAAAACTTCACCTATATCCATTCCCATTAAGACACTTTGAACAGTATGCCCTGTTTCTCAACAGTGATATGCCACAATGTCAAAGAGGGAATTGGATTATATATGAAGGCGAATTGATGGAAAAATTTGAATCAATTGCTCATGAATTGGTCACGATTTCAATTCATTTTCAACACAACAAAGGTCTTAGTGTTTGTATAGGGTAATGATAGACAACTCTGTCTTCTTGAACATATTGCAGTTCCATCCTTTTTTTGAAACAAACTTGTATTGTATTGGCATCTCTCTATTACAATGGAAAACAGAGTAATGGGCTTTTCCTAACCCAAATGTTAATGACTTTTTCTATGGGAGAATTGTTTGATTTTGCATCTATGAACACACCTTAGTAGATAATTTTACGAGACTTTTTCTAAGCAATCAAACTTCTAAGTTGTAACATAGATGACATCACAAAATGCAAGAAATGGACACTAGAGATCGTAGGTTTTATGGAAGCATGGCGACTTCTCGAGTGGGCGGACCTGGAAAAGATGAACTTGAAGTATTCTTGGATCGTTGCTCAAGATCTTTTGGAGGAAACCCTGCAATTGTTTCTACACACAGGTGGAAACCTCCCACTATGAGTAATATTATGGAAAGGAAAGGCATTAGAGGCTCGCTTCCTGGTTTCATACTCACGACATTGTGGACAGACTCTAGCCATGTGCAATGTGCAATGGACAAATGATTATCATGGTCTGCTGATTTTCTTAATAATTGTTATATAACCAGCAACTATAAAATTTTCTCTCCTTTCTTTTGAAGGTTACTTTGATATCAGTTTAATTAATTTAATTAGCCCTATACATTAAAAAAATTATGGAAAATTTATGTTTCTTAGAGACCATAGCTTTTATGTTAATTTAGGTTCTTTTTGATAGCTGAGCCGATAAATTTTACTGCTAAATCAAGGCGTTTAGTTTTAGGCTTGTATACAATCCTTTTCAGGAAATTGTCTGGCATTTAAATAATCAGTAAATGCTATTTGTTAAATTTATCAGTGAATTTTATTTGTTAACTTTTTTGGGGGCTGTTAACTCATTGTAATATGTAAGTAGTTTGAAGGGCATGGGAAGCTTAAACTTATCGTTCTTATAGGGACACTCTGCAAGTTATAAACACTTCAGACATAATTATTATACAATAGATAATTAAAGAGAGTTATCTGATTACTTTTTTTTTTCTCTAGAAGTTATAAACCATTTAGACATAACTATTTTGTTAATGGTATCGCGAGAGGGAGAACGTGAATGGTATCGAGAGAGGGATGCCTTTTTTCGCGATGGTGAGATCCTTCTCTAGTTTAATATGGATGGCAATGTACACCCAAAACCTGTAAAAGTACATTTTCATGCAAGATCTTCATAGTCGCTTCACAGAATATTGGAAGTGAAGAGATTATAAATGTTAGAAGAACACGTAGCGGCTAGGTGTACCTCCACAGTAAAAATGTGTCCCAAAACCCTTCAAATCAATTGAAATCCAAAGTCTAAGGAGAATCCTTTAGCAAATTTCTTGAATGAATTTTCATTAATTATTTGGTAACCAAGGAGAATCCAATAGCGAATCTCTTGAATGAGTTTTATTAATTATTTGGTAACCAGAGTGTTGCATTAATTATTATATCAGATCGAGTACCTAGCCTTGGGCTTTCTTGTTATTATTGAATGCGAGAATTAGATTTGCTTATGATTGATTTGTTATTTAATATGTGCGTTCAAACTGTTTATCTATCGTGAAAAGGTGGGGTATGCCATTTAAAGAAAGGATTGGGTGAAGGGATTCACCACCAAAACCCTAACAAGAGCGTTACACATGTCCTTTCGAGGGCTAAAGAGATGTGAGAGCATTCAATCTCTATAGCATTCTTTGTGCTTCCAGAAAACGTTGCTTCCCAAAGGATTCTCCATAAGGCAGGCTTTGTGCTGAATGTTGTAATAATATAGTAATAATGACATGGATTATTTTCCTAGTGATCCTACTCTGCTTTCTTTCACGTTTTTGCTAATCTCTCAATAATGACGCCTTTAGTTATTCTTCATCTTTGTTGTAGCTTCTCCTTGTCCAGTTTCTTTTTTCTTTTTCCCAACATTAAGAGAGATTTTCATTTATTTTGTCTCCCGCAAACCAAGAGCAGTAAACAAAAGTTAATGTGGAAGGAAGAGGATTTAATGAACGCAGAGTAAACAAGACCTCTGCGGGTCACCCCGTTGATTTCATATAAGGTTGGTTCTCGTCCCGCCCCTTGTTAATATTAGGGTATAGGGAGGGAAGTTCCACCGGGGGGATTCAGAGTTACAAATATGGGTAGTACTATTATTTCTAATCATTTTATGCCAACATATCCTCTCTCTCTCAAGCAGGTAAAATCTCGGTGTATCACAGCTGACAAGCATTCATGAGCAAACTGCCTTTTGTGTAGCTTTCCATGCCCTGTGGAAGCATTTACGGTGGATCCTCCAATGCCCTGTGTAGAAGGAAACCTCGTTTCTTTCAATGACTTCTCCTAAGCCATTATGACACTAATTCCATATCCCCTCATGCCGTTGGCACTTGACCGATTCCTGCACTGGGGAATTTAAGTCGGAGTAGGGTTCCATGGGCTATAATTTTACTACCTGGTTTGTAAAACCTTGGTGGGTTCTTTCGGCTTAATAAACCTAACATTAGGCGAATTTTCTCATTATGGAAAAGAAAAGAATGGAAGACTGAAGACGAAAAGGTAATCTAAGGGAAAACACCTAATGAATGGCAGTAATCAATTAACCATTCTAGATGAAGGCGGATGAAGTCTAGGTAGCAATCAATGTAGGCCTAGAAAATCAAGAAAGGAAGAAAAAAAAATCCTTGACAATGGAAAAGTTAGAGGCAAATTCTACTTAGCTTCTGAACAATGATATTGACCTTATTTGTACTATCTTCATACATCCCTGTGTATTCTTAATGATGGTGGTTTTGAAAGCAACAAATAATTAAAAAGAAGAAGGAAATGTAAATCGAAACAATAAAACTAAAAGTTACAGAGATCCGATCAGATCTATAACATAAATTAAAAAAACATAGATAATATTACTCACCTTTGATCAGAAATTGGATCGATCTCACTTGATTAGAAACTCAATCGATCTGAGGAAGCAGGCTGATTCAGGTTGGTTCATCCAGCCATGGAACACCAACCTCGGGCCGATTCGAAATATAATCCTTCTTACACTGTCAGGTACCTCTCGGCCTCCATGTTCACCAAATGACTACACACAAACACACCACATAAAGCAAAAATTGCAGACGAAACTGCCTTCGAGAGAGAGAGAATCCATAGGAATGCACACGAAACGTTAGCACTCGCCCAGCTTTTTTAGCAAAGGGTTTTCAATCTTCTTATGTCTAGCTTTTAAACTTTTTGCTCTCCCCCCGAGATATTGTCTAGCCGTTGGTTTGAACGTTTATAAAACGTTCACATTAAATAGAAAACATATAAATCTTAACAAAAATTTTAATTTAAAATGTGTAGTTACCACGTCAGCATAGCATCCAATTTGTCATTGTTAACAACTAGTCTCGTTGGTAAATATAACCTCATTAAGCACAATAAATGGTCCATAGATCATGCGGTTTAGACTTACATGTATTCAACGATGATGTAATCTTGAGCACATGTAATTTGAAATTTTTAAAATTTCAAAATATAGTTTTTATACTGGTATAATTTGAGTATTTTGGAGTACTTGATAGAATTAAATTTATTTATATATTTAAAAGTCTGATTTAAAGAACAGAAAATTTAGTTTTATTAAAAAAATTAGCATCCCACTAAAAACTCAAACGGCTATCCGTATTTTTTACATATCATGGTTATGAGTTTATTATGTTTTATACAATATCATTAATTCCAAAATGATAATTAAATAATTGTTCGGGCATATTCCCTTTTAGTTTGAAAAAATCTTTAATTTTCATATTCACTTGCTTTCCAAGAGAATCATTTAGTGAAGGAGCGTTATTTAATTCATTGTATTAAATATATTCATTGGGTCTTATCTCTAACGTCTTCACTTGTTCTACGTTTGCTTATTCCGTTAACTTATTTTCAATATCATAGTTTACCATTTAGTTTAGCCTTTTCGGCATTATCTCATAATGTTATCTTTCATGTGGATTTCACAAACATGGTATTATCTTAATATTATTGTTGATGATATAATATTTATTAACACTAAAAGAAATATTTTTGTAATGTTGTAATATTTATTAATAATATAAAAATATTTTTTTTATAACTCATGATATAATATTTATTAATCGTACAAATATATATATTTATAATTGAAAATAACAGATATTAAAAAGTTAAAAAATAGTGTTTTCTATTTATTTTTATACACATTTGTTATTTTATGTTTTATTTATTAATTAATTTTTAGATCATTTTTCTTCCCTTAAAAGGGTTTATATGCATATACATTCAACAAGTAGGTTGTATAAATTTGAAAAAAAAATAAACAACTCATCACATTGTTGAATACAAATATATAGACTTAGACACTCATATGCTAATTATTTTATCCATATCATATTCATGTTGTTGTATTCCTCCAAAGTAGAATTTTAAATTCATTACACATAGTCACATAGTAATGAAAATTATTTTGTCACTATCATATTCATGTTGTTGGATTCATTCAAAGTAGATTTTTAAATTCATTACAAAAAGTCAATTAGTAATGGAGGAATTTAATTTGACAATATAAATGTTACACTTCCTAAAGCACTTGGGTAGTTAGACATGTTCTTTTGCACAACCTTAGTCAACTTTTTTTGTTGATATCTAAATAGAGATTATATAGGTAGTTGTTTGCATGGACATATTAAATCCTTGGTAGTTGATGTCTAAATAGAGATCATATATGTGGTTCCTCACAATGCATATATTAAACCATTAGCAAGTCTTATCATGCATTGAGATGAAAGATTTGTTACATAATTCGTCAAGAATTAAATATTGATCCAGTGCCATGGAAGTTTCCTTTAGAGCATGTCCTAGGAAGACATAACAATAAATATTGATATTTTTTACTTTTAGTTATGCACTAATGATAAACCCTCAATATCACATGCACATAGAACCATGTGACCACACCAAAGGGAAACCATAGTATAATGCAGGAGCATCAGGGCCTAGGTAGAGCAGTCAAAGATCATTAACAAGAAAAGGCTAACCAGCGGGAGTGCCGACAACCACGGGTGCAGAAGAGCAGATTGGTTGGCGAGGTCAATAAGTCGAGAAGGAGCAGTTAGTATGCGATCGACAGAAGATGCGAAGGGTCGAGAGTCGACATGTTCAAGGTCGACATATGACAGAGTTGTAGTAGAGACTTTGAGGGTTGACATTTTGTCGAACCGCGACTCCAACAGGTTTGGGAAAAATCCAAGCGAGGAGGAAGGGGTAGACTAGCGAAGCGTTAGATGCGAAAGGAAGCTGATATGTATGTCGAAGGATGACGAGAAACAGTATGGTCGAGGCAGTGTTAAGACTGACTACTATAGCAATGTCAGAAGGATGTGCAGAAATTCAAGCAGAGTACTTGGTTGTCGTTTGGGGTTACTAATGAAGTTAATAGCAGTTATTGCAGGCGATTGAAGACATGACAGATGTTGCCACACGTGGATATTGTGCAACATGACAGAGGCACTGACAATTGCAAGTCTGTAGGGTCAGGAAGATCGATGGACAAAGGAAGTGTGTCTCGGGAAGAGCAGCAGTAGAGTAGAAGGAGAGGGGACTTGGATTCAGTTAGGGGAGTCACTCAGGAAGGAGATTGGATTTTTATCAGTAGAGGATCGACAGATGAGAGTTCGGGAGTAGATTTGTAGATTGGATAGGATAGTCACACATCTACCAAGCACAGAGAAGATCGAGCCATAGATCAGAGTTCCGCAGTGAACTAGGGGAGGGTGAATATCGACACACTGAGAGAGCACACAATTACTTATTTATTGTAATAGGCTGAGGCCGACATAAATAGCTATTTTGCATTCCTTGCATTTAGCATTGTAACCAATTGATTTGAAGTAATACAAGCCATCTTATGGCATCTTGTTTACATCTTGTTTATGTGAGCATGTGTGTTGTGTGTATTGTTAAGAAAGAACCCTTTTCAGTGTGACCTTGCGTCAAGTGGTATCAGAGTGGGAAGAGAATCCTGTAAGAAGAAAAGTGGTGATATCGACCTGACTAGGTCAAGTGGTATAAGCATTAGAAGTGAAGCCAGTGTGGCAATGTGTTGAACAGCTCCAGCTACGGTTGGGTAGAGTTGTACACGACTTGTGAAAGTTCAGTTGCGATTGGACAAGTGGGAGTTTTAGCTGAGGTTGAAAATGGCTTAGAGAGGCATTCATATTCGAGGAGTTGGATGAAGAGCATGTGGGGCAATAGTCACAGTTGATTGTGAAATGTTCGATGAATGCATGGGAACAATGCGAAGTCTGACTAATGAAGTTGCAGCAATCAAAGAAAGCCAAAGGCGTGGATGCATTCCTGATGCGCTAGACCACATCGACGAGGAGGTTGAAGAGGTGGAAGCACAGGAAGCAGCAAAAGAGGAACCAGAAGACAAACTAATCAAGATACTTTCAGAGATGAGAGGTCAGACAGAGATAGATGTACGTACCTACTCAGGAAGTGTCGACCCTAAAGACTTGATCGACTGGTTTAGAGAAATGGAGAAATACTTTGACATAGAGGAGATCGAAGATCCCAAGCAGGTTAAGACTGCATGTCTAAGGTTGAAGGGTCATGCCTCATTGTGGTGTGACAATGTATAGGCTGACAGAGTCAAGAAAGGAAAGGAGAAAATCAAGTCTTGGGACAGGATGGTCGCAAGCTGAAAGAGAAGTTCTTTCCGAATGACTATGTAATTTCCTTGTTTCGGAAGTTGCAGAAATTTCAACAAAAAGAGATGACCATGAAGGAGTACACAAAAGAGTTCTACAGATTTTCGATAAGGTTAGGGCAGACCGACGAAGGTGAAGATGCTATCGCTAGATATGTCAATGGCTGGAAATACACCATACAAGATGAGTTGAGTATCTCTAGATTCAAAGCGGTCAGTGAAACCTACCAGTAAGCTTTGAAGGCATAAGACAAACTATCAAGGAAATCCACATCGACCAGAGGCAGGATGACTAGTCGGAGTGTGAAGACTGTTTCTGCGAAAGGATAAAGTAGCGAATACAGGAGAGAAGCCATCAAGGATAACCAACGTGCAAAACGGACATTGAAAAGAGAGAAGATGAAAGAGAACCGACACGATGGTCGAGAGACACGTAGTCGAGGTGCATACAGTCGAAGTGGTCCATTCGACAGAAAAGTAACTGACAGACTAGCCATAGTCTATTACAAGTGTCAAGGAGTCAGACATAAGGCATATGAATGCCCAGAGAACCTACATGGGGTAGAAGAGTCGAAACCTAGATGTTGAAGAGATGAGAAAATTGACGAGAGGGCAGAGTTGACATCCGACAGCAGTGAAGGTGGGAAGGGAAAGAATCGCTCCATGACGACTAGGAGGACGTTGTTTCAGGATGACGAATGTGAAGAGAAAGAGTTGACACAGTGAAAGGCTATCTTTCAAACTAGAGTGCGGATTGGTGACTGGTATTGCAAAACCATAGTTGATGGTGGCAGTAGAGAGAATCTTGTGTCGACAGAGGTCATCGAAAAAGTAGGGTTCAAATGTTGG
Organism: Larix kaempferi; assembly: GCA_027924585.1. NCBI lineage: Eukaryota > Viridiplantae > Streptophyta > Pinopsida > Pinales > Pinaceae > Larix > Larix kaempferi. The sequence goes on along the minus strand of BSBM01000344.1, from coordinate 1,864,847 downwards.
GAACATCCACACCCATACAAGATCTCATGGTTACATAAAGGACACCATGTGAAGGTTACCACACAGTTCCTAATTAACTTCAAGTTCGGGAAGCTTGAAGACAATGTACTGTGCGACATAATCCCAATGGACGAATGTCATCTGTTGTTAGGGATACCATGGCAATATGATCGGAAGATGATCTATGATAGTCGAGCCAACACAGTCGTAGTGTGAAAGAATGGAGTGCGAAGGAATCTGAAGCCAAAGCAGGAGGAGCAAGCTGATTGTATGCAGGACGAGAGAAACTTTTGGGAGAAGCGAGTGTTGATTTGTTCCGTGAAAGAATTCCTCACGGAAGAGGAAAAGTAGTCGGGATGTTTCGCTATCATTCCGAAAGGGACATCTGTCGAAAGGTCGACAATGGACAATATTCTATTTGAAGTCGAAATGATGCTAGATGAGTTTCAGAGCATAGTAGTTGATGAGGCACCAACAAGATTGCCACTGATGAGAAGCATATTGCATCAGATTGACTTGATTCCAGGATCAAGTTTTCCAAACAAGGAACCCCATAGAATGAGTCCGACAGAAGGTCAGGAGCTCAATCGACAGGTCCAAGAGTTGTTTGATAGGGGATTGATCAGAGAAAGTGTGATTCTGTGGGTGGTACCAATAGTATTAGCGCCAAAGAAGGGTGGAGAATGGAGGATGGGTACATACTCTAGAGCCATCAACAATATCACGATCAAGTATTGGTTTCCATTACCGAGGATGGACGACTTGATGGATTGCTTGAGTGGAATGAAGTACTTCACAAAGATTGACTTGAAAAGCGGTTATCACCAAATTCGGGTTAGAGAAGGAGATGAATGGAAAACAACATTCAAGATGAAGGAAGGGATGTATGAGTGGTTAGTTATGCCATTTGGATTGACTAATGCACCCGGTACATTCATGCGGTTGATGAATGAGGTACTGAAGTCGTTCTTGGGTAAGTTCGTCATAGTCTACCTAGATGACATCCTGATATTTAGTTGAGCCAAGACAGAGCACTTGGAGCACATTTGACAAGTATTGTGGAAGTTGCAGGAAGAGACACTGATGGTGGACCTACAAAACTATTTCTTCAGGAAAGAAGAACCGATGTACTTGGGATTTGTAATCTCGGGTAAAGGGTTAGTGATGGATCCAGAGAAGGTGAAGGAAATATTAGATTGGTTGGAACCGAGAAGTGCGATTGGAGTAAGGAGTTTCCATGGACTTTCTAGTTTCTACAGGAAGGTCATCCAGGGACTTAGTCGGATTTGTGCACCTTTGATGGAGTGCATGCGAAAAGGGGAGTTTAAGTGGACAGAATTTGCCCAGAGAGCTTTCGACAAGTTGAATGAAAAGGCCATTGACAGCCCAGTGTTAGTGCTCCCAGATTTCGACAAATTTTTCCAAGTCGATTGCGATGCAAGTGGAATGGAAATTGGAGAAGTGTTAAGCTAGGAGGGTTGACCAATTGCATTCTTCAGTGACAAATTGGATGATGCAAAGTGGAAATATTCGGTCTATGACCAGGAATTTTATGCTATTGTCCAAGAATTGAAGAAGTGGAGGCATTATTTGTTTCCCAAGGAATCTGTGTTGTACACAGATCACCAAGCACTAAGGTATTTGAATACTCAGTCGAAGTTGAATTAGCGGCACATGAAATGGGTCGAATTCCTAGAAGGATATATTTTTGTGTTGCGACATAAGTCAGGCAAGTCAAACAAGGTTTCCGATGCGCTGAGTCAAAGAGTTGCATTACTGAACATGATGACAGTTCAGGAAATAGGAATAGAGTCGATTAAATTAGGGTATGCAACCGACAAGGATTTTGCAAAGGCATGGGAAGCTTGTTGTGAACCGTGAAGTGTCGATAGAATTCCATAATTGGAATATTTCATCCAAGAGGGATACCTATTCAAGGGACAACAGTGTTGTATTCCCATATGATCCATAAGGGAGAACCTAATTTGAGAATTGCATAGTGGAGGATTAGCAAGTCATTTTGGCATTGACAAGACCAAGGAATTGGTTGAGGAGAAATATTATTGGCCAGGAATGACGGCAGATGTTAGAAAGTGGGTACAACAATGTTAATTTGCCAGTTGGTGAAAGGAAGAAGTCATAACATGGGTTTGTATATACCATTTCCTGTACCGGATACCCCATGGGAGCACTTAAGCATGGATTTTGTGCTAGGATTGTCGAAGACTTAACAAGGAAGCGGTAGTTGAAAGATTTTTGAAGATGGCACACTTTATTTTGTGTCGGAAGATCAGTGACGCCACAAGCATTGTTGTCATATTCTTCAAGGAGATAGTTAAATTGCATGGGTTTCTGAAGAGTATCACATCGGACAAAGATACCAAATTTATGGGGAATTTCTGGAGAACGCTATGGAAGAAACTGGACATCAGATTACATTTTAGCTCGGCATATCATCTGCAGACACATGGATAGACAGAGGTGGTGAACATAAGTTTGGGAAACCTTATGAGGTGTTTGACGGCCGACAGACCCAAGCAGTGGGAGAACGTGTTGGCACAAGCAGAGTTCGCATACAACAATTCTGTGAATTGGTCGACAGGGTTGAGGCCACTCAAGATTGTTCAAGTACGAATCCCACATGGAGTGGTGGATTTTGTTGAGTTTCCTACAGAAATCAGGAAAAGCATGGATGCAGAATCATTTGCAGAGAATATGAAAGAAGTGCATGAAGATGTGCGAAAGCGCATAGAAAAGAGTAACGTAGAATACAAGTTGAGAGTCAAACAAGTGAGAGAGAGAGGGGGAAAACAAGGGTTTGGGGGAGAGAAAGGGAGGGGTGGGGGTTACAGGTAGGTGTAGGAGTAGGGAACAAAGAGAGTGATAGAGGGGATTAGTGAGGGTTAAGGGTATGAGGGAAGATAGATAAATATGAGCCAGGGTTAGGGGTTGGGGGAGGAGTAGGGGGTGAAGAGAGAGAGAGAGGGGTTGGGTTTGGGGATAGAGAGATAAAGGGAGGGTGTTAGGGGTTGGGGAGGAGAGAGAGGATTTTGGCTTATACATGGAGGAGCAGGGTTGAGAGAGGGTGCGAGAGGGGGTTAGTAAGGGTTAGGGGAAGGAGTAGAGATAGAGAGAGGAAGGGCATAACTAGGGGGGTGATAGAGAAAGGGGGTTTTAGGAGGATGCATGAGAGAAACAGGTGTGGGGGTTAAGGTAGAGATAGATTAAAAGACGGGTCGATGTTGGCTGCTTATACTATTCTTGAGGTTTTCTAGAAAGACCCAGGTTCTGCGCAGTTCAGGGAACCAACAAAACCCCCTTTTCACCGGCCCTTTCGCCAACAGTCTGTGAACAGACTGAGGTCTCACCTAAGGTGAAGTTAATGGGGTGGTTACAGAATCAGGTTTCCACAACCCAGTGATGAGCGCTTAACAGAATGACGAGCAATGTACTGTAGGACTCGTGCTGTGAATTAGGGATTGCACGGAGTTCAATTTTGCCACGATTAACACTTATACGATAGTGCATCCAAGGACTACATGTTTCAGAATGGTTCTTCGACACTAGGACAACACCATTGGGACTGCGCTTCCTCTTCGACACTTATGCAACTTGACAGACTTTTGCCTAGTGTAAGTTATGCATTCAAAAAAACCTTAGGATGAACCTTACAAACTTATACACTATAACAAACAATGATGTAAGTGCACACTTCCGGTGCTGCACCAAGTGTTTACCTGATTAATCTATGCCTTCATCTGACTGCGAAATACTTATGCATTCAACATTCATCCATATATATGTTCAATACTTAACATATTATTCCCAACATGTATCCTTGTGGCAAATACATATAAAAGAAAGAACTCATAAACTCATAAACATGAACCTTGACCATTTACATAAGCAAATACACAGATATACATGCATACAATCAATCACATAACACATAATTTAACATGTTTAACCCCCAGGATGGGAGCTATATCCACGAGAACTGTTGTTATATTATTTATGGGAAGGGTACAACAGTTCCAGTCTACGCACTCAGCTGCAGAATCTCTTCTCTCATCAGTAGGTCTCTGTGCACGCAGCTTGCAGAGCCTTTTTACAGTCCTATCTCAACAGAGATCAACAAAAAGAATTCACTTCTTAGAAATTAGAAGATTTTACAATGAATATTCACAGTGAAGATTAACCCATTCACTTACAAAATATGCCCTTTTATAGATCATGCTCGTAGGTAACGTCTGTTACAATCAAGTGGGACAAAACCCTAAGGTTTACTCAAAGCTGGTGCGGTTACCCACCACCCTGCCTGTCACTGTCGACAGCTTGCTCCACTCACTTCAGGCCGCCTTGTTGGGCCACTCATGGCTCACACATTCCTTTGATTGCTGCAATAATCATAAAATGGTTACAATCGCATCATGGCCTGTCACTTTCCATCCCTTTGGACTTCCTGTCACAATCTACCCGTGGCTTAGACTCTAATGGTTTTCCTCCACTCTCATTGACAAGTGGCTTTCACCTGACTTCACACTCCTCCATATCAAAAACATTGTTAGGAACCTATGTAAACCCTTCTCTTTACTATGTTAGTATATTGTTGTTGGACGCATATGCTTTGTAAGTCGTCCCGTAGTATTTGTTGATCCGTAGTTTATATTAGCCCATAGTATTGACCCATAGTATTGGACGCATATGCTTTATAAGTCGTCCTGTAGTATTATATGTCCCATGGTTTTGACTCATGGTATTGGGCATAGACTTAGTATATAAGTGTGTGTTGAGGTCATTGAAGGCACCGTGAAGTTAATTGTATTGAGCTTGCTCAAAGGAGGTTGCCCCCTCGAAGTGGCCCGTGATCAATATAAAAGTGATTCTGTTCTGTTATTTCTGATATCTTGTGTATTTGCATTAATTAATTATTGCAGGTACACCACATCTGGTATCAGAGCACTTTCCTTGGCAGAAGTGGGAAATTTTTTTTTCTTTTTTTGGGAGGCGACTTTCAGATCAATTTCTAAAACTTTCTGCACAAAATCAGAAGAAACCGATTGCATAGATGAATTCCTCTTTCAAAAATACGTAGTTTCAAAAAAAAAATCATCTCATTTGGAGTTCTAAAAGTGGAGATATCGCGGATTTAAAATCAGCAATTTTTCAGAATTTCGGTGACGGCCGCGGAAATTGCGGCGAGAAAATCTTTTGAATGAGTGCCCAGATTTCTATTCCGCTTTCATGGGAAGAAGCAGAGTGGTTGTTCCAGTTCTGGAAACAGGCTATAATAGCGATTCTGAGCAATATAGATTCGGTTTTTGAACATTGGGTGGAATTTCTGCCCAAATTTTTTCTGTTGCAGGTTCGGATCTGGGAATAATCCCTATCCACTTAACTGTGGGAAGTACTTGGGCATAAGCCCTAAAACTCATTGTGAGGAGTACCACAGGAACCCCGAAGTAGCTGGCCCATTGAGAGGACCTGCCAGTGAAAAGGGAAACGACCCCTACCTGATTGACTAGTTCCCACCCGTGAGGTAAACCAAGAGCTGTCGTTTGTGGCAAAGCGGTTATCAGTTTTACTTGAGCCGTGGAGTGAGGGGTACTACCCCAATACGCAAGCCGTCAGACAGCATTGGTGGCCGAGTGAAACCCCTAAACTGTTAGGAAGCCGCACATACATGGGGTTCATATCTACTTTCAGCTGAACTATTGTCGATCACTGCTGCGCCGTTTCAGATCCATTTTGCAAGCCGTTCCAGATCCAGCCGTTCGGCGTTGTTCTAGATTTCTTCCGAGCCGTAGCCACTCCAGTATGTTAAAAAAAAAAAAAAAAAAAAAAAATCCGAGCCGTAGCCACTCCAGTGTGAAAAAAAAAAAAAAAATTAAAAAAAATTAAAAAAAAAATAAAAAAATCCTGGTTATGGTTGTCACCCGTGCAGGAGCAACAACCATGGAGGAAGCACTTGCAGCCATCCAAGCCAAACTCCAGGATCTGGATGAAAAATTTCTCACCCTCCATCTTCAGCATTCAGCCATGAACAATACCAGATAGCCAGAATCTTTTGCAGCCATTGGGTTCTCTTCTTCTAGCAATTTTCGTGGGCCGAAGCTTGATTTTCCTCGCTTCAATGGTACTGATCCGACTGGATGGATATACCAGGAAGAACAATATTTCAATCTGCATAATACTTTTGATGTTCAGAAAGTTCCACTTGCATCCTTTCATTTGGAACAGGAAGCCCTTCAATGGTACCGTTGGTACATCCAAGCTCATCCCGAGCCAAACTGGACAGATTTTTGCCACCTCATTTTGCTGCGATTTGGTCCTAGTGCTTTTGACAACTTCACAGGAGCACTCACTAAACTTCACCAAACTGGCACAGTGAGAGAGTATCAGACGGGGTTTGAGAAGCTAGCCAATCACATAGAAGGATTGTCTGATGAATTCTACAGGAGTTGTTTTATCAGTGGTCTCAAGGATGAAATCCGCTCAGAGGTCAAAATGTTTTGTCCCAACACAATGATGGAAGTCCTAGGGTTGGCTAAGCTTGCCGAGGACAAGATCGCAGCTCAACAACGCTCCAAACCCACCTTTGTTCTCTTCAGAAATATGGGTTCCCAACAACCTTCCATCACGCCTGCTCCTCAACCAACTTCTATCAAGCATTTGTCTAAAATAGAAATGCAGGCACGCCGAGAAAAAGGGCTTTGATATAATTGTGATGAGAAATTCACTCGGGGACATAGATGTGTTCAACAAAATCTCTATCTCTTGGATATGGATTCTCCGCCTGCCTTAGAACTTGGTGAAGAAGCTACAGATACAGTGGATGATCAGATCGACATTCAACACCCGCCTGTGGACACCCCATTTCAAGACGACCCACCTGAGATCTCTCTCCATGCTGTAACCGGCGTCACCACCCCACAAACAATGCGGGTCAGGGGATACTTCAAGAAGCTCCCTCTTACAATACTCATTGATTCTGGTAGCACTCATAACTTCATTGACCCTCGGATTGCCAAACAGGTTGATTGTTTTGTCCATCCTTGCTCCAACTTTGAAGTCATGGTTGCTAATGGGGGCACCTTACCTTGCAAGGGGAAGTGTCACAATGTGCGTATCTCTATGGAAGATTATAACCTATGCTCTGACATGTTTGCTTTGCCCTTAGGCGGATGTGATGTGGTTTTGGGCGTTCAATGGTTACGCACACTTGGCCCCATCTTATGGGATTTTGCTGAACTTTGGATGCAGTTTAAAGTCAATGGGGCACAACACAAATTTATGGGCTTACAACCAGGGTCTCTCTGCATCATCAGTTCACATCGCCTGGAAAAAATCCTTAAGAAGAATTCACATGGTGTCATCGCTCAGCTCAATTCCATTCAGATGCACCCATCAACAGTCTCCACTACTTCCTTGGATAGATATGCAGTTATCTTTGCTGAACCAATGCGCTTGCTACCTTCACGAGACCTTTCCGGTAAGAATTTAGCCACATCTACCTCTCAGCAGGAAATGATGGCTATTTTGCATGCAGTCCAGAAGTGGCAGCCATACCTATTAGGGAATTATTTCTGCATCAAGACTGATCTTCCGAGTCTCGAAAATTTTCTGGAACAATGGGTCTCCTCCCCAACACACCTGAAATGGGTTATCCAACTCATGGGTTATCCCTATGTGATCACTTACAAGAAGGGTAAGGACAATATGGTGGAAGATGCCCCTTCTTGCACAATTGATGACCCAGTTTCGCTTACAACTCTTTCTCTGCTTGTTCCAAATTGGGTGCAATATGTTCAACAGGGCTCTCTCTTCTATGAACTCCATGCTTCTTCATCAACGGGGCACTCTGGGTTCTGCAACATGTATGACCAAGAACAATGTAACTTCTTTTGGCAGGGACTAAAAATGTCAATTCAACAGATGGTGGCTGACGATGATACTTTCCAAGTCAACAAGGGTGAAACGACACTCCTTTCGGGATTGCTCAAACCCTTTCCCATCCCTAAACAACGTTGGCCAACTATTTCTATGGATTTCCTAGCAGTGCTCTGGTGGTACAATACCGCATCTCACAGGACACCATATGAAGCGGTCTATGAAAAAACACCGCCAGTTCTTCTTCCATACACCCTTAGCAGCTCCCCAGTTCAGGCAATTGACTCGGTTCTTCGAAACCACGATCAGATTCTTCTCATTCTGCAGGACAATTGACATGGCAAGAATTCGCTTGAATCAACAAGCTGATCAACACCGTTCTGAGCGCATTTTCCACGCAGCTGACAGGGTTCTTCTTCATCTACAGCCTTCCAAGCAATCCTCCTTGACACTCCAAAGGCGTCAGTGGCCTGAAATGCAACCTGAGGATGCTACCAGGGAACCACTCCTTCAGCTTCTGCAGCAATTTCTCCACCCAAAGCTTTGAGGACAAAGCTTTTTCTAAGAGAGAGGGGATGTTAGGAACCTATGTAAACCCTTCTCTTTACTATGTTAGTATATTGTTGTTGGACGCATATGCTTTGTAAGTCGTCCCGTAGTATTTGTTGATCCGTAGTTTATATTAGCCCATAGTATTGACCCATAGTATTGGACGCATATGCTTTGTAAGTCGTCCTGTAGTATTATATGTCCCATGGTTTTGACTCATGGTATTGGGCATAGACTTAGTTTATAAGTGTGTGTTGAGGTCATTGAAGGCACCGTGAAGTTAATTGTATTGAGCTTGCTCAAAGGAGGTTGCCCCCTCGAAGTGGCCCGTGATCAATATAAAAGTGATTCTGTTCTGTTATTTCTGATATCTTGTGTATTTGCATTAATTAATTATTGTAGGTACATCACAAACATGTCACTTTCCTTTGCTTCGACTGTTTCCCAAAATAGGTGCTCTGCTGGCACTGCACATCCGCATGTCTTCACGTTTCTAGCTACGCAATCCAAACTATGCAAAATCTCAAAACTGTGCCCTCTGACTTCGCAACCCAAATTGTACAGTTTCCAAAACTGTCCTTCTTCAAAATTATTCCAACTTGGGCCATGTCCAATAGGAACCTAACACTTACTTATGGCTTCTCCCCGAGCAACTCCCACAGGACGACTTCGGCTACACTTCTTCTGCACTACCTAGCTTGTTAGTGAAGTTGCGCAAAGTAATAGTGAGCTCCTCAACTGTTAACTTTGCCTTGTTCTCAAATTCCTGAATCATCTCAAACATTTCCCATGAGACCTTCTCTTTGGCTTGTTCTTTAGTGTGCCCTCCATCTATTGAAGTTCAACAAACTTCTCATCAATATGTTTCATTATTGCCATCCCTTCATCCTCTATGGGCTGTAACTTTGCTGAAGCAACAACCTTTCGTTCCCTTAGCATTGTTAGCTCTTTCTACATTTCTTTTACCTCATTAAATTTTTGCATCTTTTGCCTTGCTGGCAAAGTTTTCATTTCTGCGTTGGCGGCATCAATTGCCTACTTCCTTTGTTGTAGATCCCCTTTCATCTACATAAGGTTTGGATCATCATTCAATCCAACCAATATTGTATTTTCTTCTTCTAGCAAATTTTGACATTTCGCCACCTCGACCGAAATGCTGTCTAAATTCGCCCTTACCTCTTCAGTTGGGGCTGCGTGCTTATCTAGTGGGGTACTGGGGCACCGAGCCTCCAAATCTACAATCTTCCCTTTGTAGGAAATCTCCATTTCCATCATTTCCTCCATAAGGTACTCCACTTTGTCCCCAATCCTTATTATTGTGTCTTCGACATTTGCTTCTTCTTTGCATTTGTCGATCTTGGTGCATACCGGTGATACTGTTTCTTTTAGTTTGCAGCTCCTTTCTTGAGCCTCAGATAATTCCTTAGTGTTCCACATTTTTTGTTGTTTCAACTCATCGAGGATTTCCCTCAGCTGGACATTCTGGTCATATGAGGCGATGCCTCTTTCATGAATTTCCTCTACAATATGCATGTGAAAATTGTTCAAGTCCTCAATTGGTAATGACCCAATGTTGAGGTCAAAATGTTCCAAGTTCTTTATTGCTTTAGTTACCTCATCATTTGGAAAAATGAGGTGCATAGGTTCAATATGTGCCACCCACGAGTGTGCACTCAAAGCAGCGGTTTGCCTATTTTGCCTGCTTGAGTCGCCTATCTTTCCTTCTGAGTATGATCCTCAGGCCAAGTCTGGCTAGGATTGACCAAGGTGCTCGACCATTGTTTTTACTATTTCGACTACCTGAAGGAGGCTTAGCTGCATCTTTTCTTGTTTTGAATCTTTCTCTGCGCGCGTTTCTTGCCATATTTCCTACACTTTTGTCGCGATGGTCTCACAATCATCTACGTGCAGTATCGGCACCAATTTGGGCTTGACAACCTTCCGCTTCTTATGTTGGCCTATTCTTGATGAAGGGCTCGCAGTTTCTTTTCTCTTCTCTCCCGCCTGGCCTTCTGGCTTATCCTGTGCGGCTTCTCCTTCCTGTTCAATAGGTGTGTGTTTGATTTCTTCCTTATCTTTATCTTTGTCTTCCTCGTAGTTGGAGTCGATATCCTCGAGGACGTCCACCTTCCACTCTGCCTTCCAGTCCTGCATCATTTGCCCTAAGGTTTCTACATCCAGCTGATAGAAGCCTAGATACCATGAATCTCTATCTGAATCAACCCTCGACTAAATGTATGTTAAATGGAGGTTGGCCCTGAACCTTAGCCTTCCTCTATATGCGGTGGTAACTTCCTGAGATATGTGCAGTGTTCGATGAAGCACATCGCATAGAATTTGATAGTAGATATAAAATATCTCATTGTTTTTACGTTGTTTGTCGGCCTTCGCATTTGCCCAAATATTTGCATAGCATGTTCCTTTTCATTCTTCTCTGTAAAGTGTATACCCCTGGTAGAAAAGCGGCTCTTTCCAGCCGATGAATGCGATCAGTACTATGAGCCAACTGTAATGGAACGATGACCATTTATCCTGAGATTCCCGAACATCATCCAAGAACTCATTAAGTAAATACTTTTCCCAATTGTACACAGTTCTATTCTTCGCTTGCGCTGCGAGGAGGATGGGTGCGGTCGGCCCTTCTACTCGTTGGCACTTGCGTAGTATCTTTCCAGCTAATAACTAAAGTGTGAAGCACGCAGATCCAACCTGGATGGTGTAGGTAAGGAAGTCGCGATTTCCCCTTATCATTCCAAATTCTATTTTCATCCTTGCTGTGAGCTCTTTTTCTTATGTCTTGTCAGCGAACTCGAGCTTGGGATCTGTGCCCTTCTTACTCAGCCCTGTGATCCTTTGTATCAAATCAATGTTGATATCAATTTTCCTGTCTAACCAAAGATATCTCGAGTGTGTTCATGAAAGCAGTGTGCGCACTACTGCATTCAATTCTTGACTCCTGTCAAAATGGGGAATTGTTAGCAGATTAAGCAATCCCGACTTTTGTAGCCCCAGAAGCTCATCTTTTACCTATAATGTTTCGTTTCCTTGCTCATCAACATGGAAAATCATGTATTGGTCAGGTTGAAAGTGGTGGTATTTCCTATCCTTTGGCTCCTTTTCTTCTAGCAAGTCGTAATATTCAAACTTACAGGTCTCCACTATCCACAACAGGTTCCCAGCAACCTTGACATGGCTGGAGATGGGCGGTACCGAAATCTCATAATGAGAATTTATTTCAAGATCTATGGGTGGTGCATCATCTTTTTTCGATGTCATGTACTCAAGAACCAAATGAATGGGCCGAGCTTGAGGTAACTCTAATGAAGGTGGCATTTGCACACTTGTTAGCTTCGGCTTCTCTGATTCTTTAGCCTTCTGCTTATCTTTCTGCATTGCAGTTGTATTTCTTGGAAAACTTCTGGATGACCCACCCTTCTCTGCTACAGGGTTCTTTCCTGGTGTCGACATCACCCATTGAATTCCTGAGTGTTTAAATATTCTCATGACTTTGTCAACTATAAATGGATCAGTCATGCACTTATAGAGCGCTCGGTGTTCTCACTATCAAGCTCAGAAGTTGTAGAGACGAAGGCTAACAAGTAACTGGTAAAAATGCATAAGTGCTGAGTTGAAGGATATTTATAGCTTCCTTCATCCTGAAAACATGCCAATTAACCGTTTAATGGGGCATTCAATGTGGTGACTTTCATCCAGATCTCCCCTGACATGTCAGTCACTTCAACCAATGATGATCTCTGATCCAGTGTTGTTTCTTAAATGCTGACTGCTGGCAGTGTCTCCAGGCTATTAAATCGGTTAAGTGAGGCATTAATCGTCAAGTTTATTGGTCGGATCTCAGTGATATCTCGGTCATTTCATTATTAATTGTGCTCGAATGGCCAGATTTCTTATTAATGTGAGACTTTGGTGGTGCCGTCATTTTGGATAACGACGTACTAACCGGTCGACAGTTGTCACGGTTACCTTTTTCTGTTGTGATGCGCCGACGGTTCTAAAAAAATATTCTCTTGTGCACATGTGCTCCTTTGGCTTTAAATTCACAGTTGTGATTCAACCTCATGCCTGGCATCACATCTTCTCATTCTTCTTGGTTGTTGTGGTCCATTTAGTCTACGCAGCTACATTTTCAGCTTTGTGATATGCACTTTCTCTTTTATTTTCATTCATCATTTTTTTTAATCTGCGCAGCTTCTCTTCTTGACTAGTGTTGCGCGGTACATGCATCATTTCCATCAACTGCGTGTATCGAACCAAAATTGTGTACAGGCTCTTTTGAATTTCTACTTCCCAATTTCAACTATACTTAACACTTAGAAAATTTCTTCTCTTCTGATCACTGAGGGTTTTGCAAAGTAGGACTATCCTGATAGGGTTTTAGGTTACTTCCATTCACCAAACCTGGTAATTTATCTTTGGCTAACATGGCTAACTGAGTTGTGCCACCGTTAGTAACATGCACAACAGTATATGGTCCAAGCCAATGCATTTTAAATTTGCTAGGAAATTTCATAAACTTGCTATCATACAGGAGGACTAGATCACCTACCTGAAAGGACTTATTCTTGATGTGGTGATCATGCCATGATTTTTCTCTGTCTTTTTGGTGAAATCCTACTATGAATCGATCTTCTTCCAATCCAACCAAGTGTAGAAGCCTTTCTTCTATTGTTTGTTCATCTTCCATGCCTCTGAATGCAGCAATCCTTAAGCTTGGTATGATGTACTCCATCAACATCAAATCTTCCAATCCATAGGCCAACCTGAAGGGCGTATGGCCTATCAACTTCTTACAGGTTGTTCTATATTCCCATAACACAGCTGGAATGTGCAGATCCCAATAATCCTTGTTTACATTGCATACCTTTGTTAGCTCATTCTCTAGTACCTTGTTGAAAGCTTCAACAATTCCATTAGCCTGAGGATCATATGGTGTACTCCTCTAATGATAAATGTGGAACTCTTCAATAAGGGATTCAATAGTTTTGTTCAAAAAGTGAGTCCCTTGATTGCTCACTAAAATCTTCGGGCATCCAAATCTACTAAGGACATTCTCGAAGATGAACCGCCTGGCAGTAGTTGCACTACAGTCCTTCACTAGTTTAGCCTCTGCCCCTCTAGTGATAATATATCTCGCACCAATCCTCTTTCTCGATGGGTTAATAGGTCCCACGAAATCAATGTCCCATTTGTCAAATGCCTATAGTTTCAACGACATTTCATCTCTTCATGATGGCTTTCCAATCCTCCAACATACATCGCAACTCTGGCAATGTTCCTTTGAATCTTTATGAATTGTAGGCCACCATAGCCCTGATCTCAATATCTTCTGTGCAGTGGCTCTTCCTGCATAGTGACCTCGAGATACACTTGAATGTGTATCAACCAATATGAATGGCTTCTCATGCTCCAACACACATTTGCGCACCACTTCATCTAGTCCCAACTTGTATAGTTGTCCTGCTATGATAGTGAAGTCTGCTTCTCTGACTACCAGCTGCTTGTTCTATTACATAGTGAATTCTGTGGGCACCAATCCTATAGTAAAAAAATCTACAATATCCTTGTAATAATCATCGACAATCTGTATTGGAAACAACTACGCGTCAAGCAGATTATCTTTGAGGTTTGTGGGTTCTTCGCCTGACTCAATCCTTCAGAGATGGTTAGGTCCTAGGTTTAATCTACCTAGTTTAACAATGATCTCAAAGTCATACTATTGGAATAGTAACAACCATCTACAAATTGTCCCCCTAACACTGGTTTATTGACCAAGTACTTTAAAGTGGAATGGTCAGTAAACATTGAGAAGTGCGCACCCAGCAAATAGTGGCTGAATTTCTTGAGTGTGTAAACCATAGTTAAGCCTTCTCTTTTTGTGGTCGTATAGTTCTTTTTATCCGTTGAGAGCTTCCTATTTGAAAATTCAATGGGATTGTCAATGCCTCACACTCCTGGCTGTGCTAGCACCACTCCAAGTGCAATGGACGAAGCATCCACAAGTACATGGAATTGCTTGTCCCAATCTGAAAAAAAAAAAGAATAGGCAGAGTTACCGTTTTCTCCTTTAGCGTGTCTAGGCATTGCTGACATTCTGTGTTCCATATGAACTACACTTATTTCTTCACTAGTTTCTTCATTGGCGCAGTTAGCTGCGCATAACCGTTAATAAATTTTCTATAGTACCCTTTATGGCCCAAAGTGGTGCAAAGTTGTTTCACTGAATTCGGTGCTGGCAAGTTCACAATAACTGTGATGTTCGTAGGATCAACCATTAGACCTTGTTTACAGCCAATGTGTCCTAGGAGAATTCAATAGGTCACACAAAAGATACATTTCTTCAATTTCCAAGAAATCTGATGTTGCCTACATTTTGCTAATATTATTCTCAGGTTCTCATAGTGGTTCTTCAATACACCAAAGACAGTCCAATCATCAAAATAGACTTCTAAGAACTTATGGATAAAGTCCTTGAATACAACCACAACAACTCTGGAAAATTTGGCAGGTGCATTCTTCAACCCAAATGGCATCACTATATACAGATATGAGCCCCATTCAGTAGCAAATGTTGTCTTATGTCTGCCTACTTCATCAATCCTGATTTGATGGTAACCCGAAAATCCATCAGTAAAAGAATAGGCCTCATTTCCTCCAACATTATGTAATACTTCTTCTGTAAACGGAGTAGGAAATGGGTCATGTAGCGAAGCATCATTCATCTTCCTCATATCTACATAGATTCTGATCTCACCTTTAGTCTTTTTATCTTGGATAACCATCGGACTTATCCACTCAGATTCCTCAACTGGCTCAATGATCCCTGCATCAAGCATCTTATCAATCTATGCCTTAACTCTCTCTTTATATCTAGGATTCAATCTGTAAGACCTTTACTTAATGGGCTTCGTGCCTGGCTTGAGAGGTATCTTCATAACCCCCAAGTCTCCTAAGATGCCTTTCATTTCCGTGAACTTCGTTGGAAATAAATCCTGATACTCATGTAGAAGTTTGGAAATCTGCGCGACCATCTCATCATCCCATTAGTCTCCAATGAATGCGAACTTCGACTCTTCACTTGTGCCAATGTTCACTTTCTTTGTCTTGACAAGGCCGCTCATATCTGGAATTTCTAGTGGTGGTCCCTCTACATCGCGCACTCCTTCGGATTCAGGCATATTGATGTTGCACGGATCCTCCTCATCACTCTCCTCTGGATCTTCTTCATCTTCAGAAACGTTATAACATTCAAGGGCATGTTCTATCATTTTTTCCCATTCTGATCATAGGTTCACAGGTACTTTTACATCTTCCATTATTTTGTCTTTGATTGCCTCTAATGCCTCGTTTGTACTTGGGCATTCTTCTTTGAATATTCTTTCTTTGATAACCTGCAGAGCTTTGTTTATGCTTGGAGACTCATCTTCAAAACTGAAGGTCCTCTGGAAGTTCGCAGTCAAGACAAACCACTATGTGGTTCCTTTGTGAAGTTTCACATCTGTGTACCAATTCTTTGGGATCTGCTCCAGTGTGTGCACAAACAGATGAACCCATTCTGTCTCTGCCCTCTTTATCCATTCTTGTGAACAGATCTCTATGTGATCCCTCAGATCTATTTGGCCATTATACTTTTCCATTGTCAGCTTCACTTTCTCAGTGAATCTGATTTGCGTCATGTGTCTACATTGATCCCATATGGTCAAAGTATGCTTATGCACGGCCCACCATATTGTAGGTGTAGCGTGCAGTTCTATATCCAATGCTAGTATGTGATGTTCGACTGCAACTGATACAATATATTCTTGCAGAAAGGTATAAACATTAGTTAAACCATCATAAATGGGAATTGGACTCACCTATGTTCCAATCCAGTGCAGTGACTTCGTGATCTGTGTACACCCTCTTGTAGATACTTCATGCATTTGTCTTTGCCAATTCTCCAATCCTGTGTCAGAGTCTGATACGTAAGAACTGTCACATCACCAACTAAGTTTTCCATCCGCCGTGGGATTAATGTAGTCATCCTGATTCGCAGTCATCTTGTAAATGAAATCAAGGTCCTGTGCTCTGGATTCTTCCTGAATCGGCTCACTATATCTTTCTCCTTGCGAAGGGTCCAAGGGTGCGATGACCCTAATATCCTGCCCTTCAAAGATCATCCTTTTGGTTTTTAGGTTGATGATTGCGAGGCTATCCATTGCCCAGTCTATACCCAATAGTGATGGATAAGGCTCACTATCATCGACAATTTCAATAACCTTGAAATCTGCATGAGTTTGCACTCCATCGATGTCAACAATAATATTGGCTAATCTTCAAAAAGGTATGAGTTTCTGCTGGTAGGGAAATCGTAACTGTATGGGTGACCATGACAAATTTGGTTTCCCCATCTCTACCCATGTCTGCTTAGTCAAGAAATTTACTTCAAATCCTAAATCAAGGATTATCTCATCCATCTCATAATCTCCAATCTTTGCACTGAGCCTCATTTCTCGGCCTATTCTCTTATGTCTCTTTATCTGATGAACTACACTTTGGGCAGTATTATTAGACTTGCGTACTTCGTACTAGTCCAGTAAATTCTGCAATTCCACTAAAGCATCTTCAATTTTCAGCATCTTCATGCAGCTCCGTAGGAACTGCGCAACAGAAATGCCTGTTTCTGCTGTGGTACTAGTTTGATCATATGCTGCTGGCATATCTTTTAGGTGTGTTGTTTCACTTCGCAATGGGATTCTTGGACTTACAGGTGCTGGTTCTTTAAAGATATCCCTTGCTTCTTCAAAGGCTCCTTTGTTTTTCTCTAGATTGAAAACAGGTGTTTTCGCAGTAGCTTTTATGATCTAGACCCCTTTAGCAGGAGTCTACTTAGCTTGGCAATTCCCAGAAGTCGAAGCTTCTGGTACTTTATCTCTCCCTATGGCAACACCACTTCACATCATAGCATGCACATTTGGATCCCTATTCCTTTTTTCTGTTGCGATCATTTGAATATTTGGGTTAGGTTCTTTTTGCTTTTTCTTCTGCATTTCTGCTACTAACTCTGGGCATGCCTTAATGACATGATCAAAAGATTTACAATAATTGCAGGTAGTACATGCATTGGGACAATCTCTAGATAAGTGATGTGGATGTCCACAGTTATAACCAATCATCTAGCCTCTTCCTCTTCCTTGTCCTGGGCCAATGTTTCTTCCTCGATGGCCTCTATATGTGCCTTGATCATACTACGCGTTATCCTTGTTCTGCGATGTTTCTTCTTGAACTCTGTATGCTTCACCATGCATATGCTCTACATCTTTCTTTCTTTCTATCATGAGCTCATATCCTCTATAGTTGGAATCCTCATGTCCAATGGATTTATAGAATGTGCAATATAAATTCTTAGGTGTTCACACATATTTCTGGATTAAGTAACAATCTTCTGGCCGGTGCTCTCTAGTTCTACATATCTCACACCATGGCTCCTGGTTCTGATTCAGTGGATTCGGTGCTCCACTATCTAGGTAATCTTCAAACAAAGGACAACATTCCTTTGGGTGTCCTTCTCCTTTACATTTAGTACACCAGATCTCTTCTCTTTTTTATTTTCCCCTTTTAATGCCCTGCAACTGTAACGTCAAAGTAGCTAGATGATTTTGGATCTAGACCATTCCAATGCTAGTCTCTCCTATGGGTGAAGCTTCTAATTTCATTGCGATGTCCAAGGATTCTTCCTGCGAAGAAACCTTATGTTGCATGAGCGGTAGTCTAATATGGGGAAACAACGCAACCATGAACCACTCTTAGTGTTGATGTAGTTCTATGTCAAAACTAACTCGGTGTAACAATGTTTTAAACTTCTGGTCAAATTCCCAGACTGTTTCATTAGGTTTTTGCTTAGTTTATTTCAGTTCTGTTATAAATTGGGATTCAAACTTTGGCTTCTTGGGCTCTCTTAATAGGGTAGCCTTAATATCCACTAGAGTTCTATTCTATCCCTGAGAATACTTCATGAACCAATTCAAGGATCTATCTCTGAATGTAGTGATGAGTTGCGCTTGTTTCACAGCATCATCCTGAACTTGCTTTACATTCCATACGGCTTCACAAAGAAACCAATGCTGCTCAGGGTCCTCTAGACCCATCCCTTTAAATATCGATAGCTTAATGTTGTCAGTCATTTTCCTTCTAGGTGGTACAATCTTCTACACAGTAGTCTATGCGGTGTTAGGGATGTTACTACGCGGAATGTGTTGATGTAATTGTAACTTCATAATGTATTTCACCTATGTATATTGTACTCCTATAGAGATGTTATTATTCCTCTATACAAAAGTGTCATCATTTGTATTGGCAAGTGTCGCAAGTGTCACAACTTGCATGTGATGGGTTATTAGACCACCAGGTGTGGGGTTGGCCCTGATTAGGATTACCATGGGTTATTAGACTGAGTTAGACAAGTTGGCCATGCTAGTTTATTAGGCAGGTCAGGTCAAGTATAAATAGAGTGCGGGAGCACTCTATTTGATCATCTCATTATTCACTTCTACACTCACTAGAAAGTGGCACACATGTGAGGAAGGAGGAGTAGCTGCTTGGAGAAGACTATCTCTTATGCTTGGGTTGTATCATTGCTCTATCTATCTCTAAGGAAGTTGTGGGGTTTTTCACCTTTATGGTTTTCCCCAGTGAAATTCTGTGTGTTTATTGTCTCATGTGATTGCTTGTTGTGATTGATATGCTTGATATGTTGTACATGTTATTCTCTTAGTAAAGATCCTAGAGTATGTTGAATTAATGCTAAAAAATTAACATGGTATTAGAGCTAACCTAAGAAGAAGACATTGTGTAGTTGCGGAAGCAAGGGCTTCTTTTTTTTGGGTTTCTCTCCACGTATTTTGGAAAGGCATTATGGTAGATTGACTCTCCTCAGCAAGGTGAATCTTTCTGTCCAATCAGAATTCAATTTTTGGCACTTTCATTTTTGGCCCAAAAAATTAGGGTTTCCACAAAAAATAGGAATTTCTGAAATATGAGACCATAGATGGAAGCTCCTACAAAAAATTGAAGTTTAGAGCTTTGGATCAAACTTTTTGGTTGGGTAAAGCTCTCGAAAACTCAAACCCTGATTCATGCTTCTTCGAGTAAATCCAAGAGATTGAAAAGCATTTCTAAAGGGTGAAACTTTGGAGTTTTCAAATTCTGAGTATACCAAGCTGATCATCTCATCAAGGCACATCTTTCTATCTTTTCATAAGTTTGAAATTCACATTTTGAATTTTTAGTGTTTCTCTGACAAACCCTAATCCAACACCAAATCCAGATTTCTGCAAATCAAGTGGTAAGACCTACAACTTTTCTATTTCCATATGAGGTACTCTTTAAAGATGTCTCACCACACCAACCTTGAGGATAAGCTTGAAGGGGCTGATAACTTTTGAGCATGGAAGTATAGGATTGGGTTAATCTCGGAAGAAAATGAATTGGACACTTACATAAGTGAAGAGGTCCCTGTCCTAGAGGGAGAAGAGGCTAAGGCCTTACATAAGAAGAACTTGGTCAAGGCAAAGAGAATCATTGATGATTCTATCAAAGACCATCTCATACCACATGTGTCATCTCTGAAGACACCCAAGGAGATGTTTGATTCCCTGACCAAGCTATTTGAAGGGAAGAACATAAATCGGAAGATGACTCTGCAGAACCAATTGAAAGGGGTAAAGCTTCAGAATGGAGAGACCATTAAATTCTATTTTTCTAATGTCTCTCATGTCAAGGAACAACTTGAAGCTGTGGACGAAGTATGGATAATGGTGAAATTGTTATGACCACATTGAATGGCCTACCTAGGTCACGGGGCTCCTTCATCCAAGGAATCTTTGCAAGACGAAAACTGATCTCTTTCAGTAGGCTGTGGGAGGAATGCTCTCAATAAGAAGCTAAGCTTGTGGCTCGAGAAGAAAAGATGGGGAATGAAGATCAAGCTCTCATAGCACATACCAGGAAAGGTAAGTTCAAGAAGGAGTCATCTCATAACATAAGACCTTCACACCACCATCATAAGAAAGATCTCAGATGCTTCACTTGCAATGAGAAGGGACACTTTGCTGCAAATTGTCCCAAGAAGAAGAAAGGCAACAACAACAACTTCAACAAGAAGAGATATCATGCTCATGCTACTGAGGATGATGAACCTCCCAAGAAGAAGGCTAGAGCAGAAAGTGATGATTCATCAAGTGCAGATGAATATGTTCTAATATCTGCTCTCATGGGTACTATCTCTCATGGATGTAATGATTGGCTTATTGATAGTGGGGCTTCCAAACACATGACTGGGTTTAAAGAATCTTTCGTAAATCTATCTAAACATGAATCACCCCATAAGGTGAAACTTGGGGATGATTATCAATATCCTATCAAAGGAAGTGGTGAAGCCTCCTACAACCTAGACTCAGGGAAGTCTTTAAAGATGAAAGATGTTCTATTTGTACCTGGACTAAAGAAGAACTTACTCTCCATATCTGCATTGGATGCAAAAGGCATGAGGGTTGCATTTGTAGATGGCCACAGGGGCTTCACTAGAAGGCAATATAATACCACGTTCATTCATATTGTGGTATTAAATATTTATTAAAACCTAAAAATTATATTTCTTATATATTAAGGGGAAAAGGGTTTTTTTATTTAATGTAACAATACAAAAATACTTTGGGGTCTTTTTTATATGGGTGGGCTAACAAATATTTGCCAAATGGAGATGGCGGGATCACGGCCCGATGAGAAATCGGGTTGAGGTAAGGCTCGAGCATACCAGTATGCAGGGAAATCGCGTCTTGAGGCATGCTTGAGGCTAGGGGTTTCGTGGTGAAGTGGGTTTCCAGTCGATCATATTCGAGAGACAGTGGTCATTGACAACCAATTGTTACCAATAGCACTCAACTAGTTGTTACCAATAGCCTTGCGAGGCTCTAAGCCTCCAAGGGCTATTATAGGCCCTCTATAGGCCTTGGGGGCTTCAATACCCAACCACTTGTGCCTATTACAGGCCTTGGGAGGTTTAGTCAGCCTCCTAGAGCTTGTTGTAGGCCCCATGGGCTTGGATACCTAGCCCACAATAGGCTTAGTCAGCGATTGGGGAACTGCAAAATGCAATCTAAATGTTGTACTATGTGCATTGGCTCTAGTGACATACAAGAAGTGATCTCATATTTCTTCATTAGACCATTAGATGTTGCAAATCATAATGATATGTGGTTAAGTAATTGCATTGTGGGTGAACTAATGTGCATCCACAATATACATCAAAAGAAGCAAGGTGCATTGTAGAATGCGTGTGGTCGTAAGAGGGGTATCATATCAATATACTAGGTAGAAATATAAATGGGTATAAAAAATGTTAATGAAAAAA
Source organism: Larix kaempferi (assembly GCA_027924585.1). NCBI lineage: Eukaryota > Viridiplantae > Streptophyta > Pinopsida > Pinales > Pinaceae > Larix > Larix kaempferi. The sequence goes on along the minus strand of BSBM01000344.1, from coordinate 1,843,000 downwards.
TTGATACATACAATATCTACTGAAAATAGGGGGTTTTTTAAATTGGGAAGGCATATTGGGAGGGGGTAAAAGAAAAATGATTTTGGAAGGCATTTTCCAATATTTAGTGAAATTAGGGGTATTGTTTCATATGCCACGAACGAACGTGCTATTATAGCGGTTTATTGAGTGAAGCCCCCGTGTAGATGGCCAAGTCCTAATGTGGCCAAAGGGTAAAACTATAGATGATGTAGTGGTGATTGGAGAGCAAGAGGGAGGATTGTACAAATTGAAGGGACAACCTAAACATGCCATGGTACATGAATACATGGAGCCAAGTGAACTTTGGCATAGAAGGCTTGCACATGTGCACTATAGGGCACTACCAATTGCAAGTAAAGCAGTAGAGGGTCTTCCTAAAATCAAGACAAAGAATGAAGGTGTTTTCATAGGATGTGCAAAAGGAAATAACATTAAGAAGGCATTTCCAAGCAGTGAAAGAAAAGCAAAAGGAAACTTGGAAATTATCCATTCCGATGTATCCAGTCTGATGTCATCCAGTTATCTAAGTGGGTATGTATACTATGTATCGTTCATTGATGATTTCTCTAAGAAGACCTAGGTTTATTTCTTAAGAAAAACAAAGATGAAGTGTTTGATAAGTTCAAGGAATTCAAAGACTTGATGGAAAATCAAACTGATAAGAAGATAAAGACATTCAAATATGATAATGGCAGAGAATTCACTTTAGGTGATTTCAAGAAGTTATGCAATGATTCAAGGATTAAGAGGGAGTTGAATGCTCCGTACAATCCACAACAGAATGGAGTTGTTGAAAGAAAGAATGGAACAATCATGGAAGCAGCACGAGCAATGCTGCATGAGCAAGATCTACCTATGCATCTATGGGCAGAAGCATCTACGACAACTGTATATGTGCAGAATAGAACTCCCCAAAAGATATTGGACAATAAGACACCAGAAGAGGTCTTCTCTAGTAAGAAACCTGAAGTCAGCCATCTCAGAATATTTGGTTGTCCAGTATACACTCATGTCCCAAAGGAAAATAGGACTAAGTTAGATCCTTCAGGAAAGAAAGGCATCTTTGTGGGGTACAGTGAAAGCTAGAAGGCTTACAGAATATACTTTCCAGGGTTCAAGAAGATTGATGTCAGCAGGGATGTAACATTTGATGAAAACTCAGCCTTCGTCAAGTCAAGGAAAACATCTATTGAGTATCATGAAGAACCAAAGGGAACTAGATTTCAGGACACCACCATGACTGAAGCAATTCCAGATGCAAATCGTGAAATAGAAGATATGCAAGACTCTATAGATCCACCCCGTGAAAAGAACTCTTACAAGAGGAAACTTGCATGGGCTATAGAGCTCATTCAAGATGCAAAAAGGTATGGAATTCCAGAAGAAGAACATAGAGAAAGGAAGAGACCTAGATATTATACCAACTATGTTGCCCTACTCTGTGATATTATGAGCAAAGAACCTTCCAATTATGAGGAAGCAGCAGAAAAGAAAGAATGGAAGGATGCCATGGTCGAGGAATACCAATCGATCGTGAAGAATGATGTTTGTGATGTTGTCCCAAGACCTAAAGGGAAGTCTGTTGTGACTTCCAAGTGGATTTACAAGATCAAGCATGCTGTAGATGGTAGCATAGAGAAATATAAAGCAAGGTTTGTAGCTGGTGGCTTCTCCCAAAAATAAGGGATTGAATATGAAGAGACTTTTGCTCCTGTGTCCAGGTCCATCATATCAGTACATGCTTTGGCTGTAGTGATGAAATGGAAGATACACTAGATGGATGTCAAGACATCTTTCTTGAATGGTGTAGTTGAGGAGGAAGTGTATGTGGAGCAGCCACTTGGTTTTGAGACACATGACAGGGAGTCATATGTGTGTAGATTGAAGAAATACCTGTATGGCTTGAAGCAATCTACTAGGACTTGGTATGGTAGGATAGACAGCTTTCTATCTAGTTTGGGCTTAAATAAGAGTAAAGAGGATTCCAACCTTTACTACAAGGTTGAGGAAGGAAATCTAGTGATACTACTCCTGTATGTGGATGACCTATTTGTTACAGGTGAGGATAGATTGATTTCCAATACAAAGAGGAAGCTTGCTGCCAAGTTCGACATGAAGGACTTGCGGATGATGCACTATTTTCTATGCATGGAGGTGTGGCAGAGTGTAGATGAAATATTCCTAGGACAAGGGAAGTATGCAGTAGAGATCCTGAAGCAGTTTGGGATGATGGACTGCAAGGCCATGGCCACACCTATGGCATCGAACTTGAAGCTTCTATGTGATGCTTCATATGATCTGGTTGATGTCACGGTGTATCGTCAGATGATTGGGTCCTTGATGTACTTGATGAACACTAGACAAGATATTTGATTTGTGGTGAACACATGGAGCCAGTTCTTGACGGATCCCAGAGGTGTTCACCTGGTTGCTGTAAAGCATATTCTGAGGTATCTGAAGGGTACAATTAATTATGGGCTCAAGCATGATGCGAATCAAAAGTTTAACCTGCAGGGTTATGTTGATTCAAATTGGGCTAGAAGTGCTGCAGATAGGAAGAGCACTTATGGGTGCTACTTCAGTATAGGATTAGGTGTGATCTCTTAGTTTAGCAGGAAGTAGTCTTGTGTAGCACTAAGTACAGCCGAAGCAGAGTATGTTGCAGATTGTTCGGCTAGTTGTGAGGCAGTATGGCTCTGGAAGCTACTGTCTGAGTTATTTGATCTCCCATTGGAGGCTACTGGTAACTTTTGTAACAACCAGAGTTGTGTAAAGCTGTTTGAGAACCCGGTGTTCCATGACAGGTCGAAGCACATTGAGATCAAATATCACAATATCAGGGACATGGTGCAGAGAGGAGCAATGAAGCTCCTGTATGTTGCAACGGCTGAGCAGGTTGAAGATGTGTTGATGAAACCACTAACCATAGTGAAGTTCGAGTACTTTAGAGAGAGGCTTGGTTTTCTTCAAATTGACGACAGTTCGAGGAAGAAGTGATGGACACATTTGCAGGAGCCATTCCGAGCATGGTGAGAGGATGTTCCTTCCCATGGCTGTGGATGTAAGCACTGGATGATAGGAATCAGGATGATGCTCCAGTTACTACTCTGTATATGCATCATGTTGGATGCAGGTTATGATCAGTTGGATCATGTATATGTATATGCATCATGTTGGATGCTTGTTATGATCAATTGAATCATGTATATGTATATGCATCATGTTGGATGCTTGTTATGATCAGTTGGATCATGTATACGTATATGCATCATGTTGGATGTAGGATATGATTAGTTGGATCATGTATATGTATATGCATCATGTTGGATGCTGGATATGATCAGTTGGATCATGTATTTGCATATGTATCAGGTGGATACATTGTATGATAAGGTAGATCATGTATGACAATATGCATCAGGTAGATACTTGGTATGCATCATGAGGATCCACTGTATGATTAGGATGATCATGGATGATGAGCTTCAAGATGTTGCTCCAGATGATATGTATCAGGATGATGCTGTGATGATGATCAGGATGATGTTGTGATGATGATCAGGATGATCATGTGATGATGTACATCCGGATGATGTATGGTAAGTATCAGGTTGATACTTTGTGGCCATGGACAGGTTGTGCAAATGAGCATATAAGTAGCCCTGGGAGATCCGATAGGTTGGGCTATGTGCCCATAATAAGTCCTGGGATTCTCTTTCGAGGCATTGCTCTGGGAGGACATATAAGTAGACCTGGGAGATCCGATAGGTTGGGCTATGTGCCCGTAATAAGTCCTAGGATGCTCTTTCGAGGCATTGTCCTATGGCATATAAATAGACCTGGGAGATCCAATAGGTTGGGATGTGTGCAAGTAATAAGTCTTGGGATTCTCTTTCGAGGCATTGCCATGGCCATATGTAAGTAGACCTGTGAGATCCAATAGGTTGGGCTATGTGCCCATAATCATTCCTGGGATTCTCTTTCAAGGCATTGTGGTGACCACATGTAAGAAGACCTAGGAGCTCTGATAGGTTGGGCTGTGTGCCCGTAATAAGTCTTGGGATGCTCTTTTGAGGCATTGTGGTGGGAGTCACATATAAGTAGACTTGGGAGATCTTCCTGGTCGTGCTTTGGCACATAAATGGTACTAGGATACTCTCTCGAGGCATTGTGATGCACGTAATAAGTCCTGAGGATTCCACAGTATGGCCAATGATGATGAAGACCTGCAGGTGGTAGGCCTACATCTAGCATGAAAAAGGGTTATCTCTATAGAACTTCCTATGACGAGTAGTTCAGAGATTGATTGAGATAGTAGAATCCATGACGATGACGATGATTCAATGACGATGATCTAGTAACGATGATCTAGATAAGAAGAGTTGTGCTAGTAGATCGGTGTTGAGAAATACCTTCCTAGTTAAGAGGGATTATTGATGTAATTGTAACTTCAGAATGTATTTCACCTATGTATATTGTACTCTTATAGAGATGTTATTATTCCTGTATACGGAAGTGTCATCATTTGTATTGACAAGTGTTGCAAGTGTCGCAACTTTCATGTGATGGGTTATTAGACCACCAAGTGTGGGGTCGGCCCTGGTTAGGATTACCATGGGTTATTAGACCGAGTTAGACAAGTCGGCCCTGCTAGTTTATTAGGCAGGTCAGGTCAAGTATAAATAGAGTGCAGGAGCACTCTATTTGATCATCTCATTATTCACTTCTACACTCACTAGAAAGTGGTGGACATGTGAGGAAGGAAGAGTAGCTGCTAGGAGAAGACTATCTCTAATGCTTGGGTTGTATCATTGCTCTATCTATCTCTGAGGAAGTTGTGGAGTTTTTCACCTTTATGGTTTTCCCCAGTGAAACTCTGTGTGTCTGTTGTCTCATGTGATTGCTTATTGTGATTGATATGATTGATATGCTGTACATGTTATTCTCTCAGTAAAGATCCTAGAGTATGTTGAATTAATGCTAAAAATTAACAGAATGTTCGGAGTCGGAATATCCTAAGTGGGAATGGTCTGAGTACTCACTCTCACATTGTTACTGGTATTGACGCTATGAGGATTGGGAATATTAACAACTAGAGGGTTCTGAACTGATGAAATCTATGAAATAGGAGGCGCAATATTCTCAATTGGTGGATTATGTGGAGTCGAAGGTTGATAGGTGGCTGATGGAGGTGCGGTCTGGATATCAATATCAGCTTCTAACTCAGTATCTACGTGGAGTACACTCTTCTCGATATTATACTTATCTCTTTTTCCACTTCTTAAATTGTGTGTATCTTCGTCGGAATCAGTATAGATGTTCTCTACCATTACAGATTCAAAAACTTCTAGAACTTTTACTGCATTCTTAAAATGCCTTTCTCAGCTAAAATGATTTTAATATATAAACCTAGATTGTTCAGATACTTACCTCTAAATCCTTTGAAAAAAAATTCTTCTGCTGCGCTGTAGGACTTCAGGGTGTCCACAATGAACTCTGTCACAAATCCTTCGAGTATAGTGTCAACCCAAAAGTCGACTGCTCATGAGAGTGGACTATTTACTTCTTTAAGCATCTGAATAAGCTCGTGATTCCACTCAGTAGGTGCTCCTTCTTGCAAATAGCCCTTTCACTCTGTGAGTCTTGATAACCACTCATGCAACTCATTTCCAAAGGTTTCCAAGAAAATTTTGTGAATATCCTTCCACAGTTATTTGTTTAAGCACTCTACGTCAGATAGACGTAGATGTCTATTCTCTTTTCTGGCAAAATCTCTCTCTGTCTTGTCCACCCAGTTCCAAATTTCTATTTTCTCAGGATTCCAAGGTTCTGTACTCATCACCGGTTCTTAGCATGGCAACAAAACCATTTGTTGGCTGCTTATATTATTCTTGAGGTTTTCTAGAAAGACCCAGTTTCTGTGTGGTTCAGAAAACCAACAAAACCCCCTTTTCACTGGCCCTTTCGGAAACAATCTGCGAACAGAATGAGGTCTCACCCGAGGTGAAGTTAATGGGGTGGTTGCTGAATCAGGTTTCCACAACCCAGTGATGAGCACTTAAAAGACTGACGAGCAGCGCACTGTAGGACTCGCACTACAAACTGGGGATTGCGTGGAGTTCACTTTCTTCGTTGTTAACACTTATATGATAGCGCATCCAAGGACTATGCATTTCAGAATGGTTCTTCAACACTAGGACAATGCCACTAGGACTGTGCTTCCTCTTCAACACTTATGCAACTTGACATACTTTTTCCTAGTGTACGTTATGAATTCAATAGCACCTTAGAATTAATCATACAAAATTATACACTATAACAAACAATGACGTAACTGGACACTTCCGGTGCTAGGCCAAGTGTTTACCGATTAATCTATGCCTTCATCTGACTAGAGAGAGAGAGATAAATAGAGAGAGAGAGATGTGTTGAGGGTTTAGAGAGAGAGAGAGAGGTGGGGTGGTTAGTTGTAGTAGGATGGAGAAATTGTGGGGGGAGGGTTGTGCTTAGGTGTAGGAGTAGGGGGGATAGGATGGGGTTTAGGGAGAGTGAGAGGTTTTTTAGGGGTTAGATTTAGAAGGGGTTTTTAGGGGGTTGGCGGCTGGGAGAGAGGGAGAGAGGGGTGGGGGTTAGGTGTAGGTGGAGGAGAAGGGGAGAGAGTGAGAGAGAGAGGGGTGCTAAGTCAGGGTTAGTTGGAGGGGATAGATAGAGAGAGAGAGAGAGAATGGGGGATGCGGATTAGGAGAGACAAAAAAATATGGGGTTTAGGAGTGGGACTAAGAGAAAGAAATATTTGGGGATAGGGTTAGTGGTAGAGGGGTGTGGTGTGTGATGGTTGGGGGTAAGGAGATGAGGAAAGAAATTTTGAAATGGGGGGATGAATAGTTATAGGGGGGATTGATATTACTAGAGAGATAGGCAGTGGGGGTATTAGGGGTGGGGTGGTGTTAGAATTTTTGGGGAGAAAGCGAGAGTTGGGGTGTAATGTCCCCATTCAAATAAATTGATAACAGGGAAATTCCATCAATCCTACTAGTTCCCTAGGTTGGATGGAGACATGACTATTTGCAATAAGGGAGCTAATAAATGTTTTTTGGCAAATAGAATGGAATTAATATTTAATAAAGGATCTAAATAAATAAATGCAAGAGAAAATGACAGTGGCAATTGATCATGAAGACAGATGGAGGATGTGGGAGCCACACAAAGCTAGATTCCTCATGCCACATGGAATTCTATTCCCACACATTCGAATCCAAGGTGGATTCTAATGGTATTAGGTAGTTGGAAGGTCAATATACTTGTCATGAATTATTGTAGGTCGAATTGGAGTGGGAGAGTAACTCCCATGGAAGAGGAAGAGGCATTTTGGAGCTAGTAGGACACTTGGACGATATTCCCTAGCTCTATGACAACAATGATGAAGTTGCCAAGACACCTATGACACAAATAAGACCTGAATGATGAAATACGATATAAATGACATTTCAAGGGTAAAAATATCCTTCAAGACGTCCCTCAAGGGATTTAGGGAAGCCAAAGAAACACCTATTCGAATTTGGTGGGAGAGGAGGATAAAATTGGAGGGACAAGTGGCACACATTGGAATATCTTCCCAACTTGAGTTGGCATGAATACCTTGGAATTAATTCGACCCAAGGACGACCTTATAAGTTTATAAAATACAATAACAAAAAAGAAGAATGGATTTTTATCATTTTTAGAATTTGCATTTGTGAAGAGAGCTAGTGGAGTGCTAATCTACTTGCTTTAGCCAATTTCGAGGGTGAAAGATTCCCATCCTAGTTGGTAGTGTGAAAGGTCATTCAAACCTTTCATGAGAGACTTAATGGAGTTTTTGTTTAAGTTTTAAGCTACAGGGAATTTTGTGGTCACTCTTGGTTCAGCTCATTCCTCCAACCATTTTCAGTTTGCTTGGCATATTCAAGATCCTTGAGGGAAGGTGCACTTGGTGATCTATTGTACTCTTTGGGGGAGCCTATAATGCCCCCTTTATTTTGTAATATGAATTAAATGCTATTTTCTTCATCTTCATAAAGTTTCAAGTCCATATTCCAAGTGGAAATGTATAAATATGACCATTAATGAGAAAATGGTGCCTTTTCCCCACTATATTGATGTATACCAATGAAATGCTGATTAATTCGAATGGAAGAGTGTTTCAATTATGTATTTATGATGAATAGACTGTTATTAATGATTTTCACAAGTTCCATGTTCAGTTCCTAAGCTTTTGGAGTCATCTTGCTCAGTTTTATATCATTTGGAGAGAATTTAATGCCATTTCCTCCAAGGTCGAAACTAGTCTTTTGCTTCTGATTTTGAGAGTTTTGTATCAGACCAAATTAATTAAATGGAGATTTATTTGAGACCTTGTTGATGTCCCCTTTATTTCCCCTGACTCTATTTAGAAATTCGAGAGGGTTCAGTACCATTTGGAGATCCAACTTCATCCCTTACCCTAGGGGGTTTTGAACCTCAAATTGCTAGTAAAATTCAATACATTGTCTAGAATCTTAAATGGGTTTTCAGAAGTCTTTTGATGATCCTAAATCATCCCTGAACATTATAATCAATTCCTAATATAATTCATACACCTTCTCTGAAAATTTGGGAGCATTTGGAGCAATTTGGAGACCTAGACCTCAAAATTAGTCAAAGGTCGAACTAGGGAAAAAACGTGAAAATTTCATTGTTTTAATAATAAAAAAAATGGACATTACAAGTGGCATCAAAGCATGGTCTTGGAACCTGATGTGTTTAACCATTCATGAATACAAGGATTCAAACAAATAAGCCACCACCCTTAGAACCTGAAATTGAAGGTGTCACTGTTGAAGAGGGGGAAGTAGGAAAATAAGAATATCTTGTTGAAACTATGACTAAGGGAACTTCAGATGATGGTTAGGAATATATTAAACTCATAGGACCCCTCTTTGACGACATGAATAGGGACATGACCAAGAACATAACCCAACAGCTTATGAAAGTATTCGAATTGATGGCTAGCCAACTTGGAAGCAAAGGAGTAATAGGAGGCAGCAGTAGTTCACATTCAGAAAGAAAAGAAGACAATGGGTGAGCACATTTTCTCAAGCACAGGACCTCATAATAGACCTAATGAATTTCAGAGCACACCAAGGCCTACTACACCTAATCTTCTTGTGCCAAAGGAAGAACCTAACACCCAACTTGATCTTGATGCAATGGTGAAATAATGGGAAAAATTCAATGAAGATTGTAGAGGGACTCTACCATTTGATTAATACTTTGTTGTTTCAAACAAACTCAAAAAGAAGGAAGATAATAGGGCTCTATTCCAAAACAAAGAATTAAATTGTGCTATCGGTAAAATGCCACTTCCCACTTTTGATGGTTCCTCTCAAAGTTCTACTAACACTTGGGTGCAAAAAATAGAGGTGTATTTTCAGTTGAATCCCATGGTGGAAGAGGATGCCTTAAAAATGGCTATTTTGCATCTAGAAGGAGATGCCAATGAATGGTGGTTTCATGGTCTAAAAAATTTGGGACATGATGAATTTAATACCTATGGAGAATTTGTTGACAGAGTATTAGATAGATTTGAGAAAAAGGACCCATAATTACCTTTCAAAGAACTAGCCCAATTGAAGCAAGTGGGAACCCTTGCTGAGTATATGATGGAATTTAAAAAATTATCAGTCAAGGTGGTTGATATATCTATGGTAAGATTAGTATTATTGTTCATTGAAGGTTTGGATGAACCCTTAAAAGGTTTAGTTAAGTCCCACAAACCCAATTCATTGAAGGATGCTATGAGTTTGACAAGGGATTTACAAAATGTACTACCTAGGACAAGGTTTACTCCCAAGCCCAAGTTACCTCCCCAATTCAGATATGAAAAGAAGCCATGGAAAGAAGATGAACGTGGAAAGGATAAGAAAGAGGAACTAAGAAGGGAAGAACTCAGAAGGAAGAAATTGTTGTAGTCATGCTTCCAACCATGGGCACTAGGACATAAGTGTGCTAAGGGAAAGGCCCAATTCATTGAAGTATTTTGTGATGATGAGTATGAAGGGAGAATGGAGGAAGGACATATTTCATCCCAATAAGAGGGATATAATACATCAGAATAAGGGAAACAAGAGGGAAATCATCCCTTACCTAATCAAGTAAGAATGGTGGTACTTTTAGCAATGCCTCGTTATCACACTATTCGATGCAAGGGTGTGGTACTAGGACAAAGGACCTCAGTTTTGGTAGATGAGGAGCCACTCATAAATTCATTGATGCAGACATGGTGGAGAGAAGGAAGATACCTACTAAACCATTTGATGGCTTCAAAGTTGTCATTCCAGGTCACAACACAATGGAGTGCAAAACATGGGTTCCAAAGCTGCAAATCACCATAGGTAACTATACTTTTTTCTGATAGCTTATATGTGGTTGATGTTGATGATACTAATGTGGTTTTGGGAGTGCAATGGATGTACTCTATAGGGGAGCTTACAGTGAACTATCAAATTCCTAAAATGAAATTCCAAGATTCGGAAGGAATATTAAGGGTTGTAAGATGGTAGCACACCTATCTACATCAGGTAGTTTCCTTCCACAAAATGAAACAAAAAAATGAAAATGTTTTGGAAGACATTCCTCATGGAAGGCCATCTAATAGAGGAGGAAAATTTTTGCAGCATGATAAATTGAGATTTCTTGAGGGCAAGCAATCTTGGGTGGGGAGGACTGTAATGTCCCCATTCAAATAAATTCATACCAGGGAAATTCCATCAATCCTACTAGTTCCCTAGGTTGGATGGAGACATAAGGATTTGCAATAAGGGAGCTAATAAATGGTGTTTGGACATTAGAATGAAATAAATATTTAATAAAGGATCTAAATAAATAAATTCAAGATAAAATCAAAGTGGAAATTGATCATGAAGACACATGGAGGATGTGGGACCCACAAAAAGCTAGATTCCTCATGCCACATGGCATTCTATTCTCACACATTCAAATCCAAGGTGGATTCTAATGGTATTGGGTAGTTGGAAGGTCAATATACTTGTGATGACTCATTTAAGGTCGAATTGGAGTGGAAGAGTAACTCCCATGGAAGAGGAAGAGGCATTTTGGATTGAGGAGAAAATTTCATACATTTGGGATTAATTTTGAAAGATAAGGCATTAATTAATTAGGAGGTGTTAATTTTATTTCCTTAAGTTTGAGATGCACTTAATATAATTTATTTTTCATTAATAAATATTTATTTTAATGAAATAAAGTGGATAATGATTCTCAAGAGTGCAAAAAAGGATAATATTTGACAAAGATATAGATTGAAGAAGAAGAAAAGCTAAAAGCAGTTAAAGATGGGAAAGTAGGAAAAAGAAAGGAAAATTTGGCACAAGGATGAAAAGCAGTAAAGCTCAAGAAAATTAGAATAAAGCAGAAAAGTTGATAAAAGAAGAAAGCAGGATCAGGAAGGAAAGCAGGAAAAAGAAGGATAAGGAAGAAAATAAGGACAAGGTAGACAAGTACGAAAAAAGCAATCAAAAGCAAAAAAGCATGATAAAGAAAAGGAAGAAAGGAAAGCAAAAAGAAAAGCTTGAAAGAAAGCTATCCTTATCCACTCCATGAGGGTGCATTAGCCTAGATGACTTGCTCAAAAATACACCTCAAGTATATAAACGAACGATTGTGGCATGCATTCCCATCTTTTAGGCAGCTTGAGACTTGAATTGAGATCTATTTTTCCTCTTTGACTTGGGAGATGTGTCAATCTATTTTGTATCTTTGACTTGGGAGATGTGCCCCTAGCCCAATCTAGGAGATGTCCCTTTGCTTATTTTGAGAGGATGATGACATCCAATATTCATCATTAAGTTTATGGCAGGTCCTGAAGTCTGATCTAGTGAAGTTCGAGCTTGTTTGTAGAGATTGGGAAGCATCCCATTCGAAATCCTAATGATTTCTAGTCTTTCTATGATGAATATGTCTGTCTCTTATGTATTTCTTTCCTGAGAATTATATGAGATTTATTTCAGCTTATGATGTATTTAATTAATATAATTTTGAAACTCTGCAGTCCATACTACATATTGAATAAAGAGAAGTATGATTTTCATATCAATTTCTTGCACCTAGTCTAGATTGCCATGGAAAACAACTAGTTTTCAGTGTTTGATAAATAGATGAGCCTATACAAATCCAATTTGATTTATTTCCATTATTTCTATTACTTAAAATATCAATCAACTCATTCCATGTCTGAAACCAAGAATTTCAAGCTCGGGAAATCCTAAAGTTGAACTAGTTGTGTAGTCATGGGAGGTAATTTTGCTTGCTTGTTTTTGAAACCTCATCAAAACTTCCTCAAACTTGTTGGTGTAAACCCAAACTGATATTTGACTTTCAATTAATGTTTTTAAGTATTCCTACATCCAGTCAAGTCACTATTTTTCACGTTTTTCCTTTAAGTCTTGTAGGGGAGTAAGTTAATTTACAATCAAAGTTGATTGGTACATTATAGTGGTATTAGAGCATGGTATTGTAAAACTGCTCGGGTTATTCATTCATGAGTTATATAGGAATTCCAAATACAAGGAGGAAGGTTGTTATAGATCCTCTAAGAGAAGAGGAAGAAATCAATTCCACTTAATGGAATATTCAAGGAGAACCATAGATGTCTCACAATGATGAAAAACATGAGTTCCGACTCTTTGTCCAAAACATCTTGAAAGGTATTGAATATATCTCACACAACATCATCCATTATGGGAAAGAGACAAGAGAATTACTTTCTAAGCAGCTAGGAAACAAGGATGGTGAAGGGAGTAACCATGTTTCTCAACGTGGAGAAAGGAGGATTCTTGCTGGTTCTATTTTCTCAAAGAGTGGGCCTCACAATCGCCCTGATGAATTCAATACGGATTATCAGTACAAACCAAGTAATACGATGCCCAAATTCATTGAAGAGCAAAGGGAGGAACCTGAAGTTCAAAATGAATGCCTTGATTCATGGGAGGATAAGTATGTTGAATACATTACACTGACTGAAGAATATAGAAGAGCTCTGTCATTCAAATACTTATGTGATTGTCTATAAAATACCAATCCAAGAGGAATCTTTTGGATTCCTAATCAAAATTATGAGTTGAAGAATGCTATTCAAAAGATTTATCTTCCATGCTTTGATGGTTCATCAAAGTGCATTGCTAGCTCTTGGATCCAGAAGGTAGACACCTATTTTCAATTGAATCCAATGGCTAAGAGAGATACCATCAAGATGGATACTCTACACTTGGATGGTGAAGCCAATGATTGGAGGTTTCATGGAATGAATACACTTGGACATGATCAAGTGACCACTTATGAAGAATTCACAAGAATATTTGTTGAAATATTTGAAAGAAGAGACCTTGAAATCACTTTCAAATACCTGGCGCATGTGAAGTAGACTGGAACTCCTGAAGCCTACATTTCTGAGTTCTAGAAGTTGACTGTGATGGTCACTGATATATCTGAAGCTCGCTTGATCCTTTTTTTCATTGAAGTATTAGTAGAGCCTCTTAAAGGCTTGGTGAAGGCCTACAGACCCTCTACCTTGAAATATGCACTGAATAGAAGAAGATATTTGCAATATGATATTCCAAGGACAAGATTTCCTCCTATAACTATTGTTCCTGTGCAATTCAAGAATAAAAGTCCAACCATGAAGAGTCCTTCTGGAAATTTTAAGAGGGACAATTTCTCCAAAGATCAGGATGAATTGAGAAGAAGGAAGTTGTGTTTCACCTGTCAAGACAACTATGCTAAGGGGAAAGTAGACTATATTGAATTCTATTTAGAGAGTGAAGATGAGAAGGAAGAAGAAGAGGTACCAATAGATGCAGAAGTGGCATGTGAGACTATTGAAGAAGATCCTCCTTTAGAGGTCAGAAAAATTGCAGTGTTGTCGGATTGGTACAAGGGAAATGAGTCACTATGTTGGTTGATAGAGGATCAACAAATAACTTCATTGATTCATGTTTGGTGGAAAGAAGTGTTACATGGATTTAGAAACAGTATTTTTGAATCACTTCTAACTTCCCGTCTGGTATGATGTCGGCACTGAGATTCTATCTACATTTAGACAGAACAAAGCCACTCACCTTTCTCCACAATGTGAGTTTCGGGAATCGAAAACAAAAATTTATGCCTCTGTAAAAATATTACGTCCGCAATCCGCATTCCGCAATGTGGGTTGTAGATATCAGAAAGCCATTGCACAATCTCGCAGAAATCACCTCCGCAATATGCATTCTGTAATGCGGGCTACGGATATCGGAAACCCAAATTTGTGCCTCCTGAAAATTATGCCTTTGCAATCTGCATTCCGCAATATAGGTTGCGGAAATCGAAAACCCAATTATGTGCCCCTAAAAAAATTATACCTCCATGATCCGCATTCCGCAATGCGGGTTGCAAAAATCGGAAACCCAACTTTACGCTCTTGAAAAAATACTGTTCCAACTTCTGCAATCCGCAATATGGGTGAAGGAAGTCAAAAATTCGGACCTATGGGAAAGTGGAAAAGTGAAAAATGTCTTGATCGGATGCATTGCAGATCGCTTCCCAGCAATTGATTTTGCCTGGCTTTTCAATCTTGACCATTCATCTTCTCTTTGAAAGAGGAAGATCAGTTGAGAAAATGGGTCTTCCGAAGTTGTTTTGGGCCATCGGATCTGAGCTTCTGTGACCTATTTGGCCATTAACTTTTGATATCTTTCCCTGGCGAAATCCTCCCTTCGTCGTCGATCTCCTTATGCCAATCTGGACCGTTCCTTCTCCCCTGAGCACAAAAAACCTCCATTTCTTCATCTCTTTCATTGCAGCTTGATCTTTTGGCTCAAAATTCATTGATACTTAGCCATTTTTGGGTCTTCTTACTCTTTTTGTGGCATAAGAGGTCAATGGGCATGCTTGGGGTTTCGGTAGGGGGTGCCTTTCCTCCTTTAGTGGGAATATTGATAGAGGTGTTAACACTGATTTTCAACAGGTCTATATGTCCTTCATCATGTCCCTGTTAACTTTAAATATCCACAATTGTAATGGAAACCCCATGCACAAAGTCCTCTTCCATTTCCCTTGAGCCTGCATTGACTATCAGCCTTTACTTTTCCCCAAATAACATTGCTTGCTGATCCTCAAAGGAGATATTTATCTATTGTAATTAGGCTCCTTGGATATATACCTAAGCCTCTAAATCGTCTAGCCATACATCCAAGTGTGCAACATCTAAAGTTACATGCTAAACTACTACAATTACTTCCTTAATCCTTGAGTTGAAAGTTCACAACATTGCATTCATCTTCTTAACTTCATTCTTCATCTCCTACATGCCATTTCCAAGGATTCTTCTATTCCCAAAGGAACCAAGCCCATCTTTGGTGTATTCATATTGACAAAGAGACCCTCTATCTCTTGTGAATTTAAAGCAGAGGGAAGCCCAAAATAAAACCCCAAGCCAACGTATTGACCCACATGACAAAAGAGAACATGATGTGGTGCATCTACTGCTACACATAGTGGAAATGGCAGAAACAAGAAAACTAAATAATCAATACAATATTCCCTTACCAATCCAACTTGAGTCAAGTTCGATGTCATGACTAGTCAAAGTGATCATCTATAGTTTACCCACAAGGTGTGGAGGGTGGGATATCTCCACATCTTTGCAAAGGAACACTACTTAGATCACAAGTGAAGAGCTTCAAGATTTTTGTCCCATGTGGTAAGCTAAATGAATCTTACCCACCATATGTGGAGCACTAATACCATCCCTCTTGTTCTGCATGACAATAGAAACCTTCATAATGCATAATTAAATCTTAATTAATTCCTAGGGGAGACACATACATTTTGGGTGGCCCCTATTTTTAACAATGTATCTCCATTTCAGGTTGATATAATTATTGGAGAGAGAGTCTATCATAGAGTTGTTGTGACACTGCACATGCATAACATTTGGATCATTGGTTTGGTCCAATAGATTGATGATTCTTTGTTGAATTTTTCCCACTTGCATTCCATTGGCATTATGCCATGTTCTTGTTTATGATATGATGAGAAGGGAGACTCTAGGGACGATGATATTCGAAATAACGAGTGAGATGCTAATTTAAAGGCCCATAAGAAATGAATACCTCTCTTCCTGATTTTTTATCATTGGTCTGATGGCCCACTTGTAAGTTACTATTGTTTTTTTGTTGTGATAAAAAAATAATCCCCAAATTTACTACCCTTACTTCTTAGATATAGAATTAAGATCAACCAACGTTAGCAATAATTATCTAGTATATTAAGAACCCTTGAATGCATTTGAGTGGTTATATTGAAATTAATTTCTTTGGAAGGATAATTCTTTAATTATTGAATTATTTGGATTCAAGCTCCAACTAATAATCTGTCATTTTTCCTTCATATGAATATATTATTTTAACATAATTAATCCATGTATAATTTAATTTCCATAATTTTAACAATTATGGAAATCGAAGAACTCAGTGGGGGCATATAGACAAAGGGAGTAGTGTGACAAGAATAGACGAAGCATAAGAGTTCACGAAGATGATTATGCATAGCTTCATATGCTGTTGAAATCGATGCCAAAGGGGGATATTGTTGAACTTTGGTTTTCATTGGTGCCAAATAATGTCAAAGAGGATGTTCATTGATGTAAATTGAAGTCTAGTGGAATCAGTGTTCCTATGGAAGTTTGAAGAAGTATATGGAAGCCACATTGAAGAAGTATATGTGAAAGAAAGATGGTGAAGGATATGGATGCAAGTGTGAAGAAGTATATCTAGAAGTTGCATCTAGTATGAAGAAGTGTGTCCATGGGTACATCATGCATATTAAGGTTGAAAAAGTTCATAAGAAATGCATGAGGTACAAGTGCATACATTAGTCCCCCTAGACATAGTCATTCAAGATGCAAGCTAAAGGGTTGGTTGGACAGAAAGTTGAAGAATGTGCAAGCAAGCAAAATAATACATGGGAAAAATTCTAGTGTGCATAATCAAGTCAAGTGAAGTGCACAAGCAACATGGAACAAGATATGGTTGAGCAGTTAAGCAAATCCTGAAAGTGCGCCAGTCATCACCAATAGGAAGAAGTTTTCAGTTATTGGGGAATGTACAAGTTCCAAGAAGGGTGTATCAGTTGATGTCAACATATCTACAAATTACACAGCTCATGACACAACAAGTGTGCAAGAGACACACAAGTGATGGTACAACAAGGGTGAAAGTCCCACCAAGTTGAATATAATGTATGTGCAAGCTCAACAAAGCATTGATACATAAAGTGTGCAATACCCACGAGTTATGGTACCGCAAGGGTCATAGTCCCACCAAGTCAACGACCATGTATGCACATAACCCAAAAAGAAAGGACACATCAGTGATGCAGAACATGACATGTAGTAGAGTCATAATCCTTGAAGCAAGGAGGAAGGAATGTCGGAACCAACTTCTATACATATAATCCATGGAGGACATGTATAAATAGGGATGGAAGTTGGAGGTTTGAAGTAATATTGATGGCAAGGTTTAATACATTATAAGTTGAAGATACAGATTTATATTCCGAGCATTGAGGGATTGAGGTAAAAAAATATGATCTAGCGAGGAGCCGAGTATGCACATGCAGAAGAATGATATAGTTGATGGTGCATAGAATGATGCTATAGATATGTGACAGAGGCACAAATATTGAGAGGAAGAATTACAGAAGTATGCACAAGTGTGAGGAAAAAATGACAATATTGTAGGTAGCATGTAGATAGTAATATATTTGTTAAGAAAGAAGCACGAAGACAGAACTTAAGTACACCAGAAGATGTGCAGAAGTTTGGATAATGCACGAAGGTTGAATTGAAAGTGTGCTAAGTAAAGGAGTCCATCTAATGCGCAACGTGAAATCAACAACAAAATATAGTATTCTCATCATGATGAGGATGATTTGAGAATGCATTAAACTGAAAGGATGAATCATATGATGCAAAACATGTCACAGATTATATGGAAGAATATAGAACTTAAGCTCAACGGACACATCTCAGTATGTGTGTAGATCCATTTGATACTGGTGCGTAATTTGAGAGCAAGATATGAATTGAAGCACAATATTAGTTGGTGAGTTCAGTTGCGCAACAATAGAATGAAAGAATGAACCTTGGTTCAAACTGAAACATTTGTTGAAGTAGCACACAGTACATGAAGTAATTTATTAGCATAATTGAAGAATTGAGTGGAATGAGAAGTCAAGTGATGTATGTAGAAAAATGTCATCTATACAACTGCATACAGAAGGTGCGCAAAATATAACTAATATAAAAAAATAAAACTGTGCACATGCTAGATGTAATGTAAGGAAATTTTGTATATCTTGGTTGCAGGACAGGGCAAGGAGCAGGGGTTTGTAGCCTCCATCCTATTGGTGTTGGAGAAACACTTGGATTTGGTTATTACTTCAGGTCAGTGATTGTAAAACTAGGGGGTCAGTGCCACCTTCCAGTTGGTGCTAGTAAACAAAAGAAGTTGTTTCTTCCTTGAATGCATTCTTTTCATTAGAAAAAAACATTATGTGGTTTTCTCCCGTTTGGATTTCCACTTTAAAATTATGTGTGTTTTGTGTTCTTTGTCTTGATGCAAATGTGGATGAATGTTTTATTTATGTTGGATGCATAATTGAAGATCAAGATTAAGTTAATACTAATCTAGTAAAGAAGGTAAAAACTTCTTAGAACCATGCTAATGTTGATTCACCCCCCCCTCAATATTAAATCAATTCCAACATAGTGAAGAGTACATTTTTACTGAGGTCATGACAAAGGAATTAAATGACAAACACTACCAACATCAATTTACATATAAGTTTGTATGCACTTGCTTAAATTCCAATCCGGTACCCTCATACATGATAGAATCCAATGGAAACATTGTAATCATGAAACCCTAAAAAATGTTAAGTATATTGAATTCTGAATGGGTTCTAAAATTCTACTTTTTTCATACAAAGTCCCATGAGGTTGGAACTACTCTCAAGCACCCTGAAATAATTAATAATAATATTAAAAAGTTACTTAAAAGGATAGAAAATGAAATATAAGAAAAATTTCACTTTTACTTTAAGAATTTAATATCCCCATTTAATATTATTGTTGATTATTATGTTTTACCTTCGTTTCTAAATTAAAATGTAGGAGTAATAGTGCATGCGTGTGTATTAACAGACATGCATCGTTAGCACACATGGGTTAATAACACATACACATTATTTTTCGAATAAGAAATAATGCTCATTATTAACGCATGTACATTTCTAGTTTCGAAAACATTTTGCGTGAATGATATTTTCCACCTACATGGTTGATGAGTTGTCCACTTTGATTTTAGGTTTGGATTGTCAAACATGTGGTTTGAGCCAGCAACTAATACAATACATTCATTTTTTCATTTCCCTATTTTTCATCCTCAAATCTAGATATGCTAGAATGGATTGTTGCTAATGAAATTGCACATGCTTATAGATATTTATGTGTATATTCCAAATATATACTTTTTGTAGTGAGACTTCATATTGTTTTAGATTTTTTATTTATTTTTATTTGGTCATATGTCAAAATTCTAAGAAACATATGTTTCATATTTTCTTTGCAACATTTTATTCCTTCACCTATTTTAAAAATGAAAAAGAACCTGCATAAGTATATATGAAGACCTACGCACTAAAAAAATTTCATTGATTATGTTAAGACCCTCATAGCAAGGAATAATGCTCCACCTTGTCATTTAGGGGCTTCACTAAATTTCATAATAAAAAAAGTATAAAATTACAAGATTTCCCACTAAATAACAATTCTTGTTCATATAGTTGTTTAAGGCATACAACGAAATCCATATTGTAATTTCTAAGAAAACATACTTGATATTGTAAAGCCTAACATATTGACGTAGCCAAACAACACAAAATAATTGCATATAAGAGGATAACATATAGTTGTCACTACTTTGGATTTATAACATGTCTATATATCCTTCATCATGTCCCTATGAACTTAAAATATCCACAATTGCAATGGAAACCCCATGCAAAAAGTACTCTTCCATTTCCCTTGAGCTTGCATTTACTATCAACCTTGTCTATTCTCCAACTAGCATTGCTTGATGATACTCAAAGGATAGATTTAGCTACTGTAATTAGTGTCCTTGGACATAGAACTAAGCCTCTAAATCATCAATCCATACCTCCAACTGTGCAACATATAAATTTACATGCTCAACTACTACAATTACTACCTCAATCCTTGAGTTCAAAGTTCGCAACATTGCATTCATCTTCTTGAGTTTATTCTTCATATCCTACATGAAATTTCCAAGGATTCTTCTCTTCCCAAAGGAACCAAGCCTATCTTTGGTGTATTCAGTTTGACAAAGAGACACCCTAGCTCTCGTGAACGCAAAGCATATGGAATCCCAAAATAAAAACCCAAGCCAACATATCGACCCACATGACAAAAGAGAACACGATGAAGTGCAGTTGCTGCTACACAGTGGACATGACCAAAACAAAAATCGAAATAATGAAGACAGTATTCACTTACTAGATCCAACATGAGTCAAGTTTGATGTCATGCCTAATCGTAGTGATCATATTGAATTTACCCATGAACAAGGTATGGAGTATGGGATATCTCCAAATATTTGGAAAGTGACACTACTTAGATCACAAGCAAAGACCTCAAGAGTGCTCTCGCATGTGGGAAGCTAAGTGAAGCTTACCCACAAAATGTGGAGCATTAATACCATCTATATTGTTATGCATGCCAATAGAAACCTTCATAATGCAGAATTAAGTCTTAATTAATTCCTAGGGGAGACACGTACATTCTAGGTGGCCAGTATTTTTAACAATGTATCTCCATTTCAGGTTGATAGAATTATTGGTGAGAGAGTCTAGCATATATTTTTTGTGACACTGCACATACATAACATTTGGATCTTTGGTTTGGTCCAATAGATTGATGATTATTTGTTGAATTTTTCCCACTTGCATGCCATTCGTGCTATGTAATTTTCTTGTTTATGATATGATGAGAATGGAGTCTCTCAGGATTATGACATTTGAAATACCAAGTGAGATGTTAATTTCAAGGCCCATAAGCAAGGCATACCTCTCTTATTGTTTATCATTGGTCTGATGGTCCACTTGTAAGTTACTTAATGTTCTTTTGTTGGGACCAAAAAAGGAATCCCCGCACGTGCTACCCTTACTTCTTAGATATAGAATTAAGATCAACCAATGTTAGCAATAATTATATAGTATATTAAGAACCCTTGAATGCATTTGAGTGGTTATATTGAAATTAATTTCTTTGGAAGGATTATTCTTTAATTAATGAATTATTTGGATTCAAGATCCAACTAATTATCTGTCTTGTTTCCTTCATATAAATATACGCTTTTAACATAATTAATCCACGTGTAATTTGATTTCCATAATTTTTAACAATTATAACCCTAATTATGAAATCATTAATTTTTTTAATGAATATGAATGTGTCGCTTGATTCAATGAGAATAATACATACTCATTATAATATTGTAAGGTGAATGGATCATGACAAATTTCAATACCATAACCATGGAATTTTAAGACTTTCGTACATAATGGTTAAGGTTCATGACACGCTCTTTTCAACAATAAAAAATTGCATATACCTGTATGTTATTTTTTTTTTTAATTCAATTAATTTTTATCTATATTATTTTCATTTTCATATGTTGTTCGAAAAGTGAGTGCGCTTTTCCTAAGTGTATAGCGTCATTAGATGTCCACCTAATATTAAATATAATTCACATTAGTTTACACAAAATAAAATGTATAATAATTATAAACTATCTTAAATATTTTTATTTATAAAGATATTAATATACATTTCAATTTCCTTTTGTAATTTTTCTAAGTATACTAGCACAGTCACAAGTAAAGTGGTTGGTGAACACTGATAGATGTAGCCAACCACTAAGTTTTGTGGAGATGGATGACTGCTAAAACAAAACTAAACATTAAACTAATTAATATAAATATTAAACTAAACAATATAAACATAAAACAATACTATTTAATAAACATATCCATGTTTTTAAGCACCACTTAATTGAAGCTTATTTAAATCTTAATCAAGATGCATTTAAGCATAGCAAGATACAACGACCATGAAATGAATCAATAATCTACACTTGTTACACTCGGGTTAATCTTATTGATCCACTCAAGGAAGTCCAAAGTCTCAAATAATATCTAAACACCTATAGGTGCAATAATAAAATTAAAAATAAAATTCCACAAATAGGGTGGCAGGGCCAAAGGGGTGGAGCTAATTGCAAATTAGCTCCCTCCCCCACTCCATCTCTCTCTCACCATCACCATCTCACCCTCTCCCTCTCGTCCAAACCCACTCCCCCTCTTCCCCTCTCCAATACCCACTCCACCTCTCGCTCTTGGCCAAACCTACTCTCCCCCTCCCTCTCCCTCTCACCTTCTCCCTCCCTCGCTCGCTCTCCCCATCCCCACTAACTCTCCATATCCTCCTCCACCTACACTCCTCCCATTCCCCCTCCCCCCAGCCCTACTCCCTCCCCCACTCCCTCACCCTCTCCTACTATGTGACTCCCTCTCCTCTCCTCCTCTCCCTACCCCTCGACCTTGATCCCTCTCTCCCTACCTCTCGCTCTCTCGATCTCTATCTTAAATATTTTTATTTATAAAGCATATTAATATACATTTCAATTTCCTTTTGTAATCCTTCTAAGTATACTAGCATCGTCACAAGTAAAGTGGTCGATGAACACCGATAGGTGTAGCCAACCACTAAGTTTTGCCGAGATGGATGACTGCTAAAAAAAACTAAACATTAAACTAATCAATATAAACATAAAACAATAGTATTTAATAAACATATCCATTTTTTTAACCACCACTTAAATGAAGCTTATTTAAATCTTAATTGAGATGCATTTAAGCATAACAAGATGCGATGACCATGAAATGAATCAATACTGTACACTTGTTACACTCGGCTTAATCTTGTTGATCTGCTCAAGGAAGTCCAAAGTCTTAGATAATATCTAAACACCTATAAGTGTAGTAATAAAATTAAAAATAAAATTCCCCAAATGGGGTTGAAGGGCCAAAGGGGTGGAGCTAATTGCAAATTAGCTCCCTTCCCCACTCCATCTCTCTCTCACCCTCAACCTCTCGCCCTCTCCCTTAGTCCCTTTCACTCTCCCTCTCACCAAAACCCACTCCCCCTCTCCCTCTCTCCCAAACCCACCCCCCCTCTCCCTCTTGCCCAAACCAAATCCCCCTCTACCTCTCCCTCTCACCTTCTTGCTCCCTCCCTCGCTCTCCCCATCTCCACTTACTCTTCATCTCCTCCTCCACCTCCACTCCTCCCCTTCCCCCTCCACCCAGCCCTACTCCCTCCCCCACTCCCTCACCTTCTCACCCCTCAACCTCTCCTACTCCCTGACTTCCTCTCCCTCTTTCCCTCCCCCCTACTCCCCCACCTCGATCCCTCTCTCCCTCCCTCTTGCTATCTCGCTCTTTACCTCCTTCCATCTCTCTCTCTCCCTCCTTCTCGCTCTCTCGCTCTCTACCTCCTTCCATCTCTCTCTCTCTCTCCCTCTCACCCTCTCACTCTTCCTCCCCCTCTCCCTCTCTCCCTCCCTCTACCCCTTGACCACATCATCGCCCTCCCACCCACCACTCCTCTCTATCACCCTCTCCATCCCACCCTCACCCTGTTTACCTCACCCTCTCCCACTCTCCCTCTCCCTATACCCATCCCCCTCCCATGATTCCTCTCCTCTTTCCCCTCCCCCATTCCCTCTCCCACTCTATATCCCTCGCACCCTCCCCTCCCTCTCCTTCTCACCCTCCCCTCCCTCTCCTTCTCACCTCCACTTTCAATCTCACTGTAATTATCCATCTCACTCTCCCTCTCCTTCTCCTCATCACACTCCTCTCACCCCCTCCCTCTCCCTCTCCCCACCCCCTCCCTCTCCCTCTCCCACTCCTGCTACCCCTCCCTCTTTCCCTCCCTCTCATCATTTATCTCCTGGTGTATTTATCTCTCTCACCCTCACCCTTCCCATCTCCCCCTCCCCATACCACCATCACCCTCTCCTCCTCTCGCCCTATTCCTCTCTCCCTCTCTCTCTTCCCCTCCCCCTACCCCCCGTCTCTGCTACCTATCCCCCTCCCTCTCCCTCTCGCTCTCTTTCGCTCTCTCTCTCTCCCTCTCCCTCTTGGCCTCCCCCTCTTCCCCTCCCCCTCACCCTTTCCTTCACCCTCTGTTTGATGGACAATTTACCAAGAGCAGACTCGAGGCCTGATCTCCCTAGCTCAATGCGAGTCTAGAACAAATAGAACATAATATAAATCACTCTCCTAGATCTAATTAGAGATCAAGGAACTAGATATGTTTACCTTATAAATCGCTGATCCTTTTCTCCTTGAATGTTGCTCCAAGCCTGACGATCTTCAGATTTGAGCTGCAAAACCTATCAAGATAACAAGACAACAAAACAAGTAAAACGCATCTACACAATAGTAGATCTAAGTAAGCAGTCAAGCATGTGAACTACACAAGATATCATTAACACAATGATATTTTGGTGGAAAGCACTTATATTACAGTATTAAAAGGGAAGTACATAGGATGAAAAGATTACAACCAATGACTTGATATAGTAATCCTCCTCCGATCAAACCAATTCCAAAGCCTCCCAAGGAAGTGTGAGTCGACCAATAGATGAGTAGAGATCTCTCCTAAGGTAATTTCACCAGCATGTAGACACTATAGACTTCCTCCCTTTGGTATGGGAGTGAGCTCCACTTATATAGGACTGAGTGGATAGGGTAGGTTCAGATATGGTAGGAGAGAGATAGGGGATCCTTCCAAGAGGTTAGGAACCAAATGCCAGCTCTCCCAAAGGTCAAGGATAGGGATCCATGTCATCTATCTTTGAGAATGGGCTCGAAGAAGGTATTTTAGTCCATTAACTGACATCATCAGAGTCTGCAAGAAGCCAACTTGCGATGTCACGGGTTGCATGAGGACAACCTACGACAACCTCTCAAAACCTATTACAAATGGATTTGCATCTCTTCTAGGTTAATGACTTAGCCAAGGAAACTTTAGGGATGTTCACACTGAGTCTCGTGATGGTAAGATTTTAGGTGTAACATAATGCCCCCCAAAGCATGAAGCTGTTTGAAATTGGAGAGGTGAAATGCTTTGAAAGAAGGAATGGCAATGGCTTGTCAGATGAAGGATGCTGCTGTAGTACAACTAAATTTGAACACACAGTCTCATATGACGTACAACATGGCTGTCAACCAATACAATGCATATCCATGGTAGTAATGACTGACTGAACGCAATCATGGCTACTAGACACAAGCGTAGATCCATGATAAGATGATAGCACATCCACAACCAATACAAATGTCGATCTGTGTAATGTGAATCAATACAATCTCCACTGCAACCTCTGTAAAATATGACTCCCCAAGGTCTTCAAGTCGAACCCGCAATGATACGAATCTATCCATGTGATTACAAATGTCTTGACATGGAACATGGTAGAAACCACTTGATTATTGGTCATTGATGTATACCATTAACAAGCGCGAGGGAAATCATCATTAATGTCAATGAATCCCATGGTATCACAGTACATATCATCAAGCGCAAATAAATGAGTTGAAGTCGAACGCCAGATGAAATATTTCAATCAAGAGTCAATGATGAAAACTCATGTCAAAAGTGAGGTAACCCGCCATTGAGGCATGCAGGTCCAAGGTACTCGATTAGTTTCTAGATTCAGTCATTGGATAATGAGTTGAAGTCGACAAGGATGAATTCCCCATAATCGACACGAAACATGACAAAGGATGTGTAGAGCAGATCAGATGGTACAGTAATATGCAAGACAGACTCAGAGTAGACCAACATGGTAGAAGGTCTGCTAACTGCATATAATGAATGATGGATGCATTCTTGAACATGGGCATGGCATGACTTGGCAGTACTGACATGACGAGTATGACACCAAATTCTAATGCAACTGATGATTGAAGCGTTCTTTGAATGACTCAAAGGAGTGACTAGACTCATGAAGTAGGTAAGACTCGAGTACAAACAGATGACCCAAGTACTGTATGTAAATGCAAATGAGTGCCATGTTCAAGAAACGACTAGGTACTACCACTGATAAAGGCATGTAACATAAGAGCTTTCCTTTTTCCCCATCATGAATGATGCATGCCTTATGTGTTTTTTAGGAGCTTCATGAGGGTAACCAAATGATAGGTATAGCTCATCTCATAGATGAGTCCAATTGAAAATATTTTTCGAACCTTGGAGAGGAGGGGTTCGTCCCATGACAGGCCCTTCATTGTTTGATTTTTAATGAGTCCATAGAAGGTAAAAATCAATCGTCATTTCATTTTTAGAGAGTCTGAAAAGAACTAAAGAAGACTCCAATGGTCCTTTTTCGTAAAGTTAGCCTCATCACCTGAGAAAGGGTAAAACAACGCGGGAGAGGACTCTTCCAGTCATGATTGGCTGGAGTATACCTTTTTTGTATGTAGTGCCCCCTGTTCCGAAAAAGGGGTAAACTATCACCAGGAAGATGACCATTCAAATTCTTTAACAAGTATGAACACGACAAGTTCGCTTGGCAATCTTTTCATATTTTGAGAGCCTGAAAAGAGCTTAAAGATAGACTCCGGGGGGGTAACTTTTCCATAGGAGTTTAACGAGCCTGAAAAAGCGATAAATCGCAACTCGGTAACTTATTCTCATGGTTTTAAGACCACGAGAAAGAACAAAGAGTAAGCTCATCATCATTAAATAATTACAATCTAACGGATGAAAAAATAACGATAAAATATTCAAGGGGTTGTTCATACCTAAGATGATCGCTTCAATGTGAAAATGGTGCAAATAGAACACTTAACAACTCTTGCACACTAAAACACTCGGTCAAAAAGTCAACCGGCTATTCAAATGCCATAAAAATGATCAAAACTATAGTAAATGACCTAAAAAGCATCAAATATTTGAAAAAGAATATTCCTTTTTGTTTATAAATAGAAAAAATGGCCAAATATAGTTACCATTGTTCATTTGCCAAATTTGGGAGAAGAAGTGCCATTTGGAGCCAAACATTCGCTTATCGATTGCCGGAGCTGCGAGCAACCATTTCACAAGCTGTTTGGAGTAGGTAACCCTAAATCTCATCCAGCATATTTCTAGTGGTTTATAATTTCAATTTTAGTTCATTTTTTGGGTCATCGCAGGTCTCCCCTACGAGAACTGCGACAAACCCGGATCGTCGCAAATCCCACAAAGCTAGGTGGTAACGATGTCGCACTATCAGTATTGACGGGCTGTGACGACAAAAACATCCAACCCCACACACAAACCTAGCCCAAAAAATGAAACTCCAAAGGATGAAGTGAGTTCTAATGATGTTAAAATGCTCCTTTTGGCAGGTTAGTAGCAGCCAACATGGTCCTAGAGAGGCATGAGCGAGAACATGAGGTAGATGATGTGCAAACTGCAAATTATCTATTATGTGTGACGACATTGAGGAACCGTGGACTTCTAAAGTTCTTCTAGATCCAGGGTATGAGGGCCCAAATCCTACTATTAGAACATATGCTTTGGAGCTGGGATGCAGCTTAGCAATACTTCATGATCGGTGAGCATATACTAACCATAGATGTCAAGGACATCTACTTCTTGACTGGATTGTCCCGTAGGGGGGACAACGTGGCTCTTACTGGATCACAGGGAAGTGATCGCACTGTGGATGACTTGATCCTTCAACATTGTACTGCTCATTCCCGTGCCTCTAGTGGGAAGATTCCCATCAAAGAGGTGTGAGATCATCTGCTGCGTGCCGTACTTTTTACCACAGTGAGGATAGAAGGGAGCCAAGTGGCTCACCCAGCTACTGGGTCCCAGATGCTATATGTGGAGGATTGTATGTATCCGAAGGTATTCAACTGGTGTGAGGGACTCCTCACCAACATTCGAGCTCAACTGACCAAGTGTCGATGTGGAGAGCTCAAGCAGTTCGGATATGGGTCGATAGTGATCTCATTTCTACTGGAGCGGGTTCCGCTCTTGGCCCCCCAAGTGCCCTTGGATGAAAGGGATCCTAGGGAGCCTCACATGGCTAGATGGACAGAGGTGATGGCCCGCCATGGTGGGGGTTCTATCATCGGGTATGGTCCTGAGTTCTTCACCTGGCTAGAAGGCCAGCTAGTCATGGTAGAGGACTACCCGTACAGTGGTACAGATTACAGGGAGGACCTAGACTTGGAGCTTCCCAAGGGATCAGACTGGGGAGACATCGCTAAGAACAATGACCCTTGTAATTTTAGTTTTGTGTATTTATGATTTTTTTTGTTATAGTGCTGATAAGTTAATAACATGTGTGTGTAGACGTGGGCCCTGTGCGACCAGTAGGAGTTTCTATTCTTGTGAGGAGAGGAGGGGGAGCAGCCATGGCCCTAGCCGCGCATGTTGCCATCATGGAGATGGACGATGTCTACGAGAACCTGACCAGTTTGAGGTTAGATGTTTCGAAGCAAATAGTGGACGAGTTACCATGGCCCATGCAGAGATATGCGGTTGGGGTGTCTGTAAATTTCAATGTGTTGCTTCGCAAGGTGGCGAGGGAAGTTGACTGCTTCCATGGTCAGCAGGCGAGAGCTACGATACCTAGGGGTGCACGGGCCATGTGTTAGGACTTATGTTGTTATTATGTATGTACTGAGAGCTGAAAAGCCTTAGATTTTGTACTAATAAAAACTATGAGGCTTCAGATTTTGTATAGACTCACTGAAAGCCATTGTGCTTCAGATTTTGTACCAGCACTACTTTTTATGATGATTTATATATATATAGACATTTCCGGTGGTTTTATACATTATGTGTTTTAGATGGATGAATGATGTGATCTTGTTTAGATGTTTGATTTTATATAATGGATGATTTTACATTTTATGAGTGCTTGTGAATGTATTATGTGTGTGTGATGTACCAATCCAAAATGAAGTTGTCCATCGAGTTAGCAATTGTGTTCATGTCTCATGGAATGTGCAGGTATTGAATAGATTCAAAGCACCTTTCCAAGAGACGGAATCGTCTGAAGAGATGGAGCAAAGTGGGATCACGGATAGCATAGACCTAGTTGAGATGGGAAACCACTAGTTGTGAATCCAAATGGATGACAATGTGGTTCATACCCAAGGAAAGAGTGTCAGTTAGGGTTCCAATTACCACCTAATACTCTGGGGCATTGTTGGTTGTGAATCCAAGATAATTTCCTCCTAAGCTAATGAGCTCGCCTGTTCAGGAATACAGTACCCAGGCTGCCGAAGCAAGGTCATGGGTATGCCGACTCGCACCATCCATGAATCGGTAGTAAGTTTCCATCTGCACATCCAGAAAGAACATGGTATAAGAAGTGGAAACAAGATCTAGACACACTAAAATAAACTCATCACACCACACAAAAACACACACGCCATGTACAATATATACAAAAATGTCTATGCATGAAAATTTCAGGAATAATACCTCTTCATGTAAAGCCCATTGCGAGGTTCACCTAAATATATTATGTCATAGTCCTTGAGTTCATAGGATCCTTTCTCCAAAACACATTTAATGATGTAAGGTTCATGCCACATAGACTCAAAATTTCCTGCCCCCAACTTGTCATGTTTATGGTCATATGTAAGGAGCAAATCACCCTCGTTAAAGATACGAGGTTCTACTGACTTGCCATACTATGCTTTGATGCATTTCTTGTGCACCTCGTTGGCAAGAGCGACATCTTAGCAAGACTCGTCAAGCTTCGCTAGGTAAATGAATCGTTCTTCCTCAGCAGAAGTGTTAGGAAGAAGTCCGACAGCGAGTTAGAGGGACAGAATCTCGCACTCAATTGGTAGGACAACCTCCAATCCATACACTAGTTGGAAGGGAGTAAATCCAGTGGCGGTCTTGATGGAAGTTCGGTAGTCCCATAATGCTGAAAAGAGCATATTATGCCAGTTAGACTTGTGTGTACCCATCATACGTTGGACCATAGTTTTGAAGACCTTGTTAATGGCCTCGACCTATCTGTTGGACTGTGGGTAGTAGGGTGTTGAGTTTTCGTGGTGAAAACCCAATCTATTGCTCAATTCCTCAACCATGTGGTTTTGAAAGTGAGAACCATGGTCGGTAACTATAGACTAAGAAACTCCAAACGACGCTATGACATGATTAAACATGAAGAGTGCGGTGGTCTTGCTGTCATTCGTGTATGTAGACATTGCCTAGGCCCACTTTGTAAAGTAGTCCATAGCTACGATGATGTAACTATGCCAACCGACAGAGGTAGGCTTACAATGCATGAAGTCAATGCCCCATTTAGCGAAGGGTTGAATGGCAATAACTGGGTGTAATGGGGCGGGATGGGTGTGCTTTTTCGTATGAAAATGTTGATAGGGAGGACATTTTTTTACATCCTCAATACAATATTTAAAGATAAACGGCTAATAATATCCCGCGCGGAGAATCTTATGGGCCATAGCCATC
Organism: Larix kaempferi; assembly: GCA_027924585.1. Classification (NCBI taxonomy): domain Eukaryota; kingdom Viridiplantae; phylum Streptophyta; class Pinopsida; order Pinales; family Pinaceae; genus Larix; species Larix kaempferi. The sequence continues at coordinate 1,812,261 of BSBM01000344.1, read as the reverse complement.
CCAGAGAGATGACCCCCACAAGCCCCAGTGTGACAATCATTTAGGATGTGTTCAACCTCATCATGAGTCAGAAAACGTCGAAGAATAGAATCGATACCACAGTGGTACAAAGTATCACTGATAATCAAGTAATACTTCGCATGCTAGCATATTCGACGATGGTCGTCATGAGACAATTGAGGGATGAAATGTTGGGTCTGAAGATATAAAGTGATATCTCCATACCACGGATCAAATGTACTGATAAGAAACAATGACTCATCCGGAAAAGAGTCATTAGGATCAGATTCCACATCAGCATTAGGAAGGTAGCAGATGAGCTTAGCAAACACCAAAGACATTTTAGACTTAGCCTTCTAAAAAGGGAGATCGAATTCCTGTAGTATCATGATCTAGCGTGAATACATGCCCCCAAGCACTTGACGTGTCAAAACATGGTACATGGGGTTCGAATCGGCGATGATGGTGGTGGTGCTAAGCAAAATGTAACATCGAAACTTCTACATGGTGATAACTGCCGCGAGAGTGAGCTTCTCAACATGTGAGTAACGGGTTTTAGTTCCAATTAGACACTTACTTAAGTAATATATCACATGTTTTTGGGCGTTCTAGTCTTCCTGCACCAAAACCATGGCAATAGTGGTGTCAGAAGCAGCGAGGTATAGAATGTAATCTCGATAGTAATTCGACATTTGGAGCACAGGGGCATGCATGATGACATGCTTCAAACTTTCAAAAGATTGTTGAGCTTGGTCATCCCAAACGAACGGGACATCTTTTTTCGTCAATCTCATGTAACCCTGCATCTTTTGCGCGAAATTATAGATAAAAATCCTTAAATAAGTCACTCTTCCTTGTATACTTTGAAGTTCCATAACATTAGTTAGAGGTGGGATAGAAACAATGGCTTCCACCTTCAAGGGATCATTGCGGATCCCATCTTTTTAGACAATAAATCCTAAAAGGCATCTAGAATCGACATAGAAAATACACTTATAAGGGTTCAGACAGATATTGTATCATCTACATCTGAGGAAAATGGCTGTCAGATGACCTATGTGGAACTCGCGCTGCTTTGAGTGGGCAGGAAGGTCATCCAAGTAGGGTTCCAAAAAGTCCTTCACATCATGGAAGGTGTACGACATGGCCCACTGGAATGTGGCACCAGCATTTTTAAGGCCAAACGAAATTTTACGGTACGCAAACATTCCCCAAGGGCATATGAATGCAGTTTTGTGTTGGTCGGTGAGGTGGATCTCAATCTGGTTGTATCCAGAAAAGCCATCCATAAATGAAAAAATTACACTTCCAGCACAATTGTCGATAATCTTGTCAATAAAGGGAGTCGGGTAGTTGTCCTTAAGACAAACCTTGTTGAGGTCCTGATAGTCGACACAGACATGAATGGTGCCCTATTTTTTAGTAACAGGGACGATGTTTGAGACCCATTCTGTCAATGGGATAGGGTAGATGAAGCCAGCCTTCAAGAGTTTCTCAATCTTTGCCTTGATTGCCGTAGTCTTCCGAGGGTGTACAGGTCGCAACTTTTGGAGGACATGTTTGATGTCGAGATAGATTTTGATTTTGTGTAAAACAATGGTGGGGTCTATCTCGGGCATCTCCTTGTAGGTCCAAGCGAATGTTAATTTTTGAGCATTAATTCAATATACTCTAGGATCTTTACTAAGAGAATAACATGTACAGTATATCAATGCATATCAATCATAGCAAGCATATCAATCATCACAAGATACAAACATAAGAGACAATAGACACATAGAGTTTCCGTGGGGAAAACCCTAAGGTGAAAAACCCCACAACTTCCTCAGAGATAAATAGAGCAATGATACAACCAAAGTACAACCCAACTACAACCCACTTGATACATATACAAATCCATGATCCAACTAATCATAACAAGCATCCAACATGATGCATATACATATACATGATCCAACTGATCATATCAAGCATCCAACATGATGCATATACAAATACATGATCACACTGATCAAAGCATCCAACCTGATGCATATACAAATACATGATCACATTGATCAAAGAATCCAACATGATGCATATATAGAGCAGTAACTAGAGCATCGTCCTAATGCTCATCATCCAATGCTTACATCCACAGCCATGGGAAGGATCCTCCTCTCACCATGCTTGGAATGGCTCCACTATATGTGTACATCACTTCTTCCTCGAAGTGTCATCGATCTGAAGAACACCAAGCCTCTCTTTGAAGTACTCGAACTTAAATCTAGCTAGTGGTTTCATCAGTACATCTACAACCTGCTCATCCATCACAACATACAGGAGCTTCACTGCTCCTCTATGCACCATATCCCTGATATAGTGATATTTGATCTCGATGTGCTTTGACCTGTCGTGGAACACTGGGTTCTCAGACAGCTTCACACAACTTTGGTTGTCACAAAAGATACCAGTAGCCTCCAACAGGAGATGAAATAACTCAGATAGTAGCTTCTAGATCCATACTGCCTCACAACTAGCCGAACATGCTGCAACATACTTTGCTTCAGCTGTACTCAGTGCTATGCAGAATTGCTTCCTACTAAACCAAGAGATAACACTTGATCCCATTTTGAAGAAACACCCATATGTGCTCTTCCTATCTGCATCACTACCTGCCCAATCTGAATCAACATAACCCTGTAGGTTAAAGTTTTGTATGTCATCATACTTGAGCCCATAATCAACTGTACCCTTCAGATACCTCAGAATATGCTTTACAGCAACCAGGTGAACACCTCTCGGATCCGTCAGGAACTGGATCAATGTGTTCACCGCAAAGTAAATATCTATCCTTACGTTCGTCAAGTACATCAAGGACCCAATCATCTGATGATACACAGTAACATCAACCGGCTCAAATGAAGAATCATGCAAAAGTTTCAAGTTCAATGCCATAGGTGTGGCCATGGCCTTGCAGTCTGTCATCTCAAACCTCTTCAGGATCTCTACTGCATACTTTCCTTGTCCAAGGAAGATACCATCTACACTCTGCCACACCTCCATGCCTAGAAAATAGGCATCATCCCCAAGTCCTTCATCTTGAACTCGGTAGCAAGCTTCCTCTTGGTATCTGCAATCAAACTATCATCACCTGTAACAAACAAGTCATCCACATACAAGAGTAGTATCACAGGATTTCCTTCCTCAACCTTGTAGTAAAGGTTGGAATCCGCTTTACTCTTGGTAAAGCCCAAACTAGATAGAAAACTGTCCATCCTACCATACCAAGTCCCAGGAGCTTGCTTCAATTCATACAAGGCTTTCTTCAATCTACACACATATGACTTCCTGTCATGTGTCTCAAAACCAAGTGGCTACTCCACATACACTTCCTCCTCGACTACACCATTCAAGAAGGCAGTCTTGACATCCATCTGGTGTATATTCCATTTCATCACTGCAGCCAGAGCAAGTACTGATCTGATGGAAGTGTACCTGGATACAGGAGCAAAAGTATCTTCATAATCAATTCCTTCTTTTTGGGAGAATCCACTAGCTACAAATCTCACTTTGTATTTCTCTATGATGCCATCTACAGCATGCTTGATCTTGTAGATCCATTTGGAAGTAACAACAGACTTCCCTTCAGTTCTTGGGACTACATCCCAAACATCATTTTTCATTATTGATTGGTATTCCTCAACCATGGAATCCTTCCATTCTTTCTTTTCCAATGCCTCTTCATAACTGGAAGGTTCTTTGTTCATGATATCACAGAGTAAAGCAACATAGCTGGTATGTGATCTATTTCTCTTCTTTGCTCCGTGTTCTTCTTCTAGAATGCCATATCTTTCTACATCTTGAATGAACTCTCTAGCCCATGCAGGTTTCCTCTTGTGAGAGTCCTTCTCACGAGGTGGATCTATAGGTTCTTGCGGATCTTCAATTTCACGATCAACATCTGGAATTGCTTCAGTCATAGTAGTGTCGTGAAATCTGGTTTCCTTTGGTTCTTTATGATCTTCAACAGGTGTCTTCCTTGATTTGATGAATTCTATGTTTTCATCAAATGTTACATCCCTGCTGACATCAATATTCTTGAACCTTGGAAAGTATATTCTGTAATCCTTCGAGCTTTCACTGTAACCCACAAAGATACTCTTCTTTCCTGAAGGATCTAACTTAGTCCTCTTTTCCTTTGGGACATGAATGTATACTGGACAACCAAATATTCTGAGATGGTTGACTTCAGGTTTCTTACTAGAGAAGACCTCTTCTGGTGTCTTATTGTCCAATATCTTTTGGGGAGTTCTATTATGCACATATACAGCTGTCCTAACTGCTTCTGCCCATAGATGCATAGGTAGATCCTGGTCATGCAACATTGCTCGTGCTGCTTCCATGATTGTTCTATTCTTCCTTTCTGCAACTCCATTCTGTTGTGGATTGTAGGGAGCAGTCAATTCCCTCTTAGTCCCTGAATCACTGCATAGCTTCTTGAAGTCACCCAAAGTGAATTCTCTGCCATTGTCTGATCTGAATGTCTTTATTTTCTTATCAGTTTGATTTTCCATCAAGACTTTGAATTCCTTAAACTTGTCAAACACTTCATATTTGTTCTTCAAGAAATAAACCCAAGTCTTCCTGGAGAAGTCATCAATGAAAGAGACATAGTAAACATACCCACTCAGAGAACTGGATGACATCAGACCGCATACATCAGAGTGGATAGTTTCCAAGATTCCTTTTGATTTGCTTTCACTGCTTGGAAATGCCTTCTGTATGTTCTTTCCTTTTGCACAGCCTTTGCAAACACCTTCATGCTTGCAATTGGTAGTGCTCTGTAGTGCACATGTGCAAGCCTTCGATGCCAAAGTTCATTTGGCTCCATGGATTCATGTACCATGGCATGTTCAGGTTATCCCTGGAATTTGTACAATCCTCCCTCTTGCTCTCCAATCACCACTACATCATCAATAGTTTTACCCTTTGGCCACATTAGGACTTGGCCATCTACAAATGCAACCATCATGCCTTTTGCATCCAATGCAGAGATGGAGAGTAGATTCTTCTTGAGCCCAGGTACAAATAACACTTCTTTCATCTTCAAGGACTTTCTAGATTCTAGGTTGTAGGAGGCTTCCCCACTTCCTTTGATAGGATATTGATAATCATCCCCAAGTTTCACATTATGGGGTGATTCATGTTCAGATAGATTTATAAAAGATTCTTTAAACCTAGTCATGTGTTTAGAATCCCCATTGTCAATTAACCAATCATTACAACCATGATAAATAGTACCTGTGAGAGCAGAGATTAGAACATACTCTTCTTCACTTGATGAGTCATCATCATCACTTTCTGCTCTAGCTTTCTTCCTGGGAGGTTCATCATCCTTAGCAGCATGAGCATGATATCTTCTTTTGTTATTCTTCTTCTTCTTGTTGAAATTGTTGTCTTTCTTCTTCTTGGGACAATTTTAAGCAAAGTGTCCCATTTCATTACATTCATAACATCGAACATGAGATATATCTTTCTTCTTGTGATGAGGGTGAGAATGTTTCTTGTTATGAGATTTCTCCCTCTTAAACTTGCTTCCCTTGGTGTGAGCTGTGAGATCTTGATCTTCATTCCCCATATTTTCTTCTCATGCCACAAGTCTTGATTCTTCTTGTGAGCATTCTTCCCGCACTCTGCTGAAGGATACCAACTTCTTTCTTGCACAGATTCCTTGGATAAAGGAATCCCATGACCTGGGTAGGCCATTCAGAGTGGTCATGAAAACTTCACCATTCTCCACCATTTCATCCATTGCTTCTAGTTGTTCCCTGATCTGAGAAACCCTATAAAAATAAGACTGAATGGATTCTCCATTCTGAAGCTTTACCTCTTTCAATTGGTTCCGTAGAGTCATCTTCCGATTTATGTTCTTCCCTTCAAATAGCTTGAATAGGGAATCAAACATCTCTTTGGGTGTCTTCAGAGATGACACATGGGGGATGAGATGGTCCTTGATAGAATCAACAATGATTCTCTTTGCCTTGACCAATTTCTTCTTGTGGAGGGCTTTAGCCTCTTCTCCCTCTGGGACAGGGACCTCAGAGCTTATGTAAGTATCCAACTCATTTTCTTCTAGGATTAACCCAATCCTATACTTCCATGCTCGGAATTTATCAGCCCCTTCAAGCTTATCCTCAAGCTTGGTGTGGTGAGACATCTTTACATATTACTTCAAATGGAAATAGAAAAGATTTAGGTCTTACCACTTGATTTGCTAAAAAATGGATCTCATCCTGGATTAGGGATTGTCAGAGAAACCCTAAAAATTCAAAATGTGAATTTCAAACTTCTGAAAGGATAGAAAGATGCGTCTTGATGAGTTGATCATCCTAGTGTATTTAGAATTAAAGATATGCAAAGCTTTACCCTTCAAAAATGCCTTTTAGTCTTCCCGGGTTCACTAGGGAGCACCCTAAATTAGGGTTTGAGTTTCTTAGAGATTTACCCAGCCAAAAGTCCCGATCCAAAGCTCTAAACTTTGATTTTTCCAAGGAGCTTCCAGCTATATCTTCAAATTTCAGACATTCCTATTTTTGTGGAAACCCTAATTTTTAGGGCCAAAACTGAAAGTGCTCAGAACTGAATTCTGATTGGACAGAAAGATTCACCTTGCTAAGGAGAGTCAATCTATCATATTGATTTTCCAAAATCTATGGAGAGAAACCCAAAAACAAGAAGATCTAGCTTCCGCAACTGCATAGTGTCTTCTTCTCAGGTTAGTTCTGATACCATGTTAATTTTTGAGCATTAATTCAATATAATCTAGGATCTTTACTAAGAGAATAACATGTACAATATATCAATTCATATCAATCATAGCAATCATATCAATCATCACAAGATGCAAACATAAGAGACAATAGACACACAGAGTTTCCGTGGGGAAAACCCTAAGGTGAAAAACCCCACAACTTCCTCAGAGATAGATAGAGCAATGATACAACCAAAGTAAAACCCAAGTACACAGAGATAGTCTTATCCTAGCAGCTGATCCTCGTCCTCACATGTGTGCCACTTTCCGAGTGATGGATGAGTGAGTAATGAAGTGATCAAATAGAGAGATCCCGCTCTCTATTTATACTTGTTCTAAGCAGCCTAATAAACCTATGGGGCCAACTTGTCTAACTCAACCTAATATCCCCAGGTTAACTTAATCAGGGACGACTCCACACATGGTGGTATAATAACCAATCGACAAGTTACGACACTTGCGACACTTGTCAATACAAATGAGGACACTTCCGTATAGAGGAATAATACATCTCTATAGGAGTACAATAAAATACATAGATGAAATAGATTCTGAAGTTACATATACATCAACAGTGAACACATCTCTGAATCGCTTGAATAAGGCCGTATAAGCAATGACTTCTTTAGGGGAACACTTCTGGCCTAACTGGATGTATTCGACTGCATCAGGAGTAACTGAAATGTCAATCGAATTGGTAGGTTCAATGTTCACAAGGTTTCCCTCAGTGTCTGTATGACTTCTGAGTATCGGGGATTAAGAGCAAGGGTAGACATTCGGTGAAAAAATGGTGCTAATGCTATTCTCCACATAATCCAATGGGGGAAGAAAAGAAAACTGGTGGTGGAGGTGGAGGCCACAGCTAAGTCTATGTTAAATTTTTAGAATTTACTTCAATCAGATCTAGGATCTTAACTGAGAGAACAACATGTACAGCAAATCTACAGCATATCAATCATGGACACAATAATGAAAGCACACAAGAGACACAGAGTTTACTTGGGGAACACCATAAAGGTGAAAAACCCCAATAACTTCCTCAGAGATAGATAGAGCAATGATGCAACCAGAATATAAGAGATAGTCTTCTCCTAGCAGCAGAGCCTCCTCCTCCACAAGTGCGTCAATCTCCCAAGTGTGAGTGAGAGAATAGAATGTGTAAAATGAGAGAGACACACTCTCTATTTATACACTAACTTGACTTGACCATTACTCAACTAGGTCGGCCTCAACTTAACCACTTAACATAATGCTGACTGGGCTGAACCCCAATAGGGTGGTCTAATAACCCTTTGACCCACCTAGCTGACCCCCAATAGGGTGGTCTAATAACCCTTTGACCCACATGACTTATGCAGGGCCAACCCCAACAAGGTGGTCTAATGACCCATCAAGTATAAGTTACGACACTTACAATATAAATGACGACCCAAGTTTTGCACATATATGACTCCCTGTCATGTGTCTTGGAACCAAGTGGCTACTCCACATACATTTCTTCTTCAACTAAACCATTCAAGAAAGCTGTCTTGAAATCCATATGGTGTATATTCTATTTCATCACTTTTATATTTCTCTATGCTGCCATCTGTAGCATGCTTGATCTGATAGTTCCATTTGGAAGTCACAATAGACTTCCCTTCAGCTCTTGGGACCGCATCCCAAACATCGTTCTTCATGATCGATGGATCATGGCATTCTTCCTATATCCTGGGAACTTCAATATCTTCAATAGATAATTTTGTTGCTTGAACAAATGTTGTAGTCCTTCTTTTGTAGGTGAAGGTATACGGTCTTTTCTACAAAACAAGTTAAATTGCATGATTAGAAACATCTCATAATTTTTAGACAAATTCTTACACATAAAGAAATATGTCATACCGTCATGCAATTATCTTAGCCAATGCTTCAATACAACATTTATCCATGTTCCACAACTTTTTAGATGCCTTCCAGTCTCTACCAGAACATTGTTAAGAGTTTGCACTACTCCCAACATGTCAGCAAAGAGGTTTCATTCTAGATAAGTAGCACTGCAATGTTGTACAGTGCCATAGGACACTTACCCATCACATGCATATTAGTAGTATACTGTTCATTAATGCAATCATTCTAATATGCACAATACATATCCTAAGTCTAGGAACATGAGCATATACATCATTGAACAATTTTATTTAAACAAACAAATATGCAAGAAATGAAAATTAAAAATACTTATCTTTGTTTGGGTGCTGGGTGGACTCCCTCTAAGTCTTTGCTTCTTTGCAGGAGCTACTAAAGTAGCTTCTGTTGTGGAATGTAGAAAGATGGTCAACTCCCTCTGAATATCTACATCCTTGCAGAAACTACAGAAGTGTGCTCCTTTGCTTTCTTGCAGGAACAACTGGAGTGTGCTCCCTCTTGATCTTTGCTTCCTGGATTACCTGTCCTTGAACTTACATCCATCCTTAATCACTATCCATGCTTATTAGTGCCATCATTGTGTTATCCTTGAGGTCTCATACATAATCACACATTTATTAGTATAATCTTAATACTATCAAAACACAATAATCTTAAACATGTATAGTCGTGATCATTCACATATAATAAACATTAGTATTCAAGGTTTCAGGGAAGTCTTCTTTTACTCATGCATATTCTTATTTGATCATAGGACTCTTCTGATTAGTTAAATCATCAATGCATAAACCAGTGATTACTCAAACCTATACCTTCATGATTCTTCTGGTTAGTCATATCATCAATTATGTTAAGAAACATAATATGCATACAACCATGACTATTCAAACCTATGACTTCATGAATAATCATTATCAACAACACAACAGCATAAGATCCTAACATAAGGTAGGATTCTAGCTTGATATAGGAAAAACATACCTCGATTAGCATGCTAGCTAGTTATGTATAACATACCCACATAATGTCTTCTGGTTCTCTTCAGTGACTTGTGCTAGTAACCTGCATGTCTCATAGGTTAATCATTGTAGGATCAAGTTATACATACCTCGAAAATAGATCTTCTATGTGGTCCATGATAATGGATGAATCTTTGTCTTCATGTCACCATGATCATATGTTCTTGAAGTAGAACATGATTTGTCTTTCTTGGTGTACCTTTTATGTTAGCAAACAACATAAACCTCATACAACATCACAATGCATTAGTACATTCATAAGTGTCAAAACCTTAATCAATGAATATCTTCTATTAAGGTGATACGACAAGTCTAGTAATTAATCAAGATTGTACTGTAATGATATGAAGACAAACATATGATAAAATTAACCATGAAACATACCTATAAGCCATACCTATCATGATTGCTTGTAATCTTCTTATGGAAGGCCTTAGCCTCATCTCCCTCTGAGACAAGAACTTCTTCACTTATGCAGGTGACCAATCCATCTTCTTCTAGGATTAACCCAATCCACTTGATTTGCAAGAACTGGACCTAGAGCTGGATTAGGGTTTGTCAAGGAAGCCCCAAAAATTCAAACTTTGAATTTCAAACTTTCAAAAGGATAGAAATATGCGCCTTGATGAGCTGATCAAGTTGGTATATTAAGAATTTGAAAACTGCAAAGTTTCACCCCTCGAAATTGCCTTTTAGATTTATGGATTCACTAGGGAGGACCCTGAATTAGGGTTTGAGTTTCCCAGATCTTCACACAACCAAAATATTTGATTCAAAGCTCTAAGCTTTGATTTTTCTGAGGAGCTTCCAGCCGTGGTCACAGATTTCCAAAATTCCAAGTTTTGCAGAAGCCTTAATTTTCCATCTTTCCAATCAAAGTCCCGAACTGGGGTTTGATCAATCCCAGCCTTCTGCCCAACCAAAAAATCTGATCTTGGTCTCTAAATTTCGATTTTGATGAGTAGCATCCAGCCATGGTCTCCGATTAGAGAAATTCCAACTTTCTCCGAAGCCCTAAATTCCGGAAGCCATGAATGAAGGTGCTAAAAAATAATTCTGTTTTGACAGAAATATGTACCTGATTGTTTCTGGTGTAACTCTGAACTTTTGGATCCATAGGGTCTGAAAAAGTTTCTTGCGATAGCCTGACCAGTTATCTTTCCATCTCGATAGGTTTGACCTCAATTGGATTCTCTGAGAGAGAGTTATGCCAAGTGTCGCAACATGACCTGTTTATGGGATAATACAAGAGAGCGAACTTGTACAACGTGCCATGTGTCACTGGTTCAACTTCTACCTCTTAAAATTTTTCTTGAGATAGACCGACCTGTTATATTTCCATCCCAATAGGTCGCATCTCAATTGGATTCTCTGAGAGAGAGTTATTCCAAGTGTTGTAACATGACCTGTTTATGGGATAATACAGAAGAGCGAACTTGTACCGCATTCCACGTGTCACTGTTTCAACTTCTACCTTTGAAACATTTTGTTGAGATAGTAAAATCTGTGTACTACTCGTCACTTTTTATGAAATTTCATTTGGAGCTTCCTAGCCCAAGTTATGACCTTTTTCCCAAGGTCACCTGATTTTGACTCAGATCTGGAAGAGGCAGAAACCTTGTATTGTACATATCATAAATCACAAAGTAAAACGAGTTAGAGGTTGAGCTTTGGACACAAGGTACATGGGGATCTAATATTCGACTTGTAAAAGTTTTAGATCCGAAAACTTGACCAAAATGGATTTTTAGTGAAAGTGCTACGATGATTGGTTTTTGCTATATCAAGCCCTAGCATCGTAAGTGCAACAAGTATCATACATGCCATATCATGCCTTCTTTCAGGATAGCTCTGATACCATGTTAAATTTTCAAAATTTACTTCAATCTGATCTAGGATCTTAACTGAGAGAACAACATGTACAACAAATCTACAGCATATCAATCATGGACACAATAATGCAAGCACACAAGAGACACAGAGTTTACTTAGGGAAAACCATAAAGGTGAAAAACCCCAATAACTTCCTCAGAGATAGATAGAGCAATGATACAACCGAAATACAAGAGATATTCTGCTCCTAGCAGTAGAGCCTCCTCCTCCACAAGTGCGCCACTCTCCCAAGTGTGAGTGAGAGAATAGAATGTGTAAAATGAGAGAGACACACTCTCTATTTATACACTAACTTGACTTGACCTTTACTCAACTAGGTCGACCTCATCTTAACCACTTAACATAATGCTGACTGGGCCGACCCCCACTAAGGTGGTCTAATAACCCTTTGACCCACATGGCCGACCCCCAATAGGGTTGTCTAATAACCCTTTGACCCACATGACTTATACAAGGCCGACCCCAACAAGGTGGTCTAATAACCCATCAAGTATAAGTTACGACACTTACAATATAAATGACGACACTTCCGTATAGAGGAATAATAACATCTCTATAGGAATACAATATACATATATGTGAAATACATTCCGAAGTTACATATACATCAACAGTCCGGAGTAGAGAATTGGGCAGGGATGATGTCCGTCGTAGAGAACAGGAGGTGGAGGCCACAACTAAGTGGTCCTCTAGTGCTGATTGGATAGCCTCGTACGTGAGTTTGATGGGTGATAGAGGCATAGTGTCTCCAATCAGGTGTGTGGTAGCTTCGTCAGGTACAAGCCATAAATTAGTGGAGTTGGGGATAGATGAAATCCACGAGGAGATCATGTTCACTGTGGCAACATGATTTTGGGGAACCAAAGTGGGAAAAACGCCCATAAGGGATGAGTCCTTAATGAGGCCGACCCCCATTCTCTCATATTGATGCAAAGATTGTCCAAGTAATGGAATGTTATCCCCTGGGTGAGTAGCGGTGTTAGGTGTGCAAAAATCCAGTTGATCGACAGTAACAATTCATCCTTGATGAGGGAATTGTACTATGAGAAAGACAGATGATGCTACCGTAGTCATGGTGTAAAACCAATTATGACCAAGCAGAATGTTATAATATAATGGGGCAGTGACCACTTCCACATTAATGTTTTCGGTCTTGCCCCCCAACTCGACTGCTAAAGCTTGTAATAGCCCATGAGGTTGAAAGCCACGTCCATTGAATGCTCTCAAACTGGTAGGAGAACGATTCAACTCAAGAGATCCTATGGCTCTCCAACATGAGATCGACATGACTGATGTAGAGGCACCTTCGTCCAAAACTGTATGATGGATTGTCTTCCCAGCAATGTTTATGGAAACTTGAAATGCCAAATGATGGGAGACCCTCAGTTTGAATTATTCCATCCAGAACATGATGGTCTTCGATGACTCCGGGTCAATGGCACCGATGGCAGCGAGGATATTTTTGTGCTGATTAGGACAGTTTTGCAAGACTTCAAGCATCGTCATAGCACAAGGAGCTTGTGCTAGGTCCTCTACAATATTGTAGTTCTGAGCAGCCCGAGCATTGGGATTGAAAACCGGTTTTCTAATCATGCTCTTGGGGACGCAACACCAACTCAAAAGAGGGCTTCTAAATGGTGAGAGAAGCAGCTGGTACGGTGACATCAGGCATCGAAGTGGAAGCTTTTTAAGTATTACTTCCAATAGGTGACTTTGCTGGGACATAGTCATACGAACGAGAACTGGTGTTCAAGTTGATGGTCTCACTACGCATCATGAGAACATGTGCGATTGAGAATGCTTCTCGTTGGGAAGGAGAGGTGTGTACAATAAGTTGTTGCTTTTGAGTAGGGAAGGGATAATTGAGAACTGCGGGTATAGGATTTCCGTTTAGAAACTTTTGAACTTCGTCTCTATGGGGGCATTCTTTAGAAAAATGGTGATCACCACACAATATAGAAGGATACTTCAACTTCCTTTTTTGTTTGGTGTCATTAGGGGTGCTCTTATGTTCTTGCTGGGTGGAAGATTTATTAGGTTCCCCTTTGTTCTTCTTCTTACCACCAGACTACTGAGGTGAAGCTGATTGAAAAAAATTCACTTCTTCGGTGATAGCAGGAGTGGATGATTTGGTGGTGCCGTGACCAGCCTGTGTTAGTGATGGGGAAGAACCTTGGGGGTTTGACAATCCAATGGTTTGAGAGGGAGGTTGGGTGTTAAGTGATCGAATGATGCCATCAGGTTGGGGTCCCTTGGGTGGTTTGGCGGGGTTGTACATGTTACGGGGTGCGTCAGGAAGGATATCAAACAATGTGCTAGACTGAACATAGACTAAGTCTAATAAATGGGCACGAGCGATGGCTTGTTCCTCAGTGACAGCTCCTCCCACGGAAACATCTCATGCTATGGTAGGTATGAGAGACTTCGTAAACCAGTCCGCTAAGACTTGGTTTTGAATAGGAGCCTTAATAAGACGTCGTCTCATGCGCCACTCATGTATATGATCTGAGGTGTGAGTAGCGGTATTTTGAAGGAGTGAGGTTAGAAGCTCTGTACAAGTTTCATACCGTATAGGCAGTTGGAAATGAGTCAAAAAATTCATAGCAAGAGAACCAAAATCAGGAAAAGAATGGGGTGGTAGTTCAATATACCACTTGGCAGCCAAACCAGTGAGAGTCCGTTTAAATAATTTAAGATGGATTGAATCGTCAATCAAGGAGTTGGATGAACACCACAAGTGGTACATCATCACACGGTTTTTAGGATCCTTGCCTAGCTTGCCATCAAATTTCAGGAAATATGATGGAAGTTTCACCGGAATGGGTGGTCAATTAGGTCTGTGGTAGATGGGGTCATTGGTCAGGTGAGACAGGTCAGGCAAGTCTAGAGTAGCCCAAAAGGGTAGCTATGGATTAGGCTGCGAGTACTGATAGTACTGATAAGGCGGGTAAGGACCAGTGGGACCTTGTATTGACTGACCATAGGGTGTTCCAAGAGGAATCTGACCATAGGGGTACGAGCCACCCTAACCAAATGTAGGTTTTCCGCCATAGTTAGGTGGTCCATTACCATAATAAGGTGGCCTGTTACCATAAGGTGGGGACCTGCCTTCACTGCTGTAAGGGGGTGGGTTGCCCCCAAATTATGGGGGTCCGCCACCACCGCCAGGGTAGGATGGGACACCACCGCCTCCGACGAGAGGAGGTGGTAATCTGTTACCGATGTCAGAATAGGGTGGGCCTCCACCACCTTCGCTGCGAGGGGGTGGTGGGCCACCGCTGCTGCTGGAAGGGTAAGGGCCTCCTTTGGCACCTCCACCATAATAGGGTGGTCTACCACCACCACCACCATAGTAGGGTGGTGGTATACCACCACCGCTAGGATGGGACGATCCTCCACCACCACCACCAGGATGGGATGGTCCTCCACCTCCACCACAAGGATGGGATGGTCCTCCACCTCCACCGTTAGGAGGGGATGGGCCGTAATAGCTAGAATGAGGTGGTCCTCCACTAGAAGGTAGAGGTCCACCTCCTCCAGAGTTGTGTGGGGGCCCGCCACCTCCAATGGGAGGTGGGGGTGGACCAAAAGGGGGTGGAGGGACTGTGAGCGGGGGTCCATGTTGTAAAATATTTTGCTGTTCCCATAGAGTGTAAGGATTTATGGGGTATGGTACCCCGCAGAGTACATTTCTAGGATTAAGTTGTCCCAACACAGGGTTAAGATGACCTGGATACGCTTGACTCGATGGTCATTGAATTATGTTGGATGGTCCCCCAACATGGGATAACCCCATAGTGGAAGGTCCAGGAGGTAAGGAGTTTCCAACGGAAGGATCGACGGGAACCCCTACTATAGTAATATGGTTAAGAGACCGGGGTTGCCCCCCAGCAACAACTTGCTGACCAGTAAGTAAAGGTTGACCCAACACTAGTTGTTGATTATCCACCGTAGGATTATCATTACCTCTAGAGAAGGTAGGGGGTAAAAAGTATCCTCCCCTTGAAGTTTGGGGTGGGGGAGGAGCAGGTGACGTAACCATGGTAGTCACAGGTGTCTTGGACTATTGTCCTTCAATAGGTTGGGTTGTCTGGGGTATAGGATTGGTCTCCTGTCTAGGAGATGGATGTGCAGGTGTTGATGGTTGACTAGCCTCAGAAGTGGTCACGTGTTGCATGGATGATTCTGGTGAATCATAAGATAAATAACTACTTGGGAGTGGTTGATAGGGAGGTAACGTCGGGTATTCAGGCCTCTGTGCAAGGCTCCAGTTTGTAAATTGTGTGGCCATAGCTCGTAACCTAACCAATTGTTCACGATAAGGTGCCATGCGATCCTCGAGAGTAGCCCAACTAGGTGCGATGCAATGGCAAAATGGGCCACTAGGTGGCCTAGAGAAGATGTCCAGTAAGTTGCTGAAGGGTGATCCTGGGGTGCATTTATCCATTCCAATGATCCAGGCTCTCCCCGTAAAATGGGAGGTAGGTCTTGTGAAGTAGAAGTTTGTGCTTCCTCACCTTGCAAGGGAAGAGAGGCAAGTGAATCTGGAGGAAACATATGCACTCCAATATTCAATGTAGGGTTTTCCACTTCCGGTGACACAATCGTGGCTTGTGGGTCCATTCTTACCTTCGAAATTACCTCCTAGTTAAGAGGATATTTGGGCGGCAAGTTATGAATCCTACGGGAACTTCTCCAAGGAAAGTCAGCTAGAGTGACTAAAACAAAAGTTTCTCCTAAGGCAATCTAAACAAAGGAAAAGCAAACTAGACAAAACCCTACACAAACTAAGGCCACAAGCAAACTTATGTGATAAGAGTGGATTCAAAGGTTTGGAACCTCATAGGATTGTCAAGGCTTCATAAATCACTATATACTGTAGGGTCCAATAGTAAAACCCAACAAGGAGGATTGGGACCATACCCTTTCCAGTATGGTCACCAAATTTGTTTGACAAACAATCTACCAAGAGAGGACTCGAGGCTTGATCTCCCTAGCTCAATGCGAGCCTAGAACAAATAGAATAGAATACAAATAACTCTACTAGATCTAATTAGAGATCAAGGAACTAGATACGTTTACCTTATAAATCGCTGATCCTTTTCTCCTTGAATGCTTCTCCAAGCTTGACGTTCTTTAGATCTGAGCTGCAAAACCTGTCAAGATAACAAGACAACAAAATAAGTAAAACACATCTACACAATAATAGATCTAAGTAAGCATCCAAGCATGTGAACTACACAAGATATCATTAACACAATGAGATTTGGTGGAAAGCATTTATATTACTGTATTGAAAGGGAAGTACATAGGATGAAAATATTACAACCAATGACTTGACGTAGCAATCCTCCTCCGATCAAGCCAATGCCAAAGCCTCCCAAGGAAGTGTGAGTCTCCCAATAGATGAGTAGAGATCTCTCCTAAGGTAATTTCACCAGCATGTAGGCACTATAGACTTCCTCCCTTTGGTATGGGAGTGAGCTACACTTATATAGGACTAAGTGGATAGGGTAGGTTGAGATATGTTAGGAGAGAGATAGGGGATCCTTCAAAGAGGTTAGGAACCAAATGCCAGCTCTCCCAAAGGTCAGGGATAGGGATCCATGTCATCTAGCTTCAAGAATGGGCTCGAAGAAGCTATTTTAGTCTATTAACTGACATCATCACAGTCTGCAAGAAGCCAACCTACGATGTCGCAGGTTGCATGAGGACAACCTATGATGACCTATCAAAACCTAGTACAAATTGATTTGCATCTCTTCCAGGTTAATGACATAGCCAAGGAAACTTTAGCGATGTTCACACTAAGTATCACGATGGTAGGATTTTAGGTGTAATACCCTCTCCCTCCTCCTCTCTCAAACCCCTTTTCCCTCACCCTTCCCCTCCCCTCTCCCTCCCTCTCTCTAGCTCACGCTCTCTCCCTAACTTTCTTTCCCTCACCCTCCCCACTCCTCTCTCTCTCTATCTCCCTCCCCTTCTTACCCTCCTCCTCTCCTTCTCCCTCTTTCCCTTACCCTCCCCCTCTCCCTCTTCCTTTAACTCTTTCTCCCCCTCTTCCATCCTCCCCCTCCCTCTCCCTCTCCCTCTTTCCCTCCCTCTTCGACTCCCTATACCATTCCCTCTAGCTCTAACATTCCTGCTCCCTCTCCCTCTCACCTTCCACCTTCTCTCCCCTCTCCCTTCCCCTCCTTCCCCACCCTCTCACTGTCCCCGTCCCTCTCCCCATCCCTCTCGCCCCCACCCCCTCCCACTGCCTCTCACCCCCACCCCCTCCCACTACCTCTCACCCACCCACTCCTTGTCCCTCTCCTCTTTTCTCTCCAATGGTCTTTCTCTTTCTCACCCCCACCCTTCCCCTCTCTCCCTCTCCCTTTCCCTCTCCCTCTCACCCTCATCTACTCCACCTCTCCCTTTCCCTCCCACCTTCTCATTCCCCAAATCCCTTTCCCTATCTTCCTTCACCTTTCCATATTCCCCTCACCATACCCCCATCATGCCCATTCCCTCCATCATTCCCTCCCCCCTCACCCTCTCTTCCTATCCCTCTCTCACTGCACCTTACCCTTGTCCCTTCTACTTCTCCCCCTCTCTCCCTCTCATTGTCTTTCACTCTGTCTCTCTCGCTCTTCCTCTCTCTCTCTCCCTATTACTCTACACCTCCCTCTCTCCCTAGCTGTCACCCTGACCCTCTACCTCCCCCTCTCTCACCTCTTTTCCCTTGACCTCACCCTCACCCCATCCCACATGCCTTCCTCTTTCTCTAACTCATGGTCTGCCCCTCACTCCCTTCCGCCCCCCTCCCCACCTCTCCCTCTCTCTCTTCCCCTCCATATTCATCCTCCCCTCTCCTCTTCCACCTACCCTAGTGCCTCTCTCCCTATGTATCCATCCTTTCATCCCCCTACCCCTCCTCCTCTCCCTCCCTCTCAAACTTTACCTCACTCTATATCTGCCTCTCCCTCTCCTCCTTGTCATCAATTTTTATCTCAACCTAATTCTTAATCTTTATCGCCCTCTATCTCTCCTCATCCCCCTCCCTCTTGGCCTCAGACTCTCTCTCTCTCTCTCTCTCTCTCTCTCTCTCTCTCTCCCACTCTCCCTCTCCCTCTCCCTCTCCCTCCCTCTCCTTCTCTCGCTTTCCCTCCCTAACCCTCTCCTTCTCTCGCTTTCCCTCCCTAACCCTCTCCCTCTCTCCTTCCCTCTTCCTTTCCCTCTCCAATTCCACCTTCATTTTCCTCCCCATCTTTCACCTCTGTATCCACATCCCCATCCCCATGCCCCCCTCCCTCTCACCCTCCAAATCCCTCTCTCTGTCCCTATTTCCATCACTATATTCCTCTCCCTATCCTTCTCTCTCTTCCCCTTTCCCTTTCCCTCACCATATCACTTCCATTTCCCCCTACTCCCTCTCTCTCTCTCGCCCTCACCGTCTTTCCATCATGCTCTTTCCCTCGCCATCTTTTGCTCACCCTCACCCCCTCTCCCTCTCCCTCTTTCCCATTCCCTTCCCTGCTCCATCTCCTCTTCCCCCTCCCCCACTCTCCCTACCCCTTTGTATCCTTCCCTCCATCCCCCTGCCTCTCACCTTCCCTCTCCATCTATTTCTCTCTCTTTGTCTTCCTCACCCTCTCACCCTTTCCCCCACTTTATGTCTCACCTCGATTCTCCATCTAACTCTCCATATCCCTCTTCTCATACCTTTTCCCTTCTCCCCCCCCCCTCTCTCTCTCTCTCGCTCTCCCCCTATCCTCTCCCACTCTCCCCCTTTCCCGCTACATCTGTCTTCCCCCTCTCGGTCCCTATGCCTCTTTCTCTCCCTCTCCCTCTACCATCCCCCCTCTCAATCTCTATCTCATTATCTGTATCCCACTCCCTCTACATCTCACCCTAAATTTCCATCTCACTCTAATTATCCATCTCCCTCTCCCTCTCCCTTTCCTCATCACCCTCCCCCTCCACCTCTTATCCCCCTATAACTCCCTCCCTCTCTCTCTCTCCCTCTCCCTCTCCCTCTTTCCCTTACCCTCTCCTTCTCCCTCTTCGTTTACCTCTCCCTCCCCCCTCTTGTCCCCTCCCCTCGCTCTCCCTCTCCCTCTCCCTCTTCCCTCCCTCTTCATATCCCTATGTCATTCCCTCTCCCTCTTAGATTCCTTCTCCATCTCCCTCTTACCTTCCCCTTCATTCTAACTGTCCTCGTCGCTCTCCCCCCTCCCTCTTGCCCCCACCCCCTCCCACAACCTCTCACCCACTTTCTCCCTCTCCTTCTCTCCCTCCCTATCCTCCTTTCTCTCCTACAGTCTTTCTCTTTCTCACCCTCACCCTTCTCCTCTCTCCCTCTCCCTCTGCCTCTCCCTCTTAGCCTCACCTACTCAACCTCTCCCTCTCCCTCTCACATTCTCCTTCCCCCATTGCCACTACCCATCCCTAATCTCACTCCCTCTCCTCCTTGGCCTTTCCATCTTACCATCCCTCTACCCTCATCACCTCTCTTCCCTCCATCATTCCCTCTACCTCTCACACTCTCTCCCTATCCCTCTCTCACCCTCTATATCCATCCTTCCACGTACCTCAGTGCCTCTCCCCCTCTAGATCCACCCTTCCCTCTCTCTCCCCCCCCTCACTCTACATCTATGTCTCACTCTCTACCTCCCTCTCCTCCTTTCCCTTAATTTCCATCTCGCTTTCCCTCTACCTCTCGTCATACCCCTCCCGCTTTGACTCTGCCTCCCTCTACAACTCTCTCTCTCTCTCTCTTTGTGCCTCTCCCCCTCCCCATGGCCCTTCCTCTCTGCCCCTATCCCTCTCCCTCCCACTCTCAATTACCCTCTAGGTCTCCCTCCCTCTCATTTTACCACTGCCCACACCTCCCTCTTGTTCTCCTATTTTCCCTCCCTCTTCCTCTCACTCTCCCATCCATCTCCCTTTCCCTCTCACCTCTCCCTCCCCATATTTCCCCTACCTCTCAAACCAACCCCCTCCCACTCCCTCTAACACTATCGCTCCCTCTCTATCTCTCTCTCTCTCTCTCTCTCTCACTCTCTCTCTCTCTCTCACACTCTCTCTCTCTCCTCCTCTTTATCACCCACTCATTCTAACTCTAACCCTCATTATATCACCTTATCATTCTCTCCCTATCCCTTTCACCCTCACCCACTCCCCCTATCCCTCTTCCTCTCCATCAAACCTTCTCCTTCCCCTAATCCCTCTTCCCATCCCCAATCTGTCTCCCTCTCCTACTCAGCCTCACCCTCTACCCCTCCCCCCCACCTTTGCTACCTCCCTTTCTCCCTCAACCTCTAACTATCTCACCCTCTTCCTCTCTCCCTAACCCTATAACCCTCTACCTCTCACACCCACTACATGCCATCGCTGGTCTCTCTCCCCCTCCCTCTCCATCTCACCCTATTTCCCTCTCTCTCTCCCCCTCTCCCTCTCCCTCTTAACCTCTCATATAACCCCCATTCTCCATCTCCCTCTCTCTCTCCTAATCATCACCCCCCTCCACATCCCCTCCAATACAAATCTCTCTCTCTCTCTCTCTCTCTCTCTCTCTCTCCCTATCCTTATGTCCCTATCTCTCTCCCTCAGTCTCTCCCTCTCCTTCTTTCACTCCCCCTCTCCATATCCCTTTTTACCTTTGCCTCCCCCTCCCCCTCCCTCTCTCCCTCATGTGCCCTACCCCTACCTCTCCTTCTCCCTCTTTCCCTCCCTCTTCCTATCCCTATTCCATTCCCTCTCGCTCTAATATTCCTTCTACGTCTCCCTCTCCCTTTCCTTATTTCCCCTTCCTCTTCTTATCCCATTCCCTCTCTCCCCCACCCCCTCTACCTCCACTCTGCCTACAACTCTCTCTCTCTCTCTCTCTCTCTCTCCCTATCCTTCCATCCCTTGCTCCCTCCCTCAATCTCTCCCTCTCCCTCTCCCTATAAATTTCCCTCTCCATCTCCTTCTTACCCTCCCCCTTCCCCTCTCCCTTTTTCCATTGCCCTCCCCCTCCCTCTCCCTCTCCCTCTTTCCTTCCCTCTTCCTCTCCCTATTCCTTTCCCTCTCCCTCTCATATTCCTTCTCCCTCTCCCTCTCACCTTCCCCCTCCTACTCCCATCTCCCTTCTCCTCTTTACCCTCCATCTTCCTATCCCCATCCCTCTCAACCCCACCCCCTCAAATTAACTCTCACCCACTCGATAACCCTCCCTCACTCTCACCCTCTCTCTCCTCCTTTCTCTTCCATGGTCTTTCACTCTCTCACCCTCACCCTTCCCCTCTCTCCCTCTCCCTCTCCCTCTACCTCTACCACTCCCTCTCCCTCACTTACTAAACCTCTCACTCTCCCTCCCACCTTCTGCTTCCCCTGATCTATCTTTCTCCCCATCCCTACTCCCTCTCCCTCTCCCCTTTCTCCTACCCCCCATCCCCACTAACTCTACCACACCATTTCCCTCTCACTCTCTTTCTCTCCTTCTCTCCCTCTCCCTTTCACTCTCCTTCTCTCCCTCTCCCTTTCACTCTCGCAATCACCCTCAACCTCACCCTCTCCCTCCCCCTCTCTCTCCCCCTTTCCCTCTCCCTCACCCTCACCCTCCCCCTCCCTCCTTCCTCTATCTCTCTAGCTCACTCTCTCTCCCTCACTATCATTCCCTTGCCCTCCATACCTATTCCCCTCCCTCTTCCACTCCCCCTCACCCTCCCCCTTCACCGTTCCCTCTCTTCTACACCCTACCCTAGTCCCTCTTCCCCTTTATATCCATACTTCCCTCCCCCTCCCCCTCCCCTCCCTCTCCATCTCTATATTCCTCACTGTATCCCTCTACCTCTCCCCCTTACACTCACTTTCCATCTCAACCTAATTCTCCATCTTTATCTCCCTCTACCTCTCCTCATCCCCCTCCCTCTACAACTCTCCCTCTCTCTCTCTCTCTCTCTCTCTCCCTATCCCACTCCATCCCCCTCCCCCTCCCCCCCTCCCTCTCACTCCCTCTCCTTCTCCCTCTTTCCCTCACCCTCTTTCATGCTCCCTAACCCCCTCCCTCTCCCTCTCTCCATTTTCTCTCCCTTTCCCTGTCCCATTCCTCCTCTGTCTCCACTCTCCATCCCCCTTTTTAGCACCCAAAATTACCCCCAAAGATGTGGAAGAGGGAAAGCTGGGGTAGCAACAAAAACACTTTAGAATTATGCTACTGACCCAGCACAGTCTAAGAGGGATCTCTCTTGAAGTTCATAAAGACTAAAAATAATCAATAGAATTTGCAGTCATGAGGTACATATAGATTTGATAGAAGACTGAAAATGATTAACGATAAACACACACTCTCCTTATTGATGATATTCATTCAAATCATACACAGAAGGCCAGATTTCTTGGAAGGAAAAGTTGTGTAAAAGTGTGGCACGATAATCATAAGAGAAAAACGTTGGCTGATGGAATCAAGGCATTACACATAAATCAGACAGCAGTGCGGAGTATTAAAATAGAGGCAAGGTAGCTACCCTCTTGTCGTCGCAATGCAATTTTTTGGTGATAAAAGAAGAAAGAGAGAACAAACCATTTATACGAGCACCCAGTAAAGATGAATTTGATATCAATTTTAGTAGCAATAGTGAGTGAATACCTAAGATAATAACCAGAGCTTGTTTCCAAGAATTCTAAGCTATTATAGACTAATCTCAGATATGAAAGAGAAAACATAATGTAAATGTATAATAGGAAACATGATCACATGAAGAAAAAGGAAAAAATAGACTACAAGTAAAGCAACACATGAATCTCTGTAAATTGTCTGCCATAGGCACTGCCAATAGTGTTAATGAGAAAGTTTCAAACAAAGCTTAATTCCCAAGCCTTAGCCAAATGATTTTCCAACCTATATCTCTTCTATTACATAGCTATCTATAGGCTCATGGCCCTCGACCGAGCTTAAAAAATAGTTACAAAACATGCTACGATTATGCTACCACCTATACAGTTTAGCTCGCTACCATTGATAGCAAATTACAGAAATGACAACAACGGCTATCATGCAAGCCATGAATGATGATACAGGTGTCTTTTGCAGGGTACAAACCACCGTGGCTTCAAAAAATAGATAGACCCAAATTTACCTCAAAATGGAGAAGGAAAAATGCCCACACACTTAGTGAGAAATAGACTTACTAGGAAAGGAAAAAAAATGCCACGAACAGACTAACACCTCATTTGGAGTTTTCAATTTGCCCTATGGATCGAAGAAATCTTCTATTTTCAGGGGGTTGTCCACCGGTGCTTTTTAAGCTGTGGGAGGAGGTGTCACTTTCTTAGTGGGGATGATGTAGTCCTTAACAATCTCCATGTCCTGATGAACATCCTACTTGTCTCCTCTGGTCCCTTTCTTCTTCATCTGATGTCAAACTTGCCTCTCCCTTCGCTGGCCTATGTGCTCTTCCAGTTCGCTGGCTGAGCTTTCCTCCATGTGGTCGAATGCTATCAGAGAGGAGGGAACATGCCCCTTCTCCACCTTAGACCACACATGTTTTGGCATGATACCTACTCTCAACTGAAAGACGTCGAAATGGTCGAGCTCACCACCTTCTAGTATGGGCGTGAGTCGAGCACCATGGGGAGCCATGCTTATAAATACTGTGACAAAGATGGTGGTCCTGAGCAATCATTTCGCCATGATGGCCTCACAGTATCTCTCATGTGAGTAGCAATGATGCCCGAGACCTGAGTTGACATAAAATGTGATTGAACTGGCTCTTGTGATAGGTGGAAAGATGCCTGGCAGCGCTGAGATGGCATCCATCTTGCTAGAGATCATTGGGTGACAGAGGAGGTGTCCCTTTCCAGCTTGTCACCTTAATCACTCAAACACCATAGATCTTGGCCCTGCTCGCAATCTGGACTGTTGAATGGCATCACCCCTACCAACCTTCACAAAATTTGGACCCATCAACTTTGCGCACAAGTAACATTTGTGAAGTTATTCTTAGTCATAGATCGTCACCTCGCGAGATCTGAATAGTTAGAAGATACAGAGCCTTAACCCTACTTTGCAAATTTGAATCATGATCTTTTTTGTTCAAGTTGCATTGAGAACAAAATACAAGCCATCGATCTACTTGATCCACCGTCGATCAAAACTTCAACGTGTCCACCGATTAGTGCCCCTCCTGCACCTAAACAACCCTTGGCATTTTTCCAGGAAGAAAGCCCTTGACCAGTGATCTACTCTGACCTTGATCTATGCCATCAAAAGGTGTTATTATATATTGCGTGCAACCTTACCAATTTGATCTTTGGTTTTTCCATTAAAACCTTTGGTTTTATCAAATTTCCTGAGCTCAGATCAAGTCCATTTCACAGGGCTTGGAATGTTTCAAGATTCTGGGTTGTGTGGACTGAGAGTTGGGGCTTCCTTTAGCCAATGGAATGGGTTTTATCCCTTCCAAACACTTAGCATAATCACGGTGCTAACACCCCTCTTTCCCCTACCTCTGCCCATTTCAATCCCTCTCCCAATCCCTCTCACCCCAAACCCCTCCCACTCCCTCTCACCTTTGTGCTCCCTATCCCTCCCTTGCTCCTCTCTCTCACCCTCACCCTCCTACCCTCTCGCTCTCACCCTCTCCCTCTAACCCTCATCCACTCCCCCTATCCCTCCTCCTCTCCATCTTTTCTTCTCCTTCACCCACTCCTTCTCCCCATCCCCACTCCCTCTCCCTCTCCTACTTTTCCTCACCCTCTACCACTCCCCACCACCCTCAATCCCACCCTTTCTCCCTCACCCACTCACTCTCTCGCCCTCTCCCTCTCACCCTTTCCCTCTCACCCCCTATCACCCATACCCTCTCCCTCTCCCCCTTGCTCTCCCTCTCACCCTCTTTCCCTCTCTTTCCCCTTCTCGCTATGTCCCTCCCCCTCTTCTTCTCTCTCTCCCTCTACCCCTCCCTCTTCCCCTCACCCTCTTCCTCACAATCTCCCTCCCCTTTCCTCATGCTCCCTCTCTCTCACCCTAATTATCTTTTCCTCACCCCCTCTCGCCCTCCATATTCCCCTTTCCCTTCTGTGTTCCCTCTCCTCTTCCCCTTTTGCCACTCTTTCTCCCCATTTGTCCCATTACCTGCTCGCCTCCCTCTCACACTACCTCTCCATCTATGTCTTCCTCTATTTATTCGACACCCTCTCTCCCTTTCCCTCACTTTCCATCTGATCCTAATTCTCCATCTAACTTTCCATATCCCTCTCCTTCTACCCTTCCCCCTCTATGTCAATCTTCCCCTATAACTCTCTCTCTCTCTCTCTCTCTCTCTCTCTCTCTCTCTCCCCCTCTCTCGCTCCCCCTCACCCTCCCTCTCCCATTTACCCTCCCTCTCCCTCTTTCCCTGTACATCTCTTGTCCCCCTCTCACCGTGACTTCCTCTTTCCCTTGCTCGCCCTCCCTCTTTCCCACACCCCTTCCCACTCTATATTTTCCTCCATCTCCTACTCCCCCTTCCCCTCCCTCCCCACCTCTGCATTTCCTTCTCTCTACCTTCTCTCTCTCCCCTTCCCTCTGTTGATATCTCCCTTAATCTCTTCCTCTCCTTCTCCCTCTCCCACTATAACTATTCCTTTCTCTCTCCCCCTCCACCTCCTCCTCTCCCTCCCCCTCTCCCTTTTCCTCCCCACCCTCTCCCTCTCTCTCTCTCTCTCTCTCTCTCATTCTCCTCACCCTATAAGTAATCCTCTCTTCTCTCTCTATTGCTCTCTCTACCACCTTCCCTCACCCTCTCTCTCTCTCTCTCCCACCTTCTCTCTCTCCTTACCTCCCTTTCTCTCTCCCTTTCTCTCTTCATCCCCTTCTCCCTCTCCCCCTATACCTATTACTATCTCTCACCTCCTCCCCCTCCTCCTCTCCCTCTCCCTCTTCCTCCCCCTCTCACCCCTACCATTCCCTCTCCCTCTTGAGGTTTCCCTCCCTCTATCCTTCCCCCTACCTCTCCCCTCTCCCACCCCCTCTTTCCCCTCCCTTTCCCCCTCCCCATCCCTCTCATTGCCACCCCCTCCTCCTCCCTTCCTCCCCCTCCCTCTCAGTTCCCCTCTGACCTTCCCTCTCCCCCTCCCCTTGCTAGTGCCCCTAAAGCTCTCACTCCCCCACTCTCTCTCTATCACCCTCCTAATCCTCCACCTACCACTAACCCTCCATCCTATCCCCCTCCTCGTCCCTCTCTCTACCACCTTCCCTCACCCTCTCTCTCTCTCCTTCCCTCCCTTTCTCTCTCCCTTAATCTCTTCCTCCACTTCTCCCTCTCCCGCTATGCCTATTCCTCTCTCTCCCCCCATCCCCCTCCCCCTGTCCCTCTTCCTTCCCCCTTTCACCCCTTACCCCTCCATCTCCCTCTCCCTCTCCAACTTTCCCTCCCTCTATCCTTTCCACTACCTCTCCCCTCTCCCTCCCCCTCTTTTCCCTCCCTCTCACCACCACCCCATCCTCCTCCCTCCCTCCCCCTCTCAGTTCCCCTATCACCTTCCCTCTCCCCCTCCCCTTGCCACCTCCCCTATAGCTCCCCCTCCTCCTCACCATCCATTTCCCCCTCCCCCCTCTCTATCTATCACCCTCCTAATTATCTACCTACCCACTAACCATCTCTCCTCTCCCCCTCCCCATCCCTCTCACCACCACCTTCCCTCACCCTCCCCCTCTCTCTCTCCCACCTTCTCTCTCTTTCCTTCCCTCCCTTTCTCTCTCCCTTAATATCTTCCTCCCCTTCTCCCTCCTCCCCTATACCTATTCCTCTCTCGCCCCCCTCCCCCTCCCCCTCTCCCTCTTCCTCCCACTCTCTCACCCCCTACCCCTCCCTCTCCCTCTCCCACTTTCCCTCTCTCTATCCTTCCCACTACCTCTCCCCTCTCCCTACCCTTCTTTCCCCTCCCTCTCCCCCTCCCCATCCCTCTCATTGCCACCCCCTCCTCCTCCCTCTCCCCCTCCCCATCCCTCTCATTGCCACCCCCCTCCTCCTTCCTCCCCCACTCCCTCTCAGTTCCCATCCCCCTCCCTCTCAGTTTCCCTCCCCCTCCCTCTCAGTTTCCCCCCCCCTCCCTCTAAGTTCCCCTTTCACCTTCCCTCCTTCCTTCCCCTTTCCACTTCCCCTATAGCTCCCCCTCCTCCTCACCATCCATGTCCCCCTCCCCCCCCCTCTCTCTATCACCCTCATAATCCTGCACCTACCACTAACCCTCCATCCTCTCCCTCTCTCTCCCATCCTCCTATTAAATCCTACTAACTGCCCCTCTCTCTCCCAACCACATAACACCCTTTCCCCACTTTCTCTCTCTCACCCCCTAGATCAACCCCTCCCTTCCTCCTCTCTGTCTATCTCTATCTCACCTCTCTTCCTCCTAACCCTTATGAAGACCCTCTCTCTCTCTCTCTCTCTCTCCTACTCCTACACCTATAGCTAACCCCCAACACCATAACACACCTCCACCCACCGTCTCTCTCTTTCTCTCTATCACACACACACATAGCTCTACTCCTCCAGCTACACCTAACCTTCACTCCTCTTTCACCTTCAAGAATTGGGGGTTAATGGTTGCAAAGGTTTCAGATTAGGGTAAGAGAGAGAGGGAAACAAATACTAAATGTTAGAATGTTACAATAGTTAAGAGAGAGGGACCATAGGGGTTAAGTATATAAGGGCTAACAATTCTAGCTTATATGATTTTATAGATGTTTAATTTTTAAAAAGTTATAGAGGTTAGTGATTAGGGATTATATGATTACAATGATTAGAAGCTATAAGAATTTTATAGATATGACATTGTAAGTTCAAGGACTAGAGATTAGAGGTCTGAGGGGTTATAGGAGTTAAGGATATAAGTGTTAACAATGATAAATTATATGAGATTATAGATGTTTAATATTTAAAAAGTTATAAAATTAAGAGTTATAAGGATTTTAAGTATTAGAGATTCCATTAATGATTATAATAGTTAGGATTTCATATTTATGGATTCGAGGATTGAATTTTTATTTGTTAAAAATTAGAAATTATAAAGTTATTCTTTATCGTGAATGTTGGGATATGTTAGTATATAAATTTATAAGGAGTTAAAAGGTGAAGGTAATAGGAAGAAGATTTTAGTGTCAATCTTTAAAACATTTAATATTCAGGTTATAATTACCATATCTTACCAAATTCCCCAATTTGAAAAATTTGAGAGAAGCCATAGACTGGACTAATAATAAAGGAACCATAGACTAATACTTTTAGTTTAACTAATATACGAAGGAAAATTTAAGAAATTCCAAGTGGCATTGGCTTTGGATTTTTAAGGCAGATAAGAGCATGACCATGGACTAAGCATGAGAGCTACAAGCATAGAGATTGAGCACACCAAATATCATAGGAAATAGTGTTTCATAAACAATTTTAAAATCCACGTGTAAAATTATACACAATCCTAAAATATTTAGACTCCAAATGTGAAAACTCTGGGAAAGTAGGGGGGTGTTGCATTAACTCACACCAACACACTCAGAAATTTCACCTATAGGACAGTCACAACTCACTGTAATCTTCAGCATAGTCACAGCTGACTGTTTCACTCAACAGTGACCTCAGGACTGTTGCAGCTATATTTTGATAACCCGTGTGTTCATAAATTTAACTAATACTCTGTTTCAACATTCAAACACAATTAAATCATACATAAGCACAATTCTCCACACTTGCTACAACAAACTAACTTCAAAATAATTATGAGTTTACAAACTCATAGAACAGAGCATAATAAAAACACACAGAGAAATTCTGAGTTTAACATCAAGTAAACATTGTATTCCACTCTGTTTCTTCCATATTTTTCTATATTTCACACTCTTTCTCACTATCTCACAAAACCTAGATTACATCAATATTTATACCTCAGAAATATAGTTGGTCATTTAATTAGCATGACCTTTCACAAAATTTGTCAGTTTAGAATTTAATTAATCCTCTTCCCTTTCATGTGTTGTAATAGGAACGCTGGACGCCCCTTCAATCTTTGACAAGATGCAACAGAGCTGGATGTTCTGCAATAGTGAAGACATGGCTCCTTTATTTATGATCATCCTGAACATGTGAGTGAACACCTCTTCAAAAATGGCTCTTCAAAACTCAATGTGATACTCAGCCCAAATAATCATTCGATGAACTGTGGCAGATGGCTGCAACCGCTTCATCAAAAATTAATGTGATCTGCTGCCCCTTTCAAACTGTGATAGCAACATGAAATCAAATGGTGTGGCAGTGTTTTGGCTTTTCAGCATTTGGGCGGTCACTGAGCAGAGCAGTGGTTGTCTTTTCCAGACTGTGGCGATGAAGGAATTAATGACTGCCAACATACTCCCCCTTAATTACTTCACCCAAAAATACATCACACTCAAACAACTACAACTTTACAAGCATAACAAAAACAACTATACTACTTGCTGGTCTAAAGTCTAAGCAAGGCTTGCATCAGTATCAAAACAACTCAAAATTTTGTTTCACATTCTTTGTTGCAACATACTAGTGTTGCTTTTCTTCAACTCTTTCATGAGCATTTCTTTTTCTTTCGACTCCAAACTTTGAAATATGTAAACTTTATTTTCTGTTTTATCTTCATTTTCACCTTCATCTTCTTTAGTTTGCACTTCACTTGTGGCTTCAACCATCTCTTCATCTTGACTTTATATCTTGTTAATCTGGACTTTTTTTGCTCAGCAACTCCACAATACTTGTTCTCCTCAGTTTCAGTTGGTTGTTCAAAATATAATATTTCGTCCTTTAATTCAACACCAAGACCATTACTATCAACCTTCTTGGATTTTGTAAACCAGTTATCATTCATAGTTTTTATTACATCACTCTCAACTTCAGCTTCATCATTACTGGGCTTAGAACACCAAACTTTATACCAATAATACATTTGATTCTTCATCTTCACTTTCTTCTTTACCTTCAATGTTTTCTTTGATTCCTCAAATTCATTATGATCAGCTTCAACTGTAACACGTTCTTCAACTTACTTACTATCATTCAAATTTTCATTGTCCTTTATGCCAAGGACTTCAATCCAAAATCTTTTCTCTAAATACTGTAACATGGGCATACAAAGATCCCACAAGCTATCTTTAACTTCAGCAAGAGTAATTTGTACCTTTTCTACTGATTCTTCAACCAGTTCATCTTCGCTGGAATTTTCTTCATTCAAATCAAACTCATCATCATCTTCAATTGGTTTCTCATCTGCACATTTAGACATTTTGTCAACATTATATAAGTTATCATACTGTGAACCATATTGGTTCTTTTCATTTTGTTCTTCTCTGAGAGCTGTCACTATCTCGTCATTCAAATCTCCCTCTGCTACTGAAATAAGGCAATCAACTTTCTTCATATCTGCTTCTGCAACAAGACTATCATCTTTGTCATCATATCTTGGCTTTTCAAGCCATTCTTCCAAAAATTTCAATTCTTCATCAAGGACATCATTCTTTATTTCAGTTGTTCTGTCTATAGCAAAACATACAACTTCTTGAGTGTTATCAGTATGCAACTCTTTTTCTATCACTACTTCTGCAATCACTAAATCATCAACGTTTTTATTTTCAGCATCTTTATAGATTCCTTCTGCTTCAATTGCTGCAACTTTTGTGCATTCTTCAACAATCTTATCAAAATCATCTACAAAATTAAAATCATCAATATTTTCAAAAAACTCACAAACAGATTCAAGCACTTCAACACAGTGCACTTTATCTTTCTTAACTTCTAGTGTTGCTTCACATACTGCTGATATTATGGCAGTTTTCATTCTATAATCATGATCATCTTTCACCATTACTTCTCCATGAGCAATTTTACCAATACTGGTTGCTTCACATACTGCTGATATTATGGCAGTTTTCATTCTATAATCATGATCATCTTTCACCATTACTTCTCCATGAGCAATTTTACCAATACTGGCTGCTTCATTGGCACCTTCTTTATAACTGTTCTCAACAACAGACATCTTTGGAATATCCAAAGAACAAACTGCTACTGGCAGTTACTTCACTTTCAATATTTGACTTACAAGCCAAGACTTCATCATTTTCTTCCTTTGTACTTGCACAATCACTATCAAACAAATTATTAGAAAACATCTCATTCTCTTTTATGTCCTTATCTTTGCCATTCAATATCGCTGTAGATTCTTCTTCAAAAATATCACCAACACTTTTTCCATCAACAGATACACCATTTTCATAAATGTATTTTTCACCAGCAACTTTATCATCTTCCTTATGCGCACTAAATGGATGAGTGCAACACTCGTCATTTTCTGCAACATGACTGTTGTAATTTATTTCAAACTCATCTTGGTCTTCTACTTCTGCAACATCTTCAGATTTGTCTTCTTGATTCATTGTACCTACATGTCCACAATCATCAGATTCAATACACGAATTATATACCTTCATGGCCGTGTCCATCAACGACTCTTCTTGCACAAATACTTCTCTGTTGTCTTCACACTTGAAGAATTTATCATTTTTACTAGCTTTCAGCATGTTAACCATTCCATCATTTTCACAAATCACTTCTTTGACATCTACATCAACATCTTCATCAATAAAAATTTCGACTTCTTCAAATTTTGTTTCTGCTACACAAGATACAACAACCTCATATTTTTCTTTACTTTCAGCAACATGTTCATCAATTGATAGATCAACACAATAGTGAGATTCACAAATAATTTGACTATCTTCTGCTCCTTTTGCAAATTTGTCTGCTGAAATATTAACAGGCTATGACTCAACCATATATCTCCCCCTTACATTAGATTTTCTCTTCAAACTT
This sequence comes from Larix kaempferi, assembly GCA_027924585.1. Taxonomy (NCBI): domain Eukaryota; kingdom Viridiplantae; phylum Streptophyta; class Pinopsida; order Pinales; family Pinaceae; genus Larix; species Larix kaempferi. The sequence continues at coordinate 1,779,814 of BSBM01000344.1, read as the reverse complement.
TTCCAAGCTTCTCTAGCAGTGTTTGTTTCAACAATTACATAAAAAATATTATCATCCAAAGCTTGTTGGATGTAGTACAATGCAAATGCATCTCTTGCCTCTCCATGGTGTTTCTTAACTCCATCCTTAACAAAATTCCATAAACCTCTGGCATGCAAGAAATTTTTCACATTAACTAACCAACATTCATAAGTTATACCTAAGAAATATGGCGGTGGATAAGAGATGTTGCTCCATGCATCTTCTAACTTGTCTTGAACTCCATTTGCTTTAGTATCCTATGCCTTCTCTTGAACGTCCTCTGCTTCAGCAGGTTCCTCGATGACTTCACCTAATATCTATGCTATGGCAAAACCAACTTCTTTTGCATTAACTACATTCTTCTTCATTTGTTTAAGCCTTCTTCTTTTCCCCATGTCTCCGTCTTCAAATAACTACTTGCATAGAATTTAAATTTCTTTCCAAGACCTCTTTCATGCGTACGAGCTTCAACTCAAACCAAACAAACTTCCAAAACAATGGAATTCAAACTGCTCTACCATTAAACTATATGGGAGCTCTCAACCCACAAGAATCTCTTCCTTTCAACTACTCAAGCTCTGTATGAGGGAACACATAATCAACTTCATCCACGGGCTACAACCCTTTCTTCTCTTTACACAAACCACAACCATGCTTGACCAACACAAGAAATACTTGTTCAGACTTCAACTACAAAATGATGACTCAACCTTTAGTTAAGAGAGAACAAGAGCTCTCTTACCAACACAGAGCTGAGCTTACTTCTTCTCTTTCTACGTAGCATAAATAGGGCGCTCGAGTAAAGCTCAACAGAAAGATCTCCAAACAAAACTAAAAAAGGTTCAACATACAATCTTACGGCTCATTCATGAAGTGAGCACAAAACCAACTAACATAAATCATAAACACCAAGCTCTGATACCAATGTGGGAAGGTAGGGGGGTGTTGCATTAACTCACAGCAACACACTCAGATTTTCAAACTCAAAAATTTTACCTACAGGACAGTCACAACTCACTCAACAATGACCTCAGGACTGTTGCAGCTCACTAATTCAACTATATTTTGATAACCCCTGCGTTCATAAATTTAACTAATACCCTGTTTCAACAATCAAACACAATTAACTCATACATAAGCACAATTCTCCACACTTGCTACAGCAAACTAACTTCAAAATAATTATGAGTTTACAAACTCATAGAACAGAGCATAACAGAATCACACAGAAAAATTATGAGTTTAACATCAACTAAACATTGTATTCCGCTATGTTTCTTCCATATTTTTCTATATTTCACACTATTTCTCACTATCTCAAAAAACCCAAATTACATCGATATTTATACCTCAGAAATATAGTCGGTCATTTAATTAGCTTGACCTTTCACAAAATTTGTCAGTTCAGAATTGAATTAATTCTATGCCCTTTCATGTGCTGTAACAAGAATGCTGGATGCCCCTTCAATCTTTGACAGGCTGCAACAGAGCTGGATGTTTTGCAACAGTGAACACATAGCTCCTTTATTTATGATCATCCTGAACATGCAAGTGAACACCTCTTCAAAACTCAATGTGATACTCAGCCTAAATAATCATTCGATGAACTGTGGCAGCTTCTTCAGAAATTAATGTGATGTGCTGCCCCTTTCAAACAGTGACAACAAGATAAAATCAAACAGTGTGGCGGTGTTTTGGCTTTTCAGCATTTTAGTGGTCACTCAGCAGAGTGGTGGTTGTCTTTTCCAGACTGTGGCAGTGAAGGAATTAACGACTGCCAACAAAAACCACCGCACACTGTCGAGAGTGAGAGTAACAGAGCTGTTACACATTATTAATCTCCATGTGCAAATGGGAATATTTGTAGTTTCCGTTGGTAAAAGTGATCATGTTAAAAAATATAAAACAGAAAATACAAACTAAATAAAATTTGGCATACAACAGAGGTGGACCAAACGTACGTAGATGGATGATGTGGTACTGTTGTCATCAAACCAGATGTAAATAGGTAATGTTGTGCTCCTCTTCTTTAGATTTCCTTGGAAACAGACGACCATTACGTTTTACTTCTCCTTCTCGGATTTGATCTCGAGATCGATGAATTTTTTTAATTTCCTCGAATAGAACAACAGTTTGAAGCTGGTGGAATTTTTGAGTAAGCTGAGGAACAACTAGGATCTCATTAGCGAGCCACTTCTTGATGTGAAAACTCCGAATGAGTAGAACTCGATCATTCTATATCCGATTATGAGAGTTTTTGGGTAATGATATTACGTATTAGCATGGAAGAAATGAAATATACGGATTACCTGGTCTAAATACTTGCAACAAAAGTTCAAAATCGATCATTTTTGTTTTCGTATAAAATTAGTATGGTAGAGAAAAGCTTTTTAGATTAAGTTAATATTTTTTAAGATATTTTATATATCTAATAGGGATTGGGTTTCCTTATAAGTACAATTTACAGAACCACTTTATATATCCGCTCTCAATCATGATCAAATGTAATGGAAGATGCTTGAAGCCTCAAAAATGTTGCCTTCTTTCTACAATTAAAATCAAATTGCAATAGATGTGAAAGAAAACTTAAAAATTCTGGACAAGAAAACCTATGTTTTATTATTATCAAAACGCCAAACTAAAGTATTTATATCATTATTAAAAATAAAAATAATTTATCCTTCATCAACATAATTCCCTTAATGATTCATTTAAATATAATATAATATACAAAATTTTAAAATCAATTTTCCAGTTTCATATAGCTGTGATTTTTTGATACAGCAGAGGAAAACTATAACATCACAGCATAAGTTGAGCTAGTTTTACATTCTGCTAAATTAAAAATAATAATATTACTCATAACTATTAAATGCCCTTTGACCTATCAACAATTCTAGTCTTGATTTTCATTTCCTGCTTGATATTTAGGGTTTCATTAGTTAGCAATAATAGATAACAGAGAGTGAACACAATATACAAACTTTACCAGAAAACGATGTACACACATTAGAAAGTAGATTCAAGAAAGAAGTTCCTCCAAGGTAACTCTGGATGTACATCCATAAAACGAGCAGTTGACTCCTGCTGATCGGATGGAAGGATTGCCTTTTCTTCCCCATCTCGAAAATGACAATTACAGACAGACAGACATAAATCTTGTTAATGGTGGTTTGATTTATGCAGTACCATTAATCTCAAACAACTTTAGGGCTTGTTATCTGCTCCCCAAAACCTAAACGTCTTGCTGTGAACGCTATTCGGATGAGGTGGGACGTTGATGTCTGTGGATCCATATTTCATTAAACATGTCCTACAAAATGAAGGCAAGCAGTTTCACCCAACTATCCCAAGCATTGGCGAATAGAGTTTCTTGGCAGTGCACGGGGATTTCCAAAATAAACTCTAATGTGTTTGTATTGGATTGGATTGATTGTGGAATATGCACAATGCTCTGTTCGAGAGAAAGGGAAATTCAAACAATGAAAATATTACATTGGAAGACAACCATTTAATGATATTCACTCAATGTTTATGTATTCACCTATATATTCCTTATAATCGTTAAGCAATTTACTGTTTATTCAACCTATATATTCCTTATAAGTGCTTCTGTTTGTCTCATCCATAGGTAATAAATGAAAGAACTTCGTCTGGCAACGTTGCTGCAGGTATTTTTAGATAAGCCGAAGAAAATTTTAGAATGAAAAAGTTATCAACGATCTACACCCTATTATTAGATGGAGACGCCCCATTCTACAGCCCACTATATAAACATAATGGAAGGTATAGAACAATATTTACACAACAAAGGTGACAATGGAACTATGTAAATAAAATGAAAAGTAATGAATAAGATTTGTGTAAAAACTTCACCTATATCCATTCCCATTAAGACACTTTCAACAGTATGCCCTGTTTCTCAAAGGGATATGCCACAATGTCAAAGAGGGAATTGGATTATATATGAAGGCAAATTGATGGGAATTGGATTAGTCACGATTTCAATTCCTAGAGGGTTCTTTCATTTTCAACACAACAAAGGCCTTGGTGTTTGTATCCAGGGTGATGATAGACAGCTCTGTCTTCTTTCATTTTCAAGACAACGAAGGCATTGGTGTTTGTATAGAGGATAATGATAGACAACTCTGTCTTCTTGAACATATTGTAGTTCCATCCTTTATTTGAAACAAACTTGTCTTCTGTCATCTCTCGATTACAATGGAAAACAGAGTAATGGCCATTTCCTAACCCAAATGTTAATGACGTTTTTTATGGGTGAGTTGTTTTATTTTGCATCTATGAACACCTTAGTAGGTAATTTTACCAGACTTTTCTTAAGGCATCAAACTTATAACATAGATGACATCACAAAATGCAAGAAATAGACATTACAAAGAAATCTCAAGGGGTGGTATGATCACTCGAGTACCCCATGAAGTGATCTCACAGAGTCACATGAATTTGCGGTGGATCCTCCAATGCCCTGTGTAGTAGAAAACCTTGTTTCTTTCAATGAATTCTCCTAAGCCATTATGACACTAATTCCATATCCCCTCATGCCGTTGGCACTCGACCGATTCTTGCACTTAAGTCAGGTTAGGGTTACATGGGCTATAATTTTACTACTTGGTTTGTAAAACCTTGGTGGGATCTTTTGGCTTAATAAACTTAACATTAGGAAAATTTTCTCATTATGGAAAAGAAAAGAATTGAAGACTGAAGACGAAAAGGTAATCTAAGAGAAAATAGCTAATGAATGGTAGTAATCAATCAACCATTCCAGATGAAGCCGGATGAAGTCTAGGTGGCCATCAATGTATGCCTCGAAAATCAAGAAAGGAATAAAAACAAATCCTTAACAATGGTAAATTTAGAGGAAAATTCTACTTAGCTTCTAAACAATGATCTTGACCTTACTTGTACTTATCTTCTGAACAAATTTAGAGGCAAATTCTACTTATCTTCTGAACAAATTTAGAGGCAAATTCTACTTATCTTCTGAACAAATTATTAATGCTGGTGGTTTTGAAAGCAACAAATAATTAAAAGGAAGAAGGAAGGAAATGTAAAACTAAAAGTTACAGAGATCCGATCAGATCTATAACATAAATTAAAAAAACATAGATAATATTACTCACCTTTGATCAGAAATTAGATCGATCTCACTTGATTAGAAACTCAATCGATCTGAGGAAGCAAGCTGATTCAGGTTGGTTCATCTAGCCATGGAACACCAACCTCGGGCCGATTCGAAATATAATCTTGCTTAACTCTTTCTTCAAATCAATATTAAGATCATAATCATCCATAGCAAGATCTTCCTCTTCCTTTTTATCTTCATAAATCTTTTTACGTTTATCAAGGAAAGAAGGTTGGGAAGTACTTCCTCGTTTATAAATCTGATACTTTGGTTGCTCTTTGGGTTTTGGTAGCTCTATGGCACAACATGAGGAACTAGGTTCTTCAACTATGTCTTCTTATTGCTCCCAGGGCTCTTCTTCTAAAAGAATTCTTCCAAAGTCTTCATCATAAGATAAGTCATTTATAAAGTTGATGTTTTCTGATTGGTCATCATGGTCAATGGTGTCAGAGGGTTCTTCCTCTTTTTCATCACACCAATTGACTTCCTTTTTCTCAGAATTTTCTGGATACTCAGGTCGTCGCCTATCCCTATCCCCATCAGGCCTCCTATTATTATTCCAGTAAGGTTTAGGGCCATAAGGATTTCTATGTCTCTCAGGGTCATTCAAACTTGCTACATTCTTTGTTAGGACAGTTAATTGTTTCATCATTTCTTGCATGGATTCGAAGGTGTCCTTTGATTCCTTTGGTGCACTCATAAGTTCCTTTGGTTTTCGAAGTCTAGGGTCAGATCTGGAAGTGGATGGGGTAAATTGATCGAAATTTTTTTGTTTCCCCATTGATGCTACATTTTGCTCAGCCATCTTGGTATTTGATTGAGCGGTCTTTAATTCATTTGGGGTTTTATCCTTTAGCTGATAACCAACCCATCTCTCAAAAGCATTCAAGTAGTGAATAACAACTGCTTGGTCTTTTGGTCTAATTTCTTTAGGGATAACAGCTACAGTCTTGTCGAATCTTATGTTAAACTCATGGACTATTTCATTTTCTCTTTTCTTAATGTCAAAAAGTTGATGTAAGAGAAATTTCCCATCTAACTTTTGAGACCACTCACTATTTAGCTTGTCGACAGAGTTATCATACCCATCAATGGATGAGGCAGGAAACCTGTCAAACCACTTCCTAACATATCCTTCTAAAGATGCTAGGAGACCCCTCATGAACACATCTTCCTCAGATGCTCCATATGCTTCCATGTGTTCCCATACTTTATCAATATGGTCTTCAATTGATATAGCAGATACTCCATCAAATCTGGGAACTTTTTCAAAATACTTTTCAGGCATGTCATGGGGTGCACCCTGGATTTGGGAAAAGTCTAAAGGAGATGGTTTTGCCTTTCTTCCAAAAATCCTAGGATTTTGTGGAGGAGGAACATTCTGGTTTCCAGAGTTTGTTCTGGCCATTGGATTCAGTAAGTTTTTGTTGAAGTTTGAACTAGGAGATGAGGGAGGAATTAGATTGAACAAAGGGGATCTTGAAGCTTGGTTTTGGAGAATCATTGACCAACTTCCAAAAGAAGTTAGATGATTGTGCTTTAGGATCTCTTTTACGATATGTAATTGGGGTTCCTTCAACTTGATCCAAGTTTGCTTTACTTCTCGTATTATAAGGATGTAAATGAGCTCACTCCTCAGTGGAGTCACGATTAGGAGTCGCCAGGTAGATTTAAACTCTTCTACCAAGATATGTTTCATTGTATATGCAGGAGAGAGTGAATAATGACTACTAGTTTGTCCGAGGTAAGCCCTATGCCTTTCAATACCAAAATGTTAGGAAGGAAGAACGGGAGTAGGGTTCTAGGAAATATATTTCAAACCAGAGTAAGCTATTTCCTCCTCGGCAACAGCGCCAAAATGTTGGGAAAAGAGAACGAGAGGGATTTAAGAAAGGTATGTCTAACCAGGGTAAGCTACTGCCTTCCCTGGCAACGGCGCCAAAATGTTATCACCCAAACTATAGTTACCCCTATGGATGTATCCATTAATGGATGGCAATAGGGAAGGGCAACTCAAAAGGTGCAACCACGATCACCTCGACCTCCAATAGATGGTTGTCACGCCAGTCGAGGAAACCTTCTCTTTATGTTATCTAGCCTAGAGAACAAAGGGGGAGACCCGATCTAGTCCCGATAGGAGAGATCAAAACCAAGACACCAAATCAAGTTAATACTAAGTGAAGTAAGGTGTATGGTTTATCCTAGACCTTAGGGTGAAGTCACAGTATAAGTAAGGGGTTCAATGAGTATAGCTTTGGTTCATTATTGATCTCAGAGTGACTTATAGTATTTGAACTGAGATCCATGATTGAAGTACTAATTCAATGTGAGAAAATCCACTACTTTGGGAACCATGTCCAATGCAGGGTAGTTTAGGGGTTGAATTGGGGCTAACTAGTACAAGTGACAAGCTTGATCATGATATGTGATGACATCAAAGGGTTTAGCTCACCATACAAGGGTCAAACCATAAGTTAATCCAACAGTCTAGGAAAGTCGAATTGACTTGGAGAGAGACCAGTGTCTTGGGAATTGGGATAATGGAGTCAAAGTGAAGTTAACTTGTGGTTGAGGACTCCTACTGCATGAGACAAGTGGGAAATTAAAGTCTTGATGGATGAATAGGTCTAGATCCAGAAGTTTAATGTTTGACCTAAGTGGACCACAATTCCTTAAAAGAAGGAATGATATCCCCAAGGCAAGATTTGACAAGGTGACCTACTAGACCTAGGTTTTGAATAATGCTCATTCCAAATCCACTCAGATCTCAAGTACCCATGTCCTAGAAGTGGGCCAACTCACTTCTCCAAGGTGGTGCGACTTTACCCAAGGAGGCTAAAAAGTGGGATAAATGGATCAAAACAAGTCCAATGGCATCCAAACTTTAGATCCAAGTAGTTTAGTCAAGTGAGAGTATGGATCTACAATTTCAAGGCAATCCAATGGCTAGATCTTACTAGATCTGAGTTTAAAGATACCAAGTGGTCCAAAAAGGGGATTAAATCCCTTAAAATGTGGAACAGGACCCACGAGGTGAAAATCAGAAAAGTGACAACCTGGGGGTCGGTTATTGGATGTGTAGATCATGAAACAAGCGGGATCTCAACTACCCATCAAGTAGATCTAGGGTCATCCTCACCAAGAAGTGTGCCCTTGCTTGGAGAGGCTAAATTGGCTTGGGAAGAGGGTCAAATGGAGGCCAATCCTCACCAAACTATAGATCCGGGACGCCGTGGATACTATAGAGGTGGGTTTTCAATATTATACCCAACAACCCACTAGATCTTAGTAGATCTGAGAAAATGTAACAATGAGGGTTTGAAATAATAAGGGTTTTATCAATTTATGAGCTATGTCAATGGATTGAATCAAGATAAGAAAAAAAACCTGTCGATCTTACCTGGGTAACCTTGTAGATGCCTTGATGATGATGATCTATGCAAACCTGATCAATTTGAGAAGCTTTGAGGTAGTTTTCTATGTAATCGATGTAGTCCAAGAAACCAATGCGCCCTCTCTCCTGCACAACAAACGTCAACAATATCAGATTTGATGTAATCAAGAGATAAGACTAATGCCACAAGAGAAGTAGCAGAAAGATAGCATAGATCACAATGATACTAATGAGAACCCCTTGATACAAGCAAATGCCAAGAAAGTCGATTTGAAGAAGCCTTGCAAAATTGCCCTTGTTGAAGTTGCCCTCCTGTAGACAAGACAATGATTTCCAAAATAGATAGATCTTACCACAAATTCGAAATGCTAGGTTGCAATAGACTTTCCAATCACCATCTAAGAACACCATATGTAAAGGATACCACAAGAATTTCCACAAGAAAGTTTTTCTATACCAATAATCCAAGAGCCAAAGAACCCTTATAATGAGAAGCTCTCTCCTTTAAATAGGAAGGAGAGGCATCAAAATCCTAACCACTTTTTGAATGAGTGGCTAAGATTAAAAGATACAAATGTCTAATCAATGGTTGAGATGAGCTCAACAATAAAATACATGGATCACTAATAAAATATAATATAAGTGGATAAAATCGCCCTAGAAGAGGGGAATCCCACCAAATCATGATGACAAAATCTAATAGGAAGCTTATGGTGGGTCCAAGGGGTAATTTTAGCCACCCTTAGTTAATCCCCATAGCACAATAATAAAAAAATATTCATCGATATACCAAATCATGCCTCTATGGTCAAATCGTAGGCCTTAAAAGACCTCAGAAATCATCAGAAAGTGCCATAAGTGATGGATGTGGGTCCCGATGAAGTTTAAATTGCTAGAGAAGGTGTGGAAGACATCCCAGTCATCATCACTGGTCATCCCATGCCAAAAATTTTCCTCAGTAGCCCAAATCGAATTCCTCTGTAGCCATTTCTACCAATCCTGAAATGCCTCGAGAAGCGTGAAACTGCCCCAAACTGCCTTCTGGAGTGCCTGCACTGTCAAGGTGAGGAAACCAGTGTGCCCGAGAGGGGGGTAATATGGTAAAAAAAAGTGGCTAGACCACCCCCTCCAAGCAAAGAGCCCTAGGTCAACCAGATAAAAATCATATTTGCTCTGACAGGGTCTCCGACAGACCAAAACTGCACTAGGATACCCTACTGAGGTTCAATCACCACTGTAACTACCCAGAACTGAAAACAAACTATCTCATTCAACTCAAAGGTCCAAATCTATCCAAGATGTGTACTCATACACCATATGAATCTCTACATGATCATATAATACATCCAATATACCGGAATAGGTGAAATAATAATAATAATCTGTAAATGATCAAATAATGTTGAAAACGATCAATCATCATCATAAACCTGTATTCGATGCATAGAAACATCATGTACATGTTCATAGACCATATATCATCTATTTGTATCATTAGAAGGTCCAACCATATCATGTCCTATGGTTGACCTTGGTCAAAACTAGGTTTGACCAAGTCAACATGACCAAATATAACTCAGATCATCATCAGAAGCTGTTGCAAAGTGTCAAAGGTTAATACATGCTTTACAACTTATTCAAATAAAAATTATAACACAAACTAATCATTACTAGCGATCTAAATCCAAATATATAATGTCATTACTTATTATTATTACTCAGACTAGACTTTCAGGACCATACTCACTTCATAGCTGTGATCAATTTGCTAGTGAAGGGTGAAAGCTAAAATAACTGGCTAGGCTAAGGGATGACTTGACTGACTTAACTTTGTGACACTTTGGCAAAGGGAATGGGACTACACACCATAGTATATACTGAATGAGCAACAACACAGGGAATGGTGGTGTCTCACAAATGGATGAGTTGTTCAAAGAGGGTTTATTCACCTTTAATAGTACACACAATCCATAATACAAATGAGGCCAGCAATAATTTAGATATAGCATTTAAGTTCCATTGCTTTTTGGGACTGAAGTTTCCATAGCCTTGATCTATGTGTGTTTATAAACACATTGCATAGATTTACATTTATTTTAGGCTTTCTGCTGCAGGTGTGTTTTTAAGGCACTTGTTTACCTGAGCACTTCTAGGTGTGTCACAGACAACTTGTTTACCTAGGTACTTACATTTCCAAAAGATATAACATTTTATTTTCATGGCCATTTTCATTTGGCATGCCTTTCATTCATGTGTGTTTAGAAACACATTACATGAATGGGATTTTCACACAAGATATAGCATTTCATTTTTTCCAGACTTTGTATTCATGGCAGCACTAAAAGTTTCAGGTTTAGCGAACACAACTTTAGTGACTAGGGGAATTCACAAGGAGATCCAACTCACCATAGGTAAGTTTTGTCACCAACTCAGAGCCGAGACACAATAAACAGGGAAGCTCATCCAATACAGAGGCTACAGTGGGGGGAAATATCTCCATGTCACTATTCAAGTAGTAAGTCAGGGTGATAAACTAAAAGGTAGGCAATGGATGGATGAAGACAATGAATAATGGAGCCAACACTAGCAAGCCAAGGTATGGTGGAATGATCACCTCTATTCTCCCTAAGGAGGGTAAAACCAATGAGTATGAATAGTGAACTTCTAAGTCTGAGTAGGGACAATGTAGTATATATAATAAGATCAACCGGGTCCACATATCTATATGATCGCCAGATCATGACACTAGGTGCTAAGACATGCTATGAGAATAAGTATAAAAGCAATATAACCATAACACAATGATATACCTACTAAGTCATATACCTGAATGCTCATCACCTGTACCATCATCTGTCCTCTGAAACTGCTGCTGTAACTCTGGGCACTACTGACTGCTCCGTACCAAAGGCATAATGGCTATATCGGTCATCTCTCTGAGTATCCTGAGACTCAGTCATGGCATGGGGAATACAACTGCTTTCCAAAATATGATAGTGATCCAATATAGATGCTCATCTCAGCATCTCAAATGTAAGGGAACTGGCTTAATAGTGTACTAGCATCAGTAAAACAATGTATGGTAGCCCGACTACTATATATGTGATAACAAGTCCATCATCCTGAACCACTTCAGGATCTCTACTGCATACTTCCCTTGTCTAAGGAAGATTCCATCTACACTCTGCCACACCTTGATACCTAGAAATTAATGCAGCATACCCAAGTCCTTCATCTCGAACTCAGCATCAAGCTTCCTCTTCATGTCGGCAATCAACCTATCCTCACCTTTCACAAACAGGTCATCCACATACAGTAGGAGTATCACTATATTTCCTTCCTCAAACTTGTACTAAATATTGGAATCTGCTTTACTCTTGGTAAAGCCTAAACTACTCAGGAAGCTATCTATCCTGACGTACCATGTCTTGGGTGCTTGTTTCAAACCATACAAGGATTTCTTCAATTTGCATACATATGACTCCCTGCCATGTGTCTCAAATCTGAGTGGCTGCCCCACATACACTTCCTCTTCGACTACACCATTCAAGAAAGTTGTCTTGACATCCATCTGGTGTATCTTCCACTTCATCATTGTAGCCAGAGAAAGTACTAAACTGATGGAAGTATATCTGGATACTGGTGCAAAATTTTCTTCATAGTCTATCCCTTCTTTCTCAGAGAAGCCATGAGCCACAAACCTTGCCTTGTATTTCTCTATGCTGCCATCTGCAGCATGCTTGATCTTGTAGATCCACTTGGAAGTCACAACAGACTTTCCTTCTAGTCTCGGGACCACATCCCATACATCATTATTCATGATTGACTGGTACTCCTCGATCATGGCATCCTTCCATTACTGCATCCCGGATCCTGGTAACTTCAGATTCTTCAATATCTTCAATATGTAGTTTTATGGATTTGTTGAGTCTTCGTCGCTTGTTCTTCGAAACAAGTATCTGTTGTAGGTGATGGTACACGATCTTTCCTACAATACAAGTTCAATTGCATGATTAGAAACATCTCATAGATTTCAGAACAAATTCTTACATATAAAGACATATGTCATACAGTCATGCAATTATCTTAGCCAATGCTTTCAATACAACATTCATCCATATCCCGTGTTCATACAGTAACTTTCTAGATTCCTTCCATCTCTACGAGAACATTGTTAAGAGTGTGCACTGCTCCAACATGTTAGCAAAGAGGTTTCATTATAGATATGTAGAAATGGAATGTTATATAGTACCATAGGCCACTTACCCGTTACTTACATATTAGTAGTATCTTGCTCATTAATGAAACGTTTCTAAAATGCGTAAGATACATCCTAAATCTAGGAACATAAGTATGTACATGACTGAACAACACCATTTAAGTAAGTATATATACAAGAAATGACAATTCAAATACTTATCCTTGTTTGTTTGTTGGGTGGACTCCCTCTCAATCTTTGCTTCCTGGAGTGTGCCCCCTCTTGATATTTGCTTCTTGGAGTGTGATCCCTCTTGATCTTTGCTTCCTTTATGATATCATCATGACTATATGTCTTTGAACTTCTATCCATCCTGGATCAATATGCATGCTTAAGTGTGCACTAGTATCATCATTGTGTCATCCTCAAGATATCATACATAATCATACATTCATTAGTATATTCTAAATACTATCAAAACATTATGATTCTAAATAATATTACACATGTATGGTTATGGTGATTTCATACAGAGGTAATTTATCACAAGTGTTAGTATTCAAGGTTTCAGGGAGTACTTCTTTTACTCATGTATATTCTTATTCGACCATTGGACTCTTCTAGTTTGTTATATAATTAATCAAACTAAGAAGCATAATATGCATAAACCCATGATTATTCAAACCTATAACTTCATGAATAATCATTATCAATCATACCAAAGTATACTTATATGAGATCCTAACACAAGGTAGGATTATAAATTGATATAGGAAAAACATACCTGGATTATCATGTTTGCGAGTTATGTCTAACATACCCAAACAATGTCTTCTTTGTTCTCTTCAATAATTTAGAGACCTTGTGCTAGTAACCTGCATATCTCATAAGTTAAAAATTGTAGAACCAGATTTTACATACCTCATAAGTAGATCTTCTATGTGATCCATGACTATGGATGAGTCTTTGTCTTTATGTCACCATGGTCATATGTTCTTGATCTAGAACTTGATTTGTCTTTCTTGATGTACCTTTCATGTTAGTGGACAACATCATCCACATACAACACCACAGTGCATTAGTACAATCATAAGTGTCATAACCCTAATCAATGGATGTCTTCTATCATTCACATGCATTCATACTTTTACTAAGGTGATACGACAAGTCTAAAATTAATCAAGATTGTACTAACTTCAATAATATGAAGACAAACTTAATCATGAACACATTTCAAAACATACCTATATCTCCTCAAGTCATACCTATCGGGATTTCTTATAGTTTTCTTATGTAATTCCTTAGCCCAATATCCCTTTGGAACTGGAAATTCTGTAGGTGTCCAAATCATTCTCTTCTAGGATTAACCCAATCCACTTGATTTGTTGAATCTCGATCTGGAGCTAGTTAGGGTTTGTCAGAGAAACCCTAAAAATCCAAACTTGGAATTTCAAACTTCTGTCTAGACAGGGAGATCCAGATGACTGAGGTGAGCAAGATGGTCTGCTCAAATTTTGAAAACTCCAAAAATTGACCCCTCAAAATTGACCTGCGAGTTCGGATCTGCAGCTTCTATCAAATTGTGGTTTTTTGTTTTTTCTAGTTTTCTCGTCAAAATCCCGAACAAGGGTTTTATAGAGACTAGGGTTCTACCCAACCAAAAAATTTGATCTTGGTCTTGAAACTTCGATTTTGATGAGGAGCATCTAGCCATGGTATTAGATTCCAAAAATTCCAACTTTTGTAGAAACCCTAATTTCCCATAGTAGTGACAAACCAAAAATGAAAGTGTTCAAAATCCAATTATGTTTGGACAGAAATATATGACATATTGTTTTTGATGTATCTCTGAAATTTTGGATCGTCAGGGTCTAAAAATTCAGCATGTGGTATACTGACCTGTCATATTTTCAACCCCATAGATCTGAGCTTTAATGGATTCTCTAAGAGAGAGATATGCCAAGTGTTGCAACATGACCTGTTTATGGGATGAAACAACATAGCGAACTTGTACGAAGTGCCACGTGTCACTATTTGAACTTCGGTCTCTGAAACTCGGAACTAGGAAACTAAAGTCCGTGCCCTAACTGTTACTTCTTATGGAATTCCATTTGTATCTTCCTAGCTCGAGATATGACCTTTGTGCCTAGGTCACCTCTTTAGGACTACATTCTGGAAGAGACAAAAACCCTAACTTGTACGAATCATATCTCACAAAGTACAACAAATATGAGGCTGACCTTCAGGCACAAGGTACATGAACATTTCATCTTCAGCCTGTAAAAGTTTGATATCCTGAACCTTCTCCAGAACGGAGTTATAGCGAAAGTTCCATGATGACTAGGTTTTACTATATCAAGCCCTAGCTTTCAATTTGTCGCAAGTGAAACAAGTGTCGTAAATGCCATACAATGCCTTCCTTGAGGCTAGCTGTGATACCATGTTAGTTTTTCATCATTTAATTCAATATGATATAGGATCTTAAGTGAGATAACAACATGTACAACATATCAAACACAAGAGACAAGAGACACAAAGCATTTCACTAGGGAAAACCAAGAAGGTGAGAAACCTTGCAACTGCCTCAAAGATAGAATGAGCACCAATACAAATATCACAAAGATGAAACCCAAAAAAAATAGATGGTATCTTAGTAGTTGCTCCTCCTCCACTTGTGCGCACTCCTCCTCTCTCTCACTAATGTGAAGTGAGTGAGTGAATGAATGAATAACTGAGAGAGTCACACTCTCCATTTATACTTTACTTTGACTTTCCTTTTACTCTAAGTGGGATGACCTCTTTTAGGAGAGTCTAATAACCCATTACCACTTGCCACTGGGCCGACCCCACTAGGGTGGTTTAATAACCCTTTGACCCACAATAGGCCGAACCATCTAAGGTGGTCTAATAACCCATCAAATATAAGTTACGACACTTACAATATAACTTGCGACACTTGCAAGTACAAATGACGACACTTCCAATCGGAGGAATAATACATCTCCATTGGGGATACAATAAAGTACAAATGTAATACATACAATATACAAGTGAATATCTTCTGAAGTTACAAATACATCAACATTGAGTTAGGGTCTTAAATATCCCTTGCACACATTATATAGTTAGCCCATAAATTAGATAATGAAAGCCATAATGTCAATAAGCAAAGATTGTGGGGACACCAACTTGTAACCTGGGCAAGTAAGTCAATGGGACATTAGCTTCATAAGCTAAGTAAGCCCAGGGCTGCTTCAAGAACCACTTTCCAACATAAGAAAATAATCAGAACAAGACACCAATTCATCACATATTGAAATAGAAACGATAATGGTAAATATCATCATCAACGTAATAAATCATGCTCATGGTCATGTTATTCATTACATGGTCACTATGATGGTGATATGTGAGAGTGAAATGAATAGGGGAGAGGGTCATTTGCCAGTTTTAGAATCGAAGAACATGTCACATCCATAGTATGTAAGTCATCACGCATGCGATATGTAACTCATTTCCCATATGATATGCAACTCATCGATGAGTTGCATATCATTTACATGATATGTAACCCATTGATAATTTTATGATGAGTTGCATATCGCATGCGCGATGAGATGCATATCGTGCATATATGTTCAAACTTATTAATACGTAGTTACAATATCTATATCTTTAAGTATTTTCATAATCATTAAAGATGGTTAAGACACATTAAATGAATTACAACATATGAAAACAATAAGTGTCGACAATATAAAATATGGACAAACAAATAATTAAATAATCATTAACCTGTCTTGGCATTTCGTGAAACATACACTAGTATTCGAGTTTCAATTTACATAAGTCTGTCCATTTATAGATGAATACCGTGATATGTATTTATAGACGACACCTTTAATGAGAGCTAAATGCTCACAATATATATTTCGCACAGTAATTGTAGCATTTATACTTTATAGAAAAATTTTAAATTTTTGTGAATTTTGGGGATGTTACAACATGTCCTAGCAAGACATAACAATAAAGATTGATATCTTTTACTTTTAGTTATGCACTAATAATAAACCCTCAATATCACATGCACATAGAACCATGTGAACAAACCGAAGGGAAACCATAGTCCAAACCAAACCATGCCAGAATATAAATAGCATAAGAGTCCAAGCTCAACACATAGAAGACATTGAGATGAAATTATCCATCCACCACAACATTCCACACACAAAGTCCAACTCTTATCTCTAGTCCTGAATGTGAAGCCCAACTTTGATTTTTGTGTGCATAAACTACAATTGAGTGTACCAGATGAAATTACCTCTAAATTTGCAACCCTTTTTTAGGGTAGAGAAGCATTACATCAAGTGGGAAATGATAGATGGGTTTTCCACCATTCTCATGTAATGCACATTAATTTGTTCCTTATTGAGTTATTCTTAGGCACATTTTTTTACCTCAAAAAAAGATAGTAGTCTATTTTGTATTAAATAAAAAATCTTGTACATATATTCTAAGATATTACATCAATTAGGTATGTTATACTTCATATATAACGAGAAAAAAATAATTTTATTTCACTAACAGATATCAGGAAACTATTCCTCATGCTTAAACATGTGTAAAAACATTGCAAAAACTGCGAATAAGGCCTGGGATAAAAAAATTCTTTCTCTATCATTTTCCAATTTCCATATAGGTCATATGCCCTCTGCCACCTGTAATCATGTCTTAGATAATTCATCTACCAGATTCTTTCTTTCTCTATAAATATGGTCAAACTTTGTAATAGGAATATGTCGCCTCATTATGGTAATTTCTTCACATAAAGTTACCACTTGTATATTCTTTGGAGGTATATCACATGCACGTTTTATTCTAAATATTATCTATCTCATAGTCATCCAACTTAAACAACCTAATCAATTACATACATATAACTACCAATGCCAATTATTCACACATTGAATAAGTTGTAATTGAATATCTTAAATGTATTAAGTGCCGTACCTATCGAAGGTGTCATGTCATTTTCTTGAAAGTAAATAATTGTCCTACCTCCACTTAATATATTTTATTTTTTTTTAAAATATGTAATAGTTTTTTAATTGTAATTTTATTTTAAATAATCAATTGCATCGAAAATGTAATAATTAATATAAATTTATAAATTTAATCACTTCGATAATTTTTATAAAAAGATCCCTTAAAAAGGTAACCATATTTATTTTGTATTTTTTCTTGGTAAATAATATAATATAGAAGTTAATTTTTATATTTATAACACTACCATGAATATCATATTCATGGATGGTATCTTTAATAATCACATTGATGTACAAGACATTAAGTTTCACCTAAAATGTTCATATAACCCTCTTTGCCACGCTTTTTTATTAAAAAAATCTTAATGACATTTGAGTAAACATCTACCTTTATGTTTAATTTAATAAATTTAATTTCAATTTTCAAAGATAACAAATTTATTTTCTATAACTACTTAAACTAACTACTTAAACTAGAGTCAATTAACAAATATTTCTATCAAGATTTAATAATTTTTAATATCAATTAATTGAATTTATCAAATAATATCAAGATATAAATATGCTAATTATACTTTTTAAATTATTAGCCTAAATTTGTATCTCATTTTGACAAACTAAATCTTTTTACCTATTTTTATAAATTTAAAAAATAACTTATTATATAAATTATATAAATATAACTCTAAAATATTAAATTAAAATATAAACATAATAAAAAAACAAAAATAAGATTAAGGTTCTTGTTTGTATCTTCCTATTTATTTTAAAACAAAATGGAAAAATCCATTAAATATATAAACAACATATATCAAATACACTTGTACGAGCTTTGTAAAAAAAACATCATACAAGTGCAAAGGATAAAATATTAACTTACCTAACCTAATGCGTTATGAAGTGAGGACGTCATAAGTATATACCTCAATCTCATCGTATAATTGGAAGCGAATTAGGGTTAACCTTCTAAACATAATATAAAATGTCATATGAAGCTCTAGGTAGGAATTAGATAAACTTGAAACTCAAAATAATTATGAAATACCAATTATACCAATTATTATTGTGTATTTAATAAATTGTACATAGTATAGAGTGTTATAGTATAAAGTGTAGTATGAAATATTTTAAAATTTGGATGTTTTCATTATGTAATATTTAACGTATTTTTATGATTTCAAATAATTAATCTAAATGTTAATATAGTATTTAAAGTGTTTTTATGATTTCAAATAATTAATTTAAGTGTTAATACATTACTTGTAATTAATTTATGATTTGATTATAAATTTTTTAAGTGTTAATATAGTAATAGCAACTAATTTTATGATTTAGTTATAAATTATTTTGATATATTATTAACTATTGTAAATAATAAGTTTGATTTTGTACATAAATAAATTCAAAAAACGTGCTTCCACAAAAAAGGAACTATCATATTACAAAAAAGGAACAAAAACAAAGTGTGAGATGTGTAGGAGTTATTTTTCCGAACACAAAAATTGTAGACATCTTATCTTAAAAAATAGATAAGACCCCACAATAGTAATAAGTTGAATATTAAGTTGAGTATTAGTTAGTTAAATTAAAATGAATCAAGAAGATCTCCTTTGGATAAATGAAGGGGGATTCAAATTGGAGAAGAGGAGAGTTTGAGGGAGAGGGATATGGGGGAGTTGGAAGGAAACAAAGAGAGGAAAAATGAAAAACATTAAGAATTAGTATTTTGTAGCAAAGTGTTTATTTGCCTATATTGAAGAACTCCTATTGTTGTTGTATTAGTTAGAAATTGAGAGTAAGTCCCTAATCATAGGAATTGGGAGTGAGTCTCTAATAAATAGAAAATTTTGTCTATGCTCACTTTGAATAGAACACCTTACTTTCATGTAAATAGGTAACTACAGATTTTTGTTTTCTTGAAAAATTATATATAAATAATATTTCATTTTATTGTCTTGTGTTTTGTTGTTTAAACATTTAAAAGAAAAATAAGTAATTATCTTTATTTGTTTGTATAAATTAAAGAAAATGAAGTATGAGAAATAGAAAGTAACATAAGTAAATTATCTCTCAATAATATTTCTTGATTTTGTAATGTATTTTCTATTGAAATTATGATGAATTAATTTATACTATAAAGAAAAATAAAAGAAATATCATTATTTGTTACTTTATTATTTAATTTGATAATTTTAATAAACCAATTTTTTTATAAACAATATTATAGAATAATCTCATTAACTATAATAAAAATAAAGAAATATATATGTAGAAACTGCAAAAATTAGAAATGCAAATCTGCTATTACTATAAAAAAAACTAAACAATAATAATTATTGAAATCAATGTATTAATAAATTAACAAAATTATGTTAGAAAAATATAATCTGCTAAATTAGCTAATAATTGATCCTGGTAATTTTTCTATCACAGATTTAATCGTGAATCAAAGGGAGGCGTGGCTAGCTGTTATTTTTTTCATCATATATCGAATCATGGTTATTTTTTTCATCATATATGCAGTCATGGTTAATAGGAAGGCCTTGCGATAATCCTAATCTATAACAACCTTTTTAAAAGATTCCAAACCCTCACGAAACAGGTGAAGAGATGTAAAATAATACGATAGAGCATTAATGAAATCCGATCACAACCATTACTCTGTTTTTCAATTTTTCATTGTAGTTGAGAGATGCCAAACAAACTTATTTCAAAAAATCTTATGGATCTACAATCTTTCTTGAATCTACTTTCTAACATGTATCAATCGGATTTCTTCTTGTAAAGTTCACTTTTCATTATATATTGTGTTGACTTTACGTTATCTATGAATGCTAATTTAATCCTAAATATTAATTAGGAAATCGAAATTCAGATTAGAAATTGGTTCTTATCGATGGTTCAACCGGAGACGGGTCAGAAATTGGACATTATTAATAGCTCAACCGGTTATTACTAGGTCAGGTATGAGTATTATTATTATTTTTATTTCAACAATAAATGAACGGTTTAACTTCCTTGAATGTTATTCTAAGTGATATTATTTTTTTTAATTTTAAGAATTATGATTTCTCTGTTGCATAAAAAAAAATGGAAAATTGATTTTAAAATTTTGCTATATGGAATACATAACATGTGTTATTTAGATGAATAGTTCAAGCAATTGTGTTGCTATACTATATTTAGATGAATAGTTAAGGAATTCTGATGCTCTATTATATTTAAATGAATGGCTAACGAATTGTGTTATTATATTATATTTAGATATAAACTGTTGTTATTCTTTTATATAATATTATATATAAATATAAATTATTTATATTTTTAATAATCCAAATTATTTTTTTAATAATTTTTTTTTAATTTTTTAATATTTTTTAAGTTGTGTGTTGCATTGTGTTGTAATTTTTACTTTGATGTTG
Organism: Larix kaempferi; assembly: GCA_027924585.1. Classification (NCBI taxonomy): domain Eukaryota; kingdom Viridiplantae; phylum Streptophyta; class Pinopsida; order Pinales; family Pinaceae; genus Larix; species Larix kaempferi. The sequence continues at coordinate 1,758,591 of BSBM01000344.1, read as the reverse complement.
AATATTCATTTGTGCTATAAGCCTCATGCATCTGGTATAACCTTTGATATTAAGGAGATATACCCTAATTTATATCAAAAGTTTTCTCTTAAGATATTTAAAAAAATTAATTTTAAAATTTCTTTGCAAGTCTATGCACCCCATATATATTATTTCTTTCTTGCTAATCCAATTTCGTTTCATATTATATATATAATTTCTTCAATGTTAATGTCCATAGCCTCTTATAATCGAGAAGTGACTCATGAGTGAGAGCCTAGTCCAGAGCCTATAGTCTATCAAATGACGTCATTAATGGCCTCCTTTACAACATTACACCAATGTTAGCAGCATTTACACACCATTAAACATTCTTTAAAATTGAAACAACCCCTTTTTCTCGCAATGTTCTCATTTCATATAATAAGCTTGTGACATTCTCGTTTCCCTTGAATTATTTTAGGCAAAAAGAGTTGCTTAACTATGCCATTAACTATGCCAAGTGTAAGGCCTATAAAGAATATTGAGTAGGAATGTTAGCACTCGCTCATAAAATGCTCGTTGATAAAATGTGGTGGGTAGTCAAATGCAATGTCATATCTGTATTGTTACGGGTTTTGGAAGGAGAAGTGAACTTACCGATAAAGGGGTATATTTAGAGAGAGAGAGCGAGAGCGCTACATGGTGGTTAGGGTAGGGGATAATGGGTTTTGAAGAGAAAGAGAGAGATTGGGGAGTTAGGTGCTTGGTAAGCAGGAGAGAAGTTAGAGAGAAGGGACTATAGGGGAGAGAGAGAGGGAGATGGAGGGTTTTTAATGGAGGGGGGATTAGAAGAGAGAGAAATATGAGGGTTAGGATTAGGGGTAGAGAGAGAGAGAAATGAGTTAGTGATTGAGGGAGAGAGAGGGGTTTGGTTAGTGGTATGAACAGGAGAGAGAGGAGGTGAATGTGGTTAAGGTGAGGGGAAGTAGGAGGGGGGTTAGGGAGAAAGATGGGGGGTGTTCTAGGGTTAGGGGAGAGAGATAAAGGTGGGGGTTAGGGATAGGTGGAATAGTAGTGGAGAGAGAGAGAAATGGAGAGAGGTGCTTAGTAAGGGTTAGAGAGAGAGAGAGAGAGGGAGAGATCAAGGAGTTAGGGATTGAGAGAGAGAGGGGTATGGTTAGTTGTATGAGCAAGAGATAAGGGGGTGAAGGTGGTTAGGGGTAGGGAAAGTAGGAGGAGGGTTAGCGAGAGAGACGAGGGTTGTTCTAGGGTTATGGGAGAGAGATAAGGGTGGGGTGAGGGATAGGTGGAAGAGTAGGGGAGAGAGAGAGAGAGAGGTTCAACCGAGTCCTGGGTTCCTACTCCTCACAATGACTTAAGAATTCCTCCAGCGTAACAACAACTTATCCATTCATTCTAGTCCCCTCTCTCATGGCTTCCCCTTGTATTTATGGGACAAGGTAGGTAGTTGAATTCAAGAGGTGGTTGAATTGGGAGGTTGGGAAAGTTGCAAAACCAAGTCCAACTAATCCCAAATCGTAATCTTAATATATTTTTTCATTTCATATTAAGATGTGCAGGGGTTTCATACAAGTAGACTAGTGCACAGTATTCAACTTTTGCACTTGACAACTAGCATTTGCAACATTTTGGAGGATGTGTGGAGGTTGTCTCCAATAAGACCAACATTCAGAATGCTATATCACTATGGCAATAGTAGCACACATGTCATGAAAACTATAGAAAAAATAAGATTTTCAGCTAAAGAGTGTAGTCTCAGCAATAACTCATCTAAGATCAATCTAGCTCTTCCATCCATAGTGTCCTTTTGTGTGATCAATAGAGCAATGTGATTATGGATGGAGAAGTGTATATTTGACCTATAACACTTCCTCTTCACTGTCTCACAGTCTCTCTTCACCGATCTCAGAGAACTTTACAATGCATAGTACCCAATACATCAACCCTAGCCGTATTGCAATGTATTTCTTATAAAGGGGAATAAAATGGGAAAATACCACGGGTTACCCAAAACCATGGGCCCGTAATCTGTTGGCAAAAAACCAACCCATAATAAAAATTTCTTTCAGGGGCACTGCCCTCAGACCCCATGTTGCGCATGTCGAGATCATAAGCAAACCTGGGGTACAAACAAAGCTGAATCATCATCTATGAGACTCGAAGATTAGGCTCCATAACCAACAATGTCAACATATCTGCAAATTACACAGCTCATGACACAACAAGTGCACAAGAGACACACAAGTGATGGTACAACAAGGGTCAAAGTCCCACCAAGTTGAAGATAATGTATGCGCAAGCTCAGCAAAGCATTGATACATAAAGTGCACAAGCACCACAATTTATGTTACCGCAAGGGTCATAGTCCCACCAATTCAAGGACCATGTATGTAAAGAACCGAAAAAGAAAAAACACATCAATGGTGCAGACCATGACATGTAGCAGAGTCATAATCCTTGAAGCAAGGAATAAGGAATGTCGGAACCAGCTTGTGTACATACAATCCATGGAGGACATGTATAAATAGGGATGCAAGTTGGAGGTTTGAAGTAATATTGATGGCAAGGTTTAATACATTCTAAGTGTAAGATACAGATTTATATTCTGGGTAAGGGATTGAGGTAAAAAACAATATGATCTAGCGAGGAGACAAGTATGCACATGCAGAAGAATGATATAGTTGATGGTGCATACAATGATGCTATATATATGAGATAGAGGCACAATAACTGAAAGGAATAATTACAGAAGCATGCACAAGTGTGTGAGGAAAAAATGACAATATTGCAAGTAGCATGTAGATAGTCATATATTTTTTAAGAAAGAAGTGCAAAGACAGAACTTAAGTACACCAAAAGATGCACAGAAGTTTGGATAATGCACAAAGGTTGAATTGAAAGTGTGATAAGCAAAGGAGTCCATCTGATGCGTGATGATAAATCAACAACAAAATCTAGTATTCCTGTCATGATGAGGATGATCTGAGAGTGCATTAAACCGAAAGGATGAATCATATGGTGCACAACATGTCACATATTATATGAAAGAATATAGCACTTAAGCTGAACGAACACATCTCAGTATGTTTGTAGATCCATTTGATACTGGTGCATAATATGAGAACAACAAGATATCAATTGAAGCACAATATTAGTTGGTGAGTGCAGTTGCACAACAACAAAACGAAAGAATTAACCTTGGCGCAAATTGAAACATCTATTGAAGTAGCACACAGTATATGAAGTAAGTTATTACCATAATTGAAGAATTGAGTGGAATGAGAAGTCAAGTGATGTATGTAGAAAAATGTCAGCTATATAATTGCATAGAGAAGGTGCACAAAATAGAACTAATATAAAAAAAATAGAAGTGTGCACATGCCAGATGTAATATAAAGAAATTTTGTATATCTAGGAGAAAGGACGGGGCAAGGAGCAGGGGGTTGTAGCCTCCTTCATGTTGGTGCTGGAGAAACACTTGGAGTTGGTGCTTCCTTTAGGTCAGTGCTTGTAAAACCAAAGGGTCGGTGCCTCCTTCCAGTTGGTGATGGTAAACACAAGAATTTGTTGCTTCCTTGAATGCATTATTTTCATTGCAAAAGAGCATTCTGTGGTTTTCTCCCATTTGGGTTTCCACTTTAAAATTATGTGTGTTATGTGTTCTTTGTCTTGAAGCAAATGTGGATGAATGTTTTATTTATGTTGGATATATAACTAAAGATCAATATTAAGTTAATACTAATCTAGTAAAGAAGGTAAAAACTGCTTAGAACTATGCTAATGTTGATTCAACCCCCCCCCTCAGTATTAAATCAATTCCAACATAGTAAAGAGTACATTTTTATGAAGGTCATGAAAAAGGAATTAAACAATGAACACTACCAACATCAATTTACATATAATTTTTTATGCACTTGCTTAAATTTCAATCCCGTACCCTCATACATGATAGAATCCAATGGAAACATTGTGATCATGAAACCCTAAAAAATGTTAACTATATTGAATTCTAAATGGGGTCTTAAATTCTACTTTTTTCATACAAAGTTCCATGAGGTTGGAAGTGCTCTAAAGCACCCTGAAATAATTAATAATAATATTAAAAAGTTACTTAAAAGGATAGAAAATGAAATATAATAAAAATTTCACTTTTACTTTAATAATTTAATATTCCCATTTAATGTTATTGTTGATTATTATGTTTTACCTTCATTTATAAATTAAAATGTAGGAAGAATAGTGCATGCGTGTGTATTAACACACGTGCATTGTTAGTGCGCTTGGGTTAATAACACATACACATTATTTTTCAAATAAGAAATAATGCTCATTATTAACGCATGTACCTTTCTAGTTTCAAAAATATTTTGTGTGAATGATATTTTCCACCTACATGGTTGATGAGTTGTCCAGTTTGATATTAGGTTTGGATTGTCAAACATGTGGTTTGGGCCCACAACTAATACAATACATTCATTTTTTCATTTCCCTATTTTTCATCCTCAAATCTACATATGCTAGAATGGATTGTTGCTAATGAAATTGGACAAGCTTATAGAGATTTATGTGTATATTCCAAATATATACTTTTTGTATTGAGACTTCATATTGTTTTAGATTTTTTATTTATTTTTATTTGGTCATATAACAAATTTCTAAGAAACATAGGTTTCATATTTTCTTTGTAACGTTTTATTGGTTCACCTATTTTTAAAATGAAAAAGAACCTACACAAGTATAGATGAATACCAGCACACTAAACAAAATTCATTGATCATGTTGAGACCCTCATAGCAAGGACTAATGCTCCACCTTGTCATTCAGGGGATTCACTAACTTTCATAATTAAAAAAATATATAAAATTACAAAATTTCCCACTAAATAACAATTCTTCTTCATAGAGTTGTTTAAGGCATACAACGAAATCCATATTGTAATTCCTAAGAAAACATACTTGATATTGTAAAGCCTAACATATTGACATAGCCAAACAACACAAAAAACTTGCATATAAGAGGATAACATATAGTTGTCGTTGCTTTGGATTTATAGCATGTCTACATATCCTTCATCATGTCCCTATGAACTTAAAATATCCATAATTGCAATGGAAACCGCATGCACAAAGTCCTCTTCCATTTCCCTTGAGCTTGCACTTACTATGAACCTTGTCTATTCTCCAACTAGCATTGCTTGATGATACTCAAAGGATAGATTTAGCTACTGTAATTAGTGTCATTGGACATAGACCTAAGCCTCTAAATCATTAATACAGACCTCCAACTATGCAACATATAAAGTTACATACTCAACTACTGCAATTACTACCTCAATCCTTGATTTCAAAGTTCACAACATTGCATTCATCTTCTTGAGTTCATTCTTCATATCCTACATGGCATTTCCAAGGATTCTTCTCTTCCCAAAGGAACCAAACCCATATTTGGTTTATTCAATTTGACAAAAAGACCCCCAAGCTCTCCTGAATGCAAAGCATAGGGAATCCCAAAATAAAACCCCAAGCCAACATATCGACCCACATGAGAAAAGAAAACATGGTGAGGTGCAGTTGTTGCTACACATAGTGGACATGACCAAAACAAAAATCGAAATAATGAAGACAATATTCACTTACCAAATCCAACATGAGTCAAGTTCGATGTCATGCCTACTCATAGTGATCATATTGAATTTCCCCATGAACAAGGTGTGGAGTGTGGGATATCTCCATATATTTGGAAAGTGAGACTACTTAGATCACAAGCAAAGACCTCAAGAGTGTTCTCGCATGTGGGAAGCTAAGTGAAGCTTACCCACCATATGTGGAGCATTAATACCATCCATATTGTTGTGCATGCCAATAGAAACCTTCATAATGCAGAATTAAGTCTTAATTAATTCCTAGGGGAGACATGTACATTCTAGGTGGCCCCTATTTTTAACAATGTATCTCCATTTCATGTTGATAGAACTATTGTTGAGAGAGTGTAGCATAGAGTTTTTGTGACACTGCACATGCATAACATTTGGATCTTTGGTTTGGTCCAATAGTTTGATGATTATTTGTTGAATTTTTCCCACTTGCATTCCATTCACGCTATGTCATCTTCTTATATATGATATGATGAAAAGGGAGTCTCTGAGAATGATAGCATTCGAAATACAAAGTGAGATGTTAATTTGAAGGCCCATAAGCAAAGCATGCCTCTCTTACTTATTTTTTATCATTGGTCCGATGGCCCACTTGTAAGTTACTTATTTTTTTTTGTTGGGATCAAAAAAGAACCCCCGCATGTGCTATCCTTACTTCTTAGATATAGAATTAAGATCAACCACTATTAGTAATAATTAAATAGTATATTAAGCACCCTTAATGGATTTGAGTGGTTATATTGAAATTAATTTATTTGGAAGGATTATTCTTTAATTAATGAATATATCTGTCTTGTTTCCTTCATATAAATATATGCTTTTAACATAATTATGTTATCCTTACTTCTTAGATATAGAATGAAGATCAACCAATGTTAGTAATAGTTATATAGTATATTAAGCACCCTTGAATGCATTTGAGCGGTTATATTGAAATTAATTTCTTTGGAAAGATTATTCTTTAATTAATGAATTATTGGGATTCAAGTTCCAACTAATTATATGTCTTGTTCCTTCATATAAATATATGTTTTTAACCTAATTAATCCATGTATAATTTGATTTCCATAATTTTTAACGATTATACCCTAATTTACACTTGGATAATCAAATCATTAATTTTTTTAATGAATATCAATGTGTCGCTTGATTCAATAAGAATACATACTCTTTATGATATTGCAAGGTGAATGGATCATGACAAATTTCAATATCATAACCATGGAATTTTAAGACTTTCGTACATAATGGTTAAGGTTCATGACACCGTCTTTTCAACAATAAAAAATTGCATAAACTTGGATGTTATTTTTATTATTATTTTGAATTCAATTAATTTTTATCTATATTATTTTCGTTTTTATATCTTGTTCGAAAAGTGAGCAAGTTTTTCCTAAGTCTATAGTGTCATTAGATGTCCACCTAATATTAAATATAATTCACATTTATTTAGACAAAATAAAATATATAATAATTATCAACTATCTTAAATATTTTTATTTATAAAGCATATTAATATTAATATTAATATAAAGCGGTTGGTGAAAATTGATACGTATAGCAAACCACTAAGCTTTGTGGAGATGGATGACTACTAAATCAAAACTAAACATTAAACTAATTAATATAAATATTAAATTAATCAATATAAACATCAAACAATACTATTTAACAAACATATCCATTTTTTTAACCACCACTTAATTGAAGCTTATTTAAATTTTAATCGAGATGCATTTAAGCATAAGAAGATATCCTGACCATGAAATGAATCAATACTGTACACTTGTTACACTTGGGTTAACCTTGTTGATCCGCTCAAGGAAGTCCAAAGTTTCAGATACTATCTAAACACCTATAGGTGTAATAATAAAATTAAAAATAAAATTCCCCAAATGGGGTGGAAGGGCAAAAGGGGTGGAACTAATTGAAAATTAGCTCCCTCCCCCACTCCATCTCTCTCTCACCCTCACCCTATCGCCCTCTCCCTCACTCCCTCTCAATGTCCCTCTCCCCAAATCCACTCCCCCTCTCCCTCTCTCCCAGACCCACTCCCCTTCTCCCTCTTGCCCAAACCCACTCCCCCTCTCCCTCTTTCGCAAACCCACTCCCCTTCTCCCTCTCACACAAACCCACTCCCCCTTTCCCTCTTTCCCAAACTCACTCCCCCTCTCCCTCTACCTCTCACCTTCTCCCTCCCTCACTCGCTCTCACCATCCCCACTCACCCTTCATCTCCTCCTCCACCTCCACTCCTCCCCTTCCCCCTCTCCCATCCCTACTCCCTCCTCCACTCCCTCACCCTCTCCTACTCCTTGACTCCCTCCCAATCCCCCTCTCCCTTACCCCCAGACCTCAATCCCTCTCTCCCTCCCTCTCACTCACTGGCTCTATACCTCCTTCAATTTCTCTCTCTCTCCCTCTCCCTCTCACCCTCTTCCTCCACCCTTCCTTCTCCCCCTCCCTCTGCCCTTTGACCTTATAATCTCCCTCCAACCCCCCAGTCCTCTCTCTCACCCTCTTTATTCCATGCTCACCCTATTTACCTCACCCTCTCCCTCTCCTCTTTCCCCTTCCCCACTCCCTCTCCCACTATGTATCCATCGTACCCTCCCCCTCCCTTTCCATCTCTCTCTATGTCTCCCAATACCTCTCCTTCTCACTCCCACTTTCAATATCACCCTCATTATAGATCTCGCTCTCCCTCTCCCTCTCCTCATCACACTCCTCTCACCTCCCCCCTCCCTCTCCCCTCTCCCTTCCCCTTTTTCCCCTTCCTCTCCCACTACCTCTCACCCCCACCCCCTCCCACTACCTCTCACCCCCACCCCCTCCCACTACCTCTCACCCCCACCCCCTCCCACTACCTCTCACCCAACTGCTACCCATCGCTCTTTCCCTCCCTCTCCTCATTTATCTCCCATAGTATTTATGTCTCTCACCCTCACCCTTGCCATCTCTCTCTCTCTTTCCCTCTCACTCTCGCCCTTACCTACTCCACCTCTCCCTCTCCCTCTCAACTTCTCCTTCCCCCACTCCCTCTCACCATCCTTATTCCCTCTCCTTCTCCTCCTTTCCCTTGCCATATCCCCCTCCCCATACCCCCATCACCCTCTCCCCCTCTCATCCTATCCCTCTATCCCTCTCCCTCTCCCCATCCCCTATCCCTCATCCCTACTACCTCTCTCCTTTTCTCTCCCTCTCGCTCTCTTTCCCTATCTCTCTCCCTCTCCCTATCAGTCTCCCCCTCTTCCTCTCCCCCTCACCCTTTCCTTCCCCCTCTAACTCCCCCTATCTCAAACCCCCATTCCCTCCCCCTCCCACTCCCCTCTCCATCCCTTTCTATAGCTCACACTCTCTCCCTCACTCTCTTTCCCTCACCCTCCCCACTCCTCTCTCTCTCTCTCTCCCTCCCTCTCCTTCTGACCCTCCTCCTCTCCTTCTCCCTCTTTCCCTTTCCCTCCACCTCTCCCTCTTCCTTTACCTCTCCCTCCCTATGATGTCCCAAATTTGGCATTGGGTCACAATTGCCTAATCACATTGGCCATATTCATTAGTGTTTGTCAAATTGATGATAAAGGTCAAATAATTGCTAAGGAAGGAAATTACTAGTTTCCTGGGTTTAGGGTGGAATCTTTGGGATTGTGAATAATGGGGATAATAAATGATGTTGGAACATTAGAATGGCATAAATATTTAATAAAGGAGATAAATAAATATATACAAGTGAAAATCAAAGTGGCATTTGATCATGAAGACACATGGAGGAAGTGGGACACACACAAGCTAGAATGTATGTGCCACATGGCATCCTCTTCTTGCAATTTCGAATCTATGGGAAGCCTGATGTTCTTGAGATGAGTTATAAGTTCAATAATACTTGTCATGAGTCAATGAGGTCGAAATATAGAGGAAGAGTAACTCCCATGGAAGAGGAGAGGCAATTTGGATCTAGTGAGACACTTGGGCTAGATTCCCTAGCTCTACGACAATAATGATGAAGATGCTATGACACCTATGATACAAATCAGATTTGAAGGCTGACATATGACATATATGACATGTTAGGGCTAAAAATAGACTCCAAGAGGTCGCTCAAGGGTGTTAAGGAAGCTAATATGCTTCCACATGTGATTTGGTGGAAGTGGGAGACTAGGAATTGTTGTACAAGTGGAGTTCTTTGGAATCTCTTCCCAACTTGAGTTGGCATGAGTCTCTTGGAAGGAATTAGACCCATGGAGGACATTATAACTTTATAAATGTCAATAACAAAGAAGAAAACCAGATTTTGATCATTTGTAGAATTTGCAATTGCATTTGTGAAGAGGGAGAGCTAGTGGATGACTAGTTGCTTGCCTTAACCAATTTCGAGGGTGAAAGATTCCCATCCAAGTTGGTAATTGGGAAGGACATTCAGAACTTTCATTTGGAGATTTAATGGAGTCTTTATTTGCAGGTGTAAGCTATAGGGCAGCTCATGGTTTCTTCTATTGCAGCTCACTCCTTCAACCATTTCCAGTTTTGATGGCATATTCTTGATCCTTGAGGGAGGGCATTTTTGGTGAGCTATTGTACTCTTTGGGGGAGATTCTAATGCCCCATTTCTTTTCTAATATGAATTAAATACTTTTTTCTTCATCTCGAGAAAGTTTGAGGTCGAAATTCCAATTAGAAATGTATAAATCTCAATTTTAATGAAAGAACAGTGTCATTTCCCCACTACCTTGTTGTGAATCAATGTAATGCTGATGATTTCGAATGAATGGATGATTCTTTGATGCAATTATGATTAGTGGACTGCCATGGATGTATTTTACAAGTTTCATGTATTGTACTTGAGCATTTGAAGTATTTTTACTCAATTTAATTGCATTGGGAGAAGAAATAGTGCCATTTCCGCAAGGGTCAAATTGGTGATTGTTGCAATTGAATGGGAGACGGTTGGAATAGATATAATAATAAATTAATGGTGCACATGAGACCTTAATAAAATCCTTAATACATTCCCTACCTCTGTTCAGAAATTTGAGTGGGTTTGGAGGCATTTGGGAAGCCTTTTTCAGTACTTACCCGAGGGGGATTTGAACCCCAAATCACTAGTAAAATTGCATACTTGGCCCAGAATCTTAAGAGAGTTTGCAGAGGTATTTTAGTGGCCATATCTCATCCTTGAACATCATATTCAAGTCCTAATATCATTCATACACCTTCCTTGAATATTTGAAGGCATTTGGAGTCAAATTGAGACCTAGAGACAATACTACTCAAAGGGAAATCACTAGTAAAGTTACCTACATTGACTAGAATTGAAAGAGGATTTGCAGAAGTATTTTAGAGGTCCAAAGGAATCCATGAAACAAATATTTATGTTGTAATATCATTCATATACCTCATCAGAAGATTTGGGATCATTTGGGGCAAATTTGGGACCTAGAGATCAAAACTAGTCAAAGGTTGAATTGGGGAAAAAATGTAGAAAATTGCCATTTTAATAAAATCCTTAACAAGGGACATTACACTCCCCATCTTGCCTCCTCCCCCTCCCTCTCCCTCTCCCTCTTTCCCTCTTTCCCTCCCTCTTCGACTCCCTATGGCATTCCCTCTCCCTCTCACATTTCTTTTCTCTCTCCCTCTCACCTCTCCACTCTCTCTCCCCTTTCCCTTCCCCTCCTTCCCGTCCCTCCCACCCCCTCCCACTAACTCTCACCCCCACCCCCCTCCCACTAACTCTCACCAAACCGATCCCCCTCCCTCAATTCCTTTCTCTCCCATGATCTTTCTCTCTCTCACCCCTCACCTTTCCCCTCTCTCCCTCTCCCTTTCCCTCTCCCTCTTGCCCTCACTTAGTCCACCTCTCCCTCTCCCTCTCCCTCTCCCTCTCCTTCTCACCTTCTACTTCACTTGCTCCCTCTCCCTATCGTCCTTGGCCTTGCCATATTACCCTCACCATACCCTTATAACCTTCATTCCCTCCATCATTCCCTCCCCATCTCAACCTCTCACCCTATCCCTCTCTCCCTACCCCTTCCCCGCATCACTTTTACTTATCCACCTCCCTCTCTCTCTCATTATCGTTTACTCTCTCTCTCTTTCCCTCTTACTTTACACCTTCCTCTCCCCCTCACCCTAACCCTCACCCTCTGCCTCCCCCCCTCTCTCCTCTTTTCCCTCCACCTCACGCTCACACTACCCCACATCCCTCCCTCTTTCTCAACCTCATGGTCTCTCCCTCGCTTGCTTTCCCTCCCCCTCCCCACCTCTCCCTCTCCCTCTCCCTCTGCCCCTCCCCATTCTTCATTCCCTCTCCTCTTATCCCTACCTCAGTCCGTCGCCCCCTATGTATCCATCCTTCCATCCACCTCCCCCTCTCCCTCCCTCTCAAAATTTGTATCACTATGTATCTCCCTCTTCCTTGCCATCAATTTTTATCTCAACCTAATTATCCATCTTTCTCTCCCTCTACCTCTCCTCATCCCCCTCCCTCTTGGACTCAGTCTCTCTCTCTCTCTCTCTCTCTCTCTCCCCCCCCCACCCTCTCTGTCTCTACCTACCCTACCCCTCCCCCTCTACCCCTTTCCCTCTCCTTCCCTCTCCTTGTCCTACCTGTTACGCCTCCTTATCCTTCTCCTACTTTCCCTCTCTCTTCCTATCTCTCCCCCATTCCCTCTCTCTTTCCCACTCCCCCTACCTCTCGCCTCTCACTCCCACTCTTTCCCCTCACCCTCACACTAGCCCCCTCCCACACCCTCACACTAGCCCCCTCCCACACCCTCTCCCCCTCTCACTCACTCTCCCTCTCTCCCTCTCTGTCCTTCTTCTCTCCCTCACCCACTCCTTCTCTCTCTCACTCTCACCCTCTCTCTCTCTCTCTCTCCCTCTCACCTTCACCAACACCCACTCCACTTCTACTTGTTCCTCTTCATCCTGCCTTCTCCTTCCCCTAATCCTGCTCACCATCCCCATGCTATCTTCCTCTCCTACACCCGCTCACCCTCTACCCCTCCCACCCACCTCTGCTCCCTCCCTTTCTCCCTTGTGCTCTTACTCTCTCTCCCTCTCCCTCTCTCCCTCACCCTCTCACGCTCTCCCTCTCATCTCCCCACCGAACATTCCTACTCCCTTTCCCCCTCCCTCTCCCTCTTATTCTCTTTCCATCTCTCTCTCCCTCTCCCTCTAATCCTCTCTTTCTTCCTTTCCTCATCAACATTTCATTCACCCTCTCCCTCCCAGTATCTCTCACCCTTTCCATCACCCTCACCCTCCCCCTCACCCTCACCCTCATCCCTCCCTCCCTCTCTCTAGCTCACACTCTCTCCCTTACTCTCATTCCCTGACCCTCCCCATGTCTCTCTCTCCCTCTTCCCTTAATCCTTCCTTGTTCCCTCCCATCTTCCACCTACCCTAGTCCCTCTCACCCTCTATATCAATCCTTCCATTCCCCTCCCCTCTTCTGCCTACCTCAGTCCCTCTCCCCCTCTATATCCATCCTTCCATTCCCCTCCCCATAACCCTACCTATCCATCTCTATCTCTTTATCTTTCTCCCTTTCTATCTCCCCCTTGCCCTCACTTTCCATCTCACCCTAATTCTACATCTTACTCTCCCTCTACATCTCCTCATCCTCTTCCCTCTTGGCCTCTTCCTCCCTCCCTCTCTCTCTCTCTCTCTCTCTCTCTCTCTCTTTCTCTCTCTCTCTCTATCTCTCTCTCTCTCTCTCTCTCTCTCTATCCCACTCTCACTCTCCCTCTCCCTCTCCTTCTCCATCTTCATCTCCCTCACCCTCTTCCTTCACCCCTATCCCTATCCCTCTCCCTCTCCTTCTTTGTCTTCATCTCCCTCACCCTCCTCCTCAACCCTTCTCCCTATCCCTCCCACTCTAACTCACCCTCTACCTCTCCTTCTCCCTCTTTCCCTCCCTAACCCTCTCTCTCCACCATTCCCTCTCCCTCTCTCATTACCTCTCCCTTTCCCTCTCTAATTCCCCCTTCCTCTACCTCCCCCTCTTTCCCTTCCCTATCCCCATCCCCCACTCCCTCTCACACCAACTCCCTCTCACCCTCCAAATTCCTCTCTCAATCCCTCTCTCTCTCTCTCTCCCTCTCCCTATTGCAATCACCCTATGCCTCTACATCTCCCTCTCCCTCTCCCTCTTCCCCTTTCCCTCACCCTCACCATATCCCTCCCATTCCCCCCTACTCCCTTTCTCTATCTTGTCCTCACCCTCTTTCCCTCAACCACTTTTGCTCAACCTCACCCCCTTTCCCTCTCCCTCTTCCCCATTCCCTTTCTTGCTCCATCTCCTCTTCCCCTCCCCCAATCTCTCCTTCTATTTCTCTCTCTCACCCTTTTCCCCACTTTCCATCTCACCCTAATTCACCATCTAACTCTCCATATCCCTATTCTCATACCTTTCCCCCTCTTCCTCTCTCTCTCTCTCTCTCCCTCTCCCTCTCCCTATCCCACTCTCCCCCTTTCCCACTACATATCCCTTCCCCCTCTCAATCCATCTTCCTCTTTCTCTCCTTCTCCCTCTATCTCTACCATTCCCATTCCCTCTACCTCTCCCCCTCCCTCTCCCTCTATCCTCCCCACCCTCTCAATCTCTATCTTACTATCTATATCCCACTCCTGCTACATCTCACCCTAAATTTCCATCTTAATCTCATTATCCATATCCATCTCCCTCTCCCTCTCCTCTCCTCATCACCCTCCCCCTTAGCCTCCTCACCCCACTTCTCTCTCTCTCTCTCTCTCTCTCTCTCTCTCTCTCCTTACCTCCCTTGATCTCCCCCTCAATCTATCCCTCTCACTCTCACTTCCCTAATCCATATCCTTCCTCCCATCCCCCTTTCCATATCCCTCTTCCCCTTACTCTCCCCTACACCCTCTTCCTTTCCCTCTCCCTCCCCTCTCTTTCCCCCTCCCCCTCCCCCTCCCTCTACCTCTCCCTCTCCCTCTTTCCTTCCCTCTTCATATCCGTATGTCATTCCCTCTCCCTCTCAGATTCCTTCTCCATCTCATTCTCACCTTCCCCCTCCTTCTGACTGTCCTCATCCCTGTCCTCCTCCCTATTGCCCCCACCCCCTCCCAAAACCTCTCACCCACTTGCTCCCCCTCCTTCTCTCCCTCCCTCTGCTCCTTTCTCTGCCATGGTCTTTCTCTCTCACATCCTCACCCTTCCCCTCTCTCCCTCTCCCTCTCCCTCTCACCTTCTCCTTCCCCTACTCCCTTTACCCATCCCTACTCCCTCTCCCTCTCCTACTCAGCCTTTCCATCTTACCATACCTATACCCCTATCACCCCTCTTCCCTCCATCATTCCCTCTACCTCTCACACTCTCTCCCTATCCCTCTCTCACCCTCTATACTCATCCTTCCCTCTATACCCATCCTTCCCCCTACCCCAATCCCTCTCCCCCTCTATATCCATCCTTCCATCTGTCTCCCTATCCCCCTCCCTCTCAATATATGTCTCACTCTTTATCTCCCTCAACTCCTTTCCCTTAATTTCCATCTCACCTAAATTCTCCATCTCGCTCTCCCTCTACTTATCTTCATACCCCTTTCGCTTGGCCTCTTCCTCCCTCTACAACTCTCTCTCTCTCTCTACCTTCCCTCTCCCTCTGTCTCCCCCACTCCCCATGGTCCTCCCTCTCTCTCCCACTCCTAGTCACCCTCTACCTCTCCCTCCCTCTCATTCTCCCACCCCGTACACCTCCCTCTCATTCTCCTACTTTCCCTCCCTCTTCCTCTCACTCTCCCTTTCCCTCTCACATTAACCCTTCCTGTCACCTCTCCCTCCCCCTATTTCCCCTCCATCTCAAACAAACCCCCTCCCACTCCCTCTCCCTCTCCCTCTTTCTCTCCCTATTTACCCTCCATCTCAAACAAACCCCCTCCCACTCCCTCCTCTCCCTCACCCATGCCTTCTGACTCTGACCCTCACTATATCACCCTCTCTCTCTCTCCCTATCCCTTTCACCCTCACCCACTCCCTCTATCCCTCTTCATCTTGATTACAACTTCTCTTTCCCCCACTTCCTCTTCCAATCCCCACTCCCTCACCCTCTCCTACTCAACATCACCCTCTACCCTTCCCCACCACCTTCGCTCCCTCCCTTTTGTTAGTTTTTTAGAATTTTTCAATCTAATCTAAGATCTTAACTGAGAGAATAACATGTACAACATATCTACAGTATATCGATCATGGACACAATAATGCAAGCACACAAGAGACAAAAAGTTTCACCGAGGAAAACCAAGAATGTGAAAAACCCCGCAACTTCCTCAAATATAGAAAGAGTGATGATACAACCAAAGTACAAGAGATAGTCTTCTCCTAGCAGCTGATCCTCATCCTCACAAGTGCACCACTTTCTGAATGAGAGAAGTGTGAGTAATGAGATATCAAATAGAGATCTCCCGATCTCTATTTATACTTGTCCTATCCTGCCCAATAAACTAATGGGGCCGACTTGTCTATCTTAGCCTAATAACCCATGGTTAACTAATTCGGGCCAACCCCAAACTTGGTGTTCTAATAACCCATCAAGTATAAGTTATGACACTTATAATATAAATGATGACACTTCTGTATAGAGGAATAATAACATCTCTATAGGAATACAAACACTTCTATATAGAGGAATAATAACATCTCTATATGAATACAATACACATGGGTAAATACATTCTAAAGTTACATATACATCAATACTCCCTCTTAACTAGGAAGGTATTTATCGACACAGATTTGCCAGCACAAGTCTTCTTCTCTGGATCATCATTCGTGAATCATCATCATCATCACGGCTACTACTATCTCAATCAATCTCTGAATCTACTCATCATAGGAAGTTCTATAGAGCTAGTCCTTTTTCATACTGGATGTAGGCCCACCACCTGCAGGTCTTCATCATCACTGGTCATACTGTGGAATTCTCAGGACTTATTACGTGCGTCAACAAAACCTAGCAAGAGCATCCCAGGACTGATTACGAGCACATTGCTCAACCTATCGGATCTCCCAGGGAGTTATTACATGTGACCAAGCAAAACCTGGCAAGAGCATCTCAGGACTGATTACGTGCCCAACACAACCTGCAAGATCTCCCAGGGAGACATTATATGCTACCAAGCAAAACCTAGCAAGAGCATCTCAGGACTGATTACGTGCCCAGTACAACTTGCAAGATCTCCCAGGGAGAAATTATATGCCATCAACAAAACCTAGCAAGAGAATTTGCCAGATCTCCCAAGGAGCTATTATATGGCAGTGGAAAAACCTAGCAAGAGCATCTGTAAATCTCCCAGGGTGCTATTATATGTCCCTCCAAGCAAAACCTTGAAAGAGCATTTGCCAGATCTCCTAGGGAGCTATTATATGCCAGTGGCAAAACTTAGCAAGAGCATCTACAAATCTCCCAGGGTGCTATTATAAGCTTATCTACACAACCTGTCCATGACCACAGAGTATCAACTTGATACTCACCATACATCATCCTAATGTACACATGATCATCCTGATCATCATCACTACATCATCCTGATGCATGTCATCTAGAGAAACATCCTGAAGCTTGTCATTTATGATCATCGCGATCATACAATGCATCCACCTAATTCATACCAAGTATCTACCTAATACATATCATCATACATCATCCACCTGATCATACAATGTATCCACCTGATACATACACAGATACATGATCCACCTAATATATATTAACATACATGATCTACCTGATCATACAATGTATCCACCTGATACATATATAGATACATGGTCCAAGCATCAAACATGATTCATATACATATACATTATCTAACTAATCATAACCAACATCCAACATGGTGCATATACAGAGGAGTAACTGGAGCATCATCCTGATGCTCATCGTCCAGTGCTTACATCCACAGCCATGGGAAGGATCCTCCTCTCACCATGCTTGGAATGGCTCCATCAAATGTGTCCATCACTTCTTCCTTGAAGTGTCGTCAATCTGAAGAACACCAAGCCTCTATCTAAAGTACTCAAACTTCACTCCGGCTAGTGGTTTCATCAATGCATCTACACCCTGCTCATCTATCACAACATACAGGAGCTTCATGGCTCCTCTCTGTACCATATCCCTTATATAATGATATTTGATCACAATGTGCTTTGACCTGTCATGGAACACTGGGTTCTCAGATAGCTTCACAAAGCTCTGGTTGTCGCACAAGATACCAGTAGCCTCCAATAGGAGATCAAATAACTCACACAGTAGTTTCCTCAGCCATACTGCCTCACAACTAAGTAGACAAGCTGCAACATACTCTACTTTGGATGTACTCAGTGCTACACAGGACTGATTCCTCCTAAACCAAGAGATCACACATGATCCCATACTGAAGCAACCCTTAGAAGTGCTCTTCCTATCTACAGCACTTCCTGCCCAGTCTAAATCAACATAACCCTGTACGTTAAACTTTTGATTCGCATCATACTTGATCCCATAATCAACTGTACCCTTAAGGTACCTTAGAATATGCTTTACAGCAACCAGGTGAACACTCCTCGGATCTGTCAGGAACTGGGTCAATGTGTTCACCGCAAAGCAAATATTTGGTCTCGTGTTCGTCAGGTACATAGAGGACCCAATCATCTAACGATACATCATGACATCAACTGGATCAGATGAAGCATCACACAAAAGCTTTAGGTTCGATTCCATAGGTGTGGCCATGGCCTTGCAGTCCATCATCCCGAACCTCTTCAGGATCTCCATTGCATACTTCCCTTGTCCAAGGAATATTCCATTTGTACTCTGCCACACCTCCATGCCTAGAAAATAGTGCATCATCCCCAAGTCCTTCATCTCGAACTCGGCAGCAAGCTTCCGCTACATGTCGGCAATCAAACTATCCTCACCTGTAACAAATAGGTCATCCACATACAAAAGTTGTATCACTGGTGTTGACACTATATTTGAAAATGCTTAAACCCTAAAAAATTTGTCAAAAAATATCCAAAGGAAGTGAAGTTACTACAAATGAGTTGAAGTAAAGGTTCATAATACAAAAAACAACAAGAAAAACCCACATATCCAAAGTCCAAAACTAAATTTTTGAAGCAGTTAGGTCTTGGTCAAGTTTCAATGGTGGAGATGAAAATAGTGGAGGTCAACAACTGTTATAGTTTCCCGCACTGCCAAAAGGATCATTTGCAAATGTTAGTAAGTGGTTCCGGACTTAATACCACCAGATACATGTCACAGTTTCATTAGTCCGCATCTACGTTATAGTGGTATCACAAACCACCACAGTGGCGTGCGGAACCACCAAAGGATAAGATGCGGCGGGCCATAGCACGTGGCAGATGGAGAAGGCATCAGGGAATACACCACATGTTGATATCAATCGGAGGGACAATATACATTGGAACAAAATCAACGGCCAAGTTTCATCCACATCGGGAAAAGTGCGCACTTGATAGAAGGAAGAGCGGTCACGGAAATTAAACCACTCTAACAGGTGTCATAAAATGGTTGATCCACACAAGGAAAAAACCAGAAAAGAAAACCCTTATTGGGATCGCGGATACCGCCATGGGAGATAAAGGAACGCAAGATCTAATGGCTCAAATCAAAAGGCCCGTGATCAACGGTTGGATATAAACTATATTCAGAAAGCTGCTAGAAAGTTAATAAAAAAGGCTTCTATAAAACAAAAGGGTTTCAAATAACGACATTTTGTATATGTGTCGCTATCTCTAGGAGCTCTGAAGACTGGTGGAGATCAGCAATTGCAACAGAAGGATAAAGACGTGTCTATACAGGTAGGGTCTGGTGACCTAGCCCATTTTTTTAAACGGAACTTTGTTTGAAGAAACGTTTTAAATGGAAACTGTACATGATGTAGATGTTTTTAAAGCAAAAGAAGCTGTAGAAGATAGAGATGGGGACATTCATGATACCCTAACCAGGCTACCAGTCGCTGAAGTTAAACTTAGGTTGTCTAAATTATTAAAAGAAGGTATAGACATGCACAGAGTCCATCAGTCATCCTTGTTAGCCTTCTGCCCGGACCAAATCCCATCTTTTCCAAAATTTGTATCATGGTGTGCTGAGAATTATTCCAGAGAAGAGAGAACTATTTTAGATAGTCGGAAAACCAGAGTCGTTTGCAAAATAGAGCCTGTCGTCGTAGTTAAAGCCCTAGAAATAGAATCTTCCCAAACCCTCAAGTCTGAGATTTTTTCTGAAACTTCTGTTATTGAATTTTATTAGCAAACCCTTCAAGATGATAGAGAAATTTTTTTGTCTACATGTCTTAAACCAGAAACCAACATTTCAGATATCCCGTACCCTATAGATATCAATTTATTTGATGAAAATACCCAATTGGTTCTGACATTGTTGGCCTTAATCCTAGGGTTTGATACAGACATGTATGTAACCGAGTTTTAGTTGATTCTTTTGTATAAAATAAGTACAATTCAGTCAGGAATTGACGAAAATCAAATCCCTCGACTTAATTTTGAAGAATTTTTGACAGAGAAGATTCATGACCAGATGGTCAATTTCTCCACTCTGAGGCATTTCAGATTTCAGTTTTTTTGATAAAAATGATCATGGTAGCCAGTCATGAAGAGTTGCAATTCCCTGAGATCATCTTCAAAATGTTGTTAGAAAATAACATGTTCAATTACATAAATTATATGCTCTCTGAGATTTACAGAATGATCTTTGGTGAAAAATTGCCTAGAGTATTACAAGAAATGAAAACATGTATGCAATTGAGTGCAAAGTACGTTGTAGGAGATTGGTTTTTGTCAAAAGACAGTACAATGATCAGATTATATGGTTTCAAACATAAAACTTATGTTTTACCAGCATTTCTTACCTTAAGGGTTTTTGCTTTGGAGTTCCTGAGACAGAATTTAATTGTTGAAGATAATAATTTCTTGCTTTTTAAACAAGCAACAGATATCAAGTATCCATTCACACTTGGCCCATTCACAGTGAAAAATAAAAATGCTGCTGTTTATATAGAGAACTTATTCAAAGATATGGGTTTTGAGACAAACATGGATATTGAGTATGATCCGTTAAACATAATATCAAAATGGAGAACAGATCATCGCATCAAAGCGTTGAATCATCAAACGATTGAGGGAATGTCTGACAGAGCCAATTGGTTGGAGTATAAAGAAGAAATAATTCCAGATTCACATGATAAAGAAATGGTATTGACAGATACAATAGCAGAGGCAGAAAGCATGATGAATACTGCAATGGTGGGGTTTAAAAGACCCATACAGGATGTAATGAATAGTGAAGGTGAAGGAACAGAAAAAGGAAAAAAGTTGAAAATGGATGAAAAACAAGAGTTAATAGCAGTTTCAGAAGAAGAAAAAAGAACGAAAGTAAAAATACTAGAGGTCATGATAAAGGAATACAGTATTGAAGAATCCCCGATGGAAGATGATGTAAATAGACCACACAATATGATGGATGTATTTAATGAACATAGTCAGAATAAACAAGAATCTTCTAGGAAAACCAGTCTGTTATTTCCAAAGGTTAGAAATATATCCAACACTGAAGTCAATTTGTTTACTAGCAGAAATGTCAAAGAAAATTCTTTGAAATTTTCAGTTGTTACTAAGGATAAGATTTCAGAGATGAAGGTAGATCTGACTAAAATCAATGCCCCAGATAAAATTTTATTGCACAGAAAAACAGGAGAGGTTATATATTCAGACTATTTGGGAGCAATATTAAAGGCAGACAAATTAAGAAATTCACTGAATAAATTGAATAACCAGTTGAGATAAGAGAAAGTAGAAAATAAGTCTCGACAACAACAAAAAAAAAAGATTGCAAATAGATTTGATAAACAAAGAGGGAGATGCAGCATCAAAATTGCTCAAAGAAAAGGATGATACGATTATGATGTTAAGGCGAAAGTTAAAGAGCCCAGACACTGTGCTTATCCAAGGAGCCGAACTAACAGTACTTGAAAAAGAAAAAGAAGAGCTGTCAAATGAACTAAAGGATGTGACTGCAAAAATGTTGAAGCTCACCAAGGAAAAAGATCATTGGGAAAAAAGAGAATTTTGGTTTGGAAGAGCAATTGGAGGAAATAAAGAAAAAATTAGCAGAATTTGGACAGCAACAGGTACATGCAGATACAGATGAAGATAAAACTGGATTATGGTCTCTTACAAGCCATGTCTCAAGTGAGTTTGAAAGAGGTTGAAATTAAAGAATTGAAGATGGGAATACAGAAGCTGAAAGAAGAAAATGAAGCTAAAGATAAGGAAATTAAAACCTTGCAAATAAGGAATCAGGAATTAACTGATAATAATAAAGGTTTGGCAGCTCATGTGACAGGACAAGCTGCAATGCAAGGTTGCAAACATATGGTATGGGATCAAATCATAAAAGAAGTTGAAAAATTAAGACCTTATATTTATTATATAAGAGTCAAAGAAAAAGTAGCCAAAGACGCCTTCGAGAGTTGCAGAGCAGTCAACGAAAATTTAAATAAAAAACCAAAAGAAATAGCGCAGAGGGCAATAAGTTTTTTAAACAGTTTAACTGAAGCAGACTTGACAACAATGAATATAATGAACATAATTTCAGTCATTACATGGGCCAAAAGAATCTTGGGAAAATATTCACATGTTGAAAATATCGAAGCTAAGGCTGGAGATATACGGGAGGAAGTAATAATGTTTAAGAAGTGATTTGAAAAATTAATAAACAAAGGATTCTCTGCTTTTTGGGATGAAAAGAATGAATTGATTCCTCCTAATGAATATAAGAGATTGTTGTTTGACATAAGGATGGATCACAAAAAGTTTCAACAGTTGGATCATATGCTTACAGGGAAGATTTTAATGGAGAAAATTGTGGAAGACTTTGAAATTTTAAATATGTTGATCTCAACCTATGAGAATCTTCCTCTTGTTTCTTATGCAGGTCACGTTGAAATGTGAGTCTTGGTGAAAGAAATGACCAGTTATGATTTACCCATGGCTGACCAATGGAATTATGTGGACAAATATGGAAGGACAAGATATTCTGTCCATTCATAGATACATTCAGAATTTATGCAAAATGGCAAAAAGATGCTATTCAGAATTTTTACCAAGTGGCAAAAAGATGCTTTTATTTTAAAAAAAATTGTAATATTGTTTGAAAACAGTTATCTATTGTTTAAAGATAGTTATCTTTCGAGTTAAAACATTTTCAGTTATTAGTTAGAAGAAGCAGTTATGTCAAGCTTCTTCCGAATTTTGTATAAAAGACAATGAGAGTCATTTTTGAAAGGGTTGGAAATTCTTTGAGAGATGATCATGTTTTGAAGTCTTTTTTTTTTTATAAATAAAAAACAGTATAGTGAAAATACCTATCTTTTGAGACCAGAGATTCATGTGTTGATCAATTTTACAGTCTTTTTTTCCCTTATCTTTATATGTGCATGTCCACTTTCTTTGTTATATCTTCCATTGTGTTCTTCTTCTATATTTAAATGAACATTTGAAATAAATCGGGATTCATACTGGTTAAGCCTCGTTTTATCGCATTTAAATATCCACTATTTCTCCAAAGTTGACAATAGATTCATCCTAGTTAGATGCCTGCTGTTGATGGACTGTCATTGTTTCTTTCTATACCACATGAAAAAATCTAATTGACTGTGATATGATTGCTCTCTTGCCTCTGTGGAAATCTGTTTGGTATAAATCTCTTGCTGGCACGTTAAATATTTGAAAAGGTTACTCCATGCCCAATGTTTCTTGTTTTCCTTTTCAACCAAGAAAATCCTTTTGAGAAATTTTGAATGAACTTCTATATATTTTTAGCCTTTACATATATCTTGTGAGAGAGCCCTCTTTGGTAGAAAAAATGGATAAGTTTTCTACCTAAAGTTTGGTTTGAAATAGGTTACCTTAGGTGTTATTCTTTTACAACCAGGATAAAATCTAAGTGCTAACTTTTTGGCGTCATTGCCGAGGAACAAAAGTGAAATTTTCCATGGGAGAAACGACAAAGAAATGTCAAATTTCTTGGGCAAGGAAGTTTGAAGTAAGTTGGTTGTAAGTATTTCCCTGGCGACTTCACTTGTGAAAATTTTTTAAGGTTTTTTGAAGATATTTAGAAAAAGACATTGTGGCTACAAGAAGAAATCCCGGTTTACAGTTCTTCTCAGGCGTGGATAATCCAAAAAAGCTCCTTAAGACGGATAGAGGCAAAGGCAAGACAAAAGAAGGTATTTCTTAGTTTTCGAATGTATTCCCTTCTGTTAGAACATTTTTACACCTATGTACATTAATCATTTATTAATGATGGTTAATTAGTGCCCAAGTGATTAATGATTACATCCCTAAGTTGGTTAGCTACTAAATGGTCAATTATCATGAACTAGTTAGCAAATGTGAACAAGTGCTGAGTCAAACCAGCTGTTTGGAGCGCTCCCCAGGGCAATTAATGCATTCAGCATGCCTAGAGCGCCCTCCTCAGGTCAATTAATGCACTCAGCATGCTTCTCTTCTACCTAGGGCGCATTTGCTCAGTTTGTGGACAATCTTGCCAACTTTGTCATATTTTTGGCCAATTTTAGCTACCAAACCTCTAACCAACCAGTTTCTTCACATGTGAGAGGTCACATGGGCCTGTCTAGTCATTCCTAGCATTCACACAGCTGATTCGAACCAGTTTGGGATGGTTTGGGATATTTTGGTCAACCTAGGGGGGTTTGAGCTATTTCTAAGCTAGATCAGTGTGAACACTCCGGATGGATTCGAATTCTTCCAGATTTGTATATATGGGTGTTCTTAACCTATTTTGAGGTTGGATAGTTAATAATATTGACATTATTCACCCATTTCATGTGTATTGTTCTTCATTCATTTACAGATTTATGCTATTCTTGCAAATGTTGTGCAATCTTTCACTAGTGAGGAATCCATAGTAGCTAGGTTCTGCTGTGATTGAGAATTTACATGGTATCAGAGCTCTTGGAGCTACCATTCGAACCAGCAAGACTGTTTTAGTGGATTTCCAGAAGCAGTGGAGAAACCACATAATTCCTGAGGCCATTTCCTTGAGCTCACTGGAGAAATCTAGTGGCTCCTCTCAGGTGTGATGCTCTCCCGAATGCACCCACTATCCAAACAAGGTTCGAATCTGTTAGTGTAGATCCCTCCTGAGTGATTTGAGAGTTGTTTGCAGGTATTGAAGATCAACATTGTCAGCAAGTGCGTGAGCAGCAGAGAAGAATGGAGCCATCTCACCCAAATGTGCTCACTCCTTTCAACTATTTCGATTGGAAGGCAGAAATGGTGATTTTGCTGAGATCTAAGGGTCTCTACAGAATTACGATGGGCACTGAGGTGGAGCCAAACTCAGCTGTGGAGAAATCCAAGTTTTTTAACAGAATGGATGAGGCATTTGGCCTCCTTTGTCTCAGCATTTCGAGAGACCTCCTGTTTCATGTAGAAAGTCTAGCAACTCCAAATGAAGTGTGGCTCAAGCTTGAGACACTGTTTGGAAAGACTGATGAGATGAGAGGCCACCAGCTCGAAAATGAGCTTGTCTCACTGAGCCCAGGGAATTTCGATTCCATCCAGGACTTCTTCACCAAGTTCAAGAACTTGGTCTTGCAGATCAGACAATGTGGCATAGAGAAGAAAGAAGAACAGTTGGTGTTGTCCATTCTCTCCAAACTGGGTTCTGAATACTCAGTTTTTGTGTCTTCCTTCAACTCCACAAGGCTCACAGTTAGAGGTTGGAAGATGCCATCCTTGGCTGACTTCATGGAGATGCTAACTCAAGAGCAAGACAAGCTGGTCTTGATGGGCTCCATCAAGCAAAAAGACCAAGTTCTTGCAGCTGGAGATTCGAAATATGGAAGAGGCAAGCAAAAACCAAAGGGGCCGAAACCTCAAGAGAAGAAGATGAAGGAGAAGAAGCATTCAAGTGATGAAAGCTCAAGTTCAAGTGATGAAGATTCAAAAGTCAAGAAGATGAAGAGCAAGAAGGAGAAGCCCAAATGTGGTTATTGCAGAGGTTCTCACAATGAAAAATCATGTTTCAGAAAGAAGATAGACATTCTAACCAAGCTACTTGAAGAACATAACATTGATGTTCCAGATTTTGCAAGAAGAGAAGAAGCCAAGCTCTCTTTGGAACAAGATCATTGCCTCTATGCCACATGCAAAGGTAAAAAGCTCTATAATTTGGGTGAAAGAGCCAAATATTTTTCTGATATCTCTGTTTCTGATTTACATTCTGATATATCAGATTCAGAAAATTCAGTCTCTTCCCTGAAAGAATCTCCATCCAGTTCACCGAAGCTTTCTCCCAATACTAGTAATTTTTCACTAGTTTTTGACATGCCTTCTGAAAGCTCTTTCCCACTTCAATCAGATCTTTCATATTCTGATATGGAAGATAATATGCAGGCTGATATACAGGTTATGACAGCCATCAAACCATTTCCCCAACCATTGGATTCCCAAAAGACCACACAAACCCCAAGTTCTACAGTTGGAAAATCTCACAATTTTATTGTTTCCAAAACTGTGTCACTGATCTATCTTGGTTTTATGTCTTGCATATCATTCCTTGGTTGGACAGCCATGTCATTGGCTATCATGGGACTGCTGTTCCACATGTCTGGACCTGATCTTACCACCTATGGTTCAAAACTCAAGTCTCCAGACCCTTCAAGTTTGCTCAACTGTCAGTGTGATCCAGTTACACACACTTCTCTTACTGTAAAACCATTCGATCATGGAGACATTATACCTCTAGTTTTTGCTGCTCCATATGGCTCCTATTCTGATATATCAGAGCCACATGATCTCTATTACAGATTTGGGAAGGTGCTACATCAGTTCGGAAGGAAGATTCATGGTTTGATTTGCCATGTGGAAGCTCCTCAAAATGCAGATTTTGTTGAGATTTTTGATGTTCTTTGGGAAGGATTTTGCAGAGATATCTTTTCCTTTATTGATCATGTATTCATATCAGAGTATGTATGTAGCAAGAAGCATTCTTATAATGCTCCCCCATCATCAAATGATGATATTCAAGGAGCCTTCCAACATGTTTTTTTCCTACAAAACATTGAAGAATTGGTGCATGATCATGACATCCACAACATCTTCACCAAGTATTTCAGCAAGAAGTTGTTCATTCAACTCATTCAAGTGAAGAACAAGACCTGTTGAAGACCTTTTGATCATCTCTGTATCATGTCCATTCTTGAGGGAGGATTTTTCCCATGTGGTTTTGCCTCTTTCCTCATTTTACATGGACAAATAAATTTTCATGATGTAAAAGGTGACTTGAGCCTAGTTGCCAAGGCCTTAATTTTTGATATTTCACTAAGTCTAGCTTAAGGGGGGGTGTTAGAACATTTTTACACCTATGTACATTAATCATTTATTAATGATGGTTAATTAGTGCCCAAGTGATTAATGATTACATCCCTAAGTTGGTTAGCTACTAAATGGTCAATTATCATGAACTAGTTAGCAAATGTGAACAAGTGCTGAGTCAAACCAGCTGTTTGGAGCGCTCCCCAGGGAAATTAATGCATTCAGCATGCCTAGAGAGCCCTCCTCAGGTCAATTAATGCACTCAGCATGCTTCTCTGCTACCTAGGGCGCATTTGCTCAGTTTGTGGACAATCTTGCCAACTTTGTCATATTTTTGGCCAATTTTAGCTACCAAACCTCTAACCAACCAGTTTCTTCACATGTGTGAGGTCACATGGGCCTGTCCAGTCATTCCTAGCATTCACATAGCTGATTCGAGCCAGTTTGGGATGGTTTGGGATATTTTGGTCAACCTAGGGGGGTTTGAGCTATTTCTAAGCTAGATCAGTGTGAACACTCCGGATGGATTCGAATTCTTCCAGATTTGTATATATGGGTGTTCTTAACCTATTTTGAGGTTGGATAGTTAATAATATTGACATTATTCACCCATTTCATGTGTATTGTTCTTCATTCATTTACAGATTTATGCTATTCTTGCAAATGTTGTGCAATCTTTCACTAGTGAGGAATCCATAGTAGCTAGGTTCTGCTGTGATTGAGATTTTACACCTTCTTTTCAAGAAAATCTGTTTGAGGAAGAAAATATTGGTTCAAGTGAAAAAGTTTTGCTTAGAACTAAATCAGATTCTGTTTTGAAAGAAACAAAAGTTGACCCAAAAAGTTTGTGGGACTATTCTTTAAAATCTGTTTGGGAAAACTTACAAAAATATGAAAGGGCTGGGTCCAGAATATCCAAGGCCCAAAGAATACCTGTACAAAGTCATAAAAAACAGGTAGTGATTGTTCCACCTTATAATCCACCACCCATGGTTTCCAGTTTTGCCTGCTGCTTTACATGATTTGCCTCAAAATTATGGACAAAGAATTGTTACTTTTGATAATGAGGGTAATTATACAGCACAACAACATGTTGATAACTTTAGTGATTTCATTGACTTAGAAGAAGTGGATTATGATGATGCAAAAATGAGGTTGTTTGCCCAAAGCTTGTGAGGTGAAGTCAAAAAATGGTTCAAAGCTTTGGCTGCAGGATCAATTGCTAATTATGATGCTTTCACAACTCTTTTTATCGAAAGATGGGAAGACCAGAAAAATCCTTCACAGATGTTGATGCAATATAACAATCTGAAAAAATGAGGTTTTGAGTCGGTTCAAGAATTTTCTGCCAGATTTATGAAAGTTTATAACTCTATCCCTACAGATATAAAACCTCCAGTAGGAGCATCCAAGTTACATTATGTATATGCTTTTGAAGGTGATTTTTTGTGCACATTAAGAGAAAGAAGATCTACCACTTTGGCAATAATGATGAAAGACGCTGTAGAAGTTGAAGCCAATATGATGGCTTCTGAAAAAATGAGGCATAGAGATATAGACTGAAAGAAAAGTAGAGAAGATAATCAAAATGTAGCCTCTTCTTCTTCTTCCACAGATGTAAAATTTGGAGCAATGATGAAACTATGGAAAAGTTGTTAGATAGGTTAGTGGTGGATAAAAAATCTCCGAATAAAGAATAAGCAGAACCTCAAATCAGAAACCCTAATTTTAGGAGACCTTTTGTCCCACCCATAAGGCCAAGAGATCAGAGGAACCCAAAGAATGCAGAAGAACATCCAATCAGACCTCCTTTCCCTGAAAATTATATTGCTGGAGAAGTTGAAGCTGAGATGCCTGAGAGTGATATTCACCATTGTGGCAGCTTTGATTCAGAAGTGTATCTGATTAAACAAGAGCATGATATGTTCCTTGCAGAAGGGGAATGTTGTAATGTAGAGATAGAAATTGATCAATACCAGATTGGTTACCAAAATGCTATACATGATCTTCAAAGAAAGATAAATATAAGAAACCGAGACGTTATAATAGACAAAGAAAAAGAGCCAATGGGAAAATCAAAAGGATCTACAGATAAACCCTCTACTAGTCAGAATGAACAGCAAATGAGAAGAAAAGAAAACGAAGATGTGCCAAAAGTGATTTCAGATAACAAGAAAGATTCAGTGAAAGATGGTGATAAAAATTTGGTTCCTTTCAATATACAGAGTGAAATGTCAAAAGTCAAGATTTCTGTACCTTTCAATGAGATATTAAAGAATAAGAAATGCAAAGAACAAATTTTTAAGATGATGCAAGTAGAAAATCGAGTGGAAATAGATACTTTGGAATTAGATGATGATACTCCTAATATATGCCTGGGTTCAAGAATGGAAGATAATAGTTTTGGGGAAATTTATCCTTTCTATGTAGATTTGAATGTTCATGATAAAGTTGTACATAATTGTATGTTAGACTCAGGAGCTTCTCATAATCTGATGCCAAAACTTGTAGTTGAATCTTTGGGATTGGAAATCACAAGACCATATGATGATTTATTTTCTTTTGATTAAAGGAAAGTCAAATGTTTAGGGTTGATCAAATATTTGACAGTCAATCTCAGTAAAATACCAGCCAAAGGTATTCTCATGGATGTGGTGGTGGCCGATATTCCAACAAAATTTGGTATGCTATTGTCTAGATCATGGGCCTCGAAGTTAAAAGGAACTTTGCAGATGGATATGTCTTTTGCTACTATTCCAGTGTTGGGGGTACACAGAAGATTATATGCTGAAAAGATGGCTGCTTATTTGGTAAGTAATTTAAAAGAACCCGAAAAACATGCTATATATGCAGTAGACACAGATTTGGGATATTGTATTCTGTACAATGATGTTGAATCCAAAAAAAAGATTGATTTAATCAAACCTAAAGAAAATGAAAAAGAAAGATTGTTAAGAGAAAAAATTAGAACAGAAGGGACCTAGACAATGCACTTTGATGGGGCTAGAAGCAGAGAAGGAGCTAGTGCAGGAGTATGGATAATCACACCTGATTGAGAATTCTTAATGTTTTCTTATCAATTGAATTTTGAGTATACAAACAATGTTGCAGAATATGAAGCTTTGATTCTGGGGTTGAATGTATTGAGAGATTTAAAATAAAAAATAATTGAAGTGTTTGGAGATTATGAATTGGTAATAAATCAGGTAAAATCTATTTATCAAACCAAACATCCTAAAATGAGGTCATATAGGAATGAAGTGTGGGATTTATTCGAAAACTTTTTCGATGAACATGATGTTGTTTCCATTCCCAGAGTTAGTAACACCGTAGAAGATTCTTTGGCCACTGCAGGAGCTGCATTCAAAACTCCTATCTTTTCTAAAAAGAAATATGATATTGAGGTCATACACAGACTATCTATCATAGACAATATCAAACATTGGCAGGTTTTTGAAGATGATCAACAGATTAAACGCTTTTTAGAAATGACAGGTGAATTCAATTACAGGTCTATTGATGCAGAAGATGCTGGAGCTGGTCCAAATGAAGCAGATTCCCCTGAAGAAACAGAAAAGTTCAAGCAAAGGATTGGAGGTAAGGATATAATTCAGCTAAAGAATAACATTATCCCAAGATGCTTGATTCCTTTAGAAAAATTGTTTGATAAAAATGATGTGGTGAAAAATCCAAAAGTATAACCTAAACCTGAGGATGTAAAAGATTACAATTTAGGTTCTGAAGAAGATCCCAAATTGGTAAAGCTTTCAAAGAAATTACCAAGAAAGGAACAAAATAAAAGCATGGAAGTGATGAAAAGATTTTCAGATGTTTTCACCTGGAATTATGAAGACCTGAAAGAATATGATGTTTCTATTATATAGCATACAATTCCTATCAAACCTGACGAAAATCCTTTTAAGCAGAAGCTGAGAAGAATAAATCCCAAGTTGCTTCCAGTGATAGAAAAAGAGGTGAGAAAGCTGTTTGATGCTAAGATAATTTTGTCCTTGAGATTTTCTAAGAGGTTGGCTAACCTGGTACCAGTAAGGAAAATGAATGGTGAGATAAGGTTATGCGTAGACTTTAGAAATTTGAACCGAGTCTCTTTGAAAGATAATTATCCACTCCCGAAAATGGATCAGATTTTGCAGAAAGTTGTGGGCGCCGAAAGAATTTCTATGTTAGACGGTTTCTCAGGTTACAATCAAATTAAATTTCACCTAGAAGATCAGGAAAAAACTGCTTTTACTACTCCATGTGGAACATTTATGTATGCCAAAATGCCATTTGGTTTGATGAACACAGGGGAAACCTTTCAGAGAGCCATGGACATTGCATTTGTAGATGAAAGAGACAAATTTGTGGTAGTATACATGGATGATATCACTGTTTATTCTAAGAATGCTGCTGATCACTGGAAACATCTGGAAAGAGTTTTTCTGAAATGTATAAAATTTGCGATCTCCTTAAATCCAAAGAAATCTCATTTTTGCATGGAAGAAGGAAGATTGTTGGGACACATCATATCAAAAGAAGGCATCAAGATTGACCTGGAGAGAGTATCTGCAATACAGAAGGTCGAAATCCCTAGGAGCAAGATGGAAATTCAGTCATTTATTGGAAGGGTAAATTGGTTAAGAACGTTCATTCCTAGTTTTGCTGAGATTTTGAGAAACATAACTAAAATGCTAAGGAAAGACAAGGAAATTAAACAGACTGAAGAAGCAAGACAATCTTTTGATAATATTAAAAGAGCATTGACTGAAGCACCAATGTTAATTAGTCCAGATTATACAAAGGATTTCATTATGTTTACTTCTGCATCAGAACACAGAGTAGCTGGGGTATTGTTACAAAAGAATCAAGAAGGTGTGGAACAACCAATTGCATTTTTTAGTAAGATTCTGGGGGATGCAAAATTAAAATATAACATTATGGAGAAACAAGCTTATGCTTTAGTGAAAGCATTGAAGGATTTCAAGATATACATATTGCATTCTCATATAATAGCACATGTTCCATCAACATCAGTGAAAGATATTCTTACCCAGCCAGACCCTGAAGGGAAAATAGCGAAGTGGATAACAATATTATTGGAATATGATCTTGACATTAAACCTACAAAGCTGATAAAAGGTCAAGGTCTGGCTAAAATGATGACATAAACAAATTGGGATTCTCTAGGTATGAATTTTCTTTCTGAAATTTCCAAAGAAAACGTTCCAAACTCACAAGTAATTGAATATTTCTCTTTATCTCCCTGGTACGTGGACATTGTGTATGTTCTGCAAAATCTCCAAGCGCCTGCAAATATGGAAAAAACCAGAGCAAGATCAATAAAGTTGAAAGCAGCCAAGTTTTGCATATTAGATGAAAATTTATTCTGGAAAGATCCAAGAGGAATCCTATTGAATTGTCTATTAGAGAATGAAGTGCAGCATATTATGGTGGAATTTCATAAAGGCATGTGTGGAGGACATCATTCATGGAAGGCTACAGTGAACAAAATTCTTAGAGCTGGTTTTTATTGGCCCAGCATGTATTCAGATGTATATAAAGAAGTGACCAAATGTCATGAGTGTCAATTTTTTTATGGGAAAAGAGAATTATTACCATTTCCTTTGAAACCTATTTCAGTTGAAGCACCTTTTCAATAGTGGGGGTTAGATTTTATTGGATAAATTAACCCAAATTCTTCAGGGCAGCATAAGTGGATTCTGACTGCTACAGATTACTTCACAAAATGGATTGAGGCCATTCCGACCAGAAATGACATAGAAATAGTGATAATGAACTTTTGAGAAGAAAACATTTTATCCAGGTTTGGTTGTCCTAAAAGGATAGTGACAGATAATGCTCCAGCGTTCAAATAAAAAAGATGATAAATTTTTGTCACAAATATTGCATACATTTAAATCATTCCACTGCTTATTATCCACAAGGGAATGGGTTGGCCGAATCTTCAAATAAAAGTTTAATGAGGATCATAAAGAGGCTGCAGAAGATAACAAGAGGGCTTGGCACACTAAACTAAAATATGCTCTGTGGGCAGATATAATCAATACAAAAAGAGCAATTGGTACTTCACCTTTCTAGTTGGTATATGGCACAGAGATAATTTTTCCTGTTTCTTTGGGTTTGTCAGTTATGAAATTGTTACGAGAAGTCGAAGAAGAACCAAATCATATGCAAGGGAGGATAAATCAAATGATATAATTACATGAAGTTAGAGAAAAGGCATATAACAAAACCCAAATGCATCAGGAGAAAATGAAGAAAACTTTTGACAGAAAGGTTAAAGAAAAGAATTTTCAGATAAATGATTTGGTTTTGAAGTGGGACTCCAGAAATGAAGATCACCATGGGAAGTTTGAGAATTTATGGAAAGGTCCATATATTGTTGTAGGATATCAAGGGGAAAATGAGTTTACCCTAAAAAATTGCAATGGAGAATTCTGTCCTGGAAGACCAATAAATGGTAGACACCTCAAACATTATCTCTCTTAAAAAGGATAGAGGTGAAACAGAGTTTTGTACAGTGTAAATATTTTTCCAAAAAAAAAATGGTATAAATTTTGATTTGCAAAAAAGTTTGAATGCAGCCCAATGGATCAGGCACTTGGTCTACGATGTTCTTTGCTACCTCACAGGGAGGATAGCATCCCCAGTTGGAGCCAATTGTTGACACTATATTTGAAAATGATCAAACCCTAAAAAATTTGTCAAAAAATATCCAAAGGAAGTGAAGTTACTACAAATGAGTTGAAGTAAAGGTTCATAATACAAAAAACAACAAGAAAAACCCACATATCCAAAGTTCGAAAGTAAATTTTTGAAGCGGTTAAGTCTTGGTCAAGTTTCAATGGCGGAGATGACAATAGTGGAGATCAACGGCTGTTATAGTTTCCCGCACCGCCAAAAGGATCGTTTGCAAACATTAGTAAGTGGTTGCAGACTTAATACCGCCGGATATGTGTCACAGTTTCATTAGTCTGCATCTACGTGATAGTGGTACCACAAACCACCACAGCGCCGTGCGGAACCACCAAAGGATAAGACGCGGCGGGCCATAGCACGTGGCAGATGGAGAAGGCATCAGGAAATATGCCACATGTTGATATCAATCGGAGGGACAATATACATTGGAACAAAATCAACAGCCAAGTTTCATCCGCATCAGGAAAAGTGCGCACTTGATAGAAGGAAGAGCGGTCGTGAAAATTAAACCACTCTAACAGGTGTCATAAAATGGTTGATCCGCACAAGGAAAAAACTGGAGAAGAAAACCATTATTCGGATTGTGGATACCATCATGGGAGATAAAGGAACGCAAGATCTAATGGCTCAAATCAAAAGGTTCATGATCAACAGTTGGATATAAACTACATTCAGAAAGATGCTAGAAAGTTAATCAAAAAGGCTTATATAAAACAAAAGGCCTTCAAATAACGACATTTTGTATATGTGTTGCTATCCCTGGGAGCTCTAAAGACTGGTGGAGATCAGCAATTGCGACAGAAGGATAAAGACATGTCTATACAGGTAGGGTCTAGTGACCTGACCCACTTTTTTAAGCGGAACTTTGTTTGAAGAAATGTTTTAAATGGAAACTGTACATGATGCAGATGTTTTTAAAGCAAAATAAGCTGTAGAAGATAGAGATGGGGACATTCATGATACCCTAACCAGGTTACCAGTCGCTGAAGTTAAACTTAGGTTGTCTAAATTATTAAAAGAAGGTATAGACATGCAAGAGTCCACCAGTCATCCTTGTTAGCCTTCTGCCTGGACCAAATCCCATATTTTCCAGAATTTGGATCATGGTGTGCTGAGAATTATTCCAGAGAAGAGAGAACTGTTTTAGATAGTCAGAAAACCAGAGTCGTTTGCAAAATAGAGACTGCCATCGTAGTTAAAGCCCTAGAAATAGAATTTTCCCAAACCCTCGAGTCTGATATTTTTTTCTGAAACTTCTGTTATTGAATTTTATTAGCAAACCCTTCAAGATGATAGAGAAAAGTTTTTGTCTACGTGTCTTAAACCAGAAACCAACATTTCAGATATCCTGTACCCTATATATATCAATTTATTTGATGAAAATACCCAATTGGTTCTGACATTGTTGGCCTTAATCCTAGGGTTTGGTACATACATGTATGTAACTGAGTTTCAGTTGAGTCTTTTGTATAAAATGAGTACAATTCAGTCAGGAATTGATGAAAATCAAATCCCTCGACTTAATTTTGAAGAATATTTTACAAAGAAGATTCATGACCAGATGGTCAATTTCCCCACTCTGAGGCATTTCAGATTTCAGTCTTTTTTGATGAAAATGATCATGGTACCCAGTCATGAAGAGTTGCAATTCCCTGAGATCATTTTCACAATGTTGTTGGAAAAGAACATGTTCAATTACATAAATTATATGCTCTCTGAGATTTACAGAATGATCTTTGGTGAAAAATTGCCTAGAGTATTACCAGAAATGCAAACATGTATGCAATTGAGTGCAAAGTACGCTGTAGGAGATTGGTTTTTGTCAAAAGATAGTACAGTGATCAGATTATATGGTTTCAAACATAAACCTTATGTTTTACCATCATTTCTTACCTTAAGGGTTTTTGATTTGGAGTTCCTGAGACAGAATTTAATTGTTGAAGATAATAATTTCTTGCTTTTCAAACAAGCAACAGATATCAAGTATCCATTCACACTTGGCCCATTCACAGTGAAA
Organism: Larix kaempferi; assembly: GCA_027924585.1. Taxonomy (NCBI): domain Eukaryota; kingdom Viridiplantae; phylum Streptophyta; class Pinopsida; order Pinales; family Pinaceae; genus Larix; species Larix kaempferi. The sequence continues at coordinate 1,722,839 of BSBM01000344.1, read as the reverse complement.
AATAAAAATGTTGCTGTTTATATAGAGAAATTATTGAAACATATGGGTTTTGAGACAGACATGGCTATTGAGTATGATTCGTTAAACATAATATCAAAACGGAGAACAGATCATCGCATCAAAGCTTTGAATCATCAGACGATTGACGGAATGTCTGACAGAGCCAATTGGTTGGAGTATAAAGAAGAAATCATTCCATATTCACATGATAAAGAAATGGTATTGATAGATACAACAGTAGAGGTAGAAAGCACGATGAATACTGCAATGGTGGGGTTTAAAAGACCCATACAGGATGTAGTGAGTAGTGAAGATGAAGGAACAGAAAAAGGAAAAAAATTGAAAATGGATGAAAAACAAGAGTTAATAGCAGTTTCAGAAGAAGAAAAAAGAACTGAAGTAAAAATACCAGAGGTCATGATAAAGGAATACAGTATTGAAGAATCCCCAATGGAAGGTGATGTAAATAGACCACACAATATGAAGGATGTATTTAATGAACATAGTCAGAATAAACAGGAATCTTCTAGGCAAACCAGTGTGTTATTTTGAAAGTTTAGAAATATATCCAACACTGAAGTCAATTTGTTTACTAGCAGAAATGTCAAAGAAAATTCTTTTAAATTTTCAGTTGTTACTAAGGATAAGATTTCAGAGATGAAGGTAGATCTGACTAAAATCAATGCCCCAGAAAAAATTTTATTACACAGACAAACAGGAGAGGTTATATATTCAGATTATTTGGGAGCAATATTAAAGGCATACAAATTAATAAATTCGCTGGATAAATTGAATAACCAGTTGAGACAAGAGAAAGCAGAAAATAAGTCTCGAAAAAAGAAAAAAAGATTTCAAATAGATTTGATAAACAAAGAGGGAGATACAGCATCAAAATTGCTCAAAGACAAGGATGATACAATTTTGATGTTAAGGCGAAAGTTAAAGATCCCAGACACTGTGCTTATCCAAGGAGCCGAACTAAGAGTACTGAAAAAAGAAAAAGAAGAACTGTCAAATGAAGTAAAGGATGTTACTGCAAAAATGTTGAAGCTCACCAAGGAAAAAGATCATTGGGAAAAAGAGAAATTTGGTTTGGAAGAGAAATTGGAGGAAATAAAGAAAAAATTAACAGAATTTGGACAACAACAGGTACATGCAGATATAGATGAAGATAAAACAGGATTAAATGGTCTCTTAGAAGCCATGTCCCAAGTGAGTTTGAAAGAGGTTGAAATTAAAGAATTGAAGATGGGAATACAGAAGCTCAAAAAAGAAAATGAAGCTAAAGATAAGGAAATTAAAACCTTGCAAATAAGGAATCAGGAATTAACTGATAATAATAAAGATTTGGCAACTCATGTGACAGGACAAGCTGCAATGCAAGGTTTCAAACATATGGTATGGGATCAAATCATAAAAGAAGTTGAAAAATTAAGACCTTATCTTGATTATATAAGAGTCAAAGAAAAAGTAGCCAAAGACACCTTCGAGAGTTGCAGAGCAGTCAGAGAAAATTTAAATAAAAAACCAAAAGAAATAGCGCAGAGGGCAATAAGTTTTTTAAATAGTTTAACTGAAGCAGACTTGACAACAATGAATATAATGAACAGAATTTCAGTCATTACATGGGCCAAAAGAATCTTGGGAAAATATTCACATGTTGAAAATATAGAAGCTAAAGATGGAGATATTAGGGAGGAAGTAATAAAGTTTAAGAAGCGATTTGAAAAATTAATAAACAAAGGATTCCCTTCTCTTTGGGATGAAAAGAATGAATTGATTCCTCCTAATGAATATAAGAGATTGCTGTTTGACATAAGGATGGATCACAAAAAGTTTCAGCAGTTGGATCATATGCTTACAGGGAAGATTTTAATAGAGAAAATTGCGGAAGACTTTGAAATTTTAAATATGTTGATCTCAACCTGTGAGAATCTTCCTCTGGTTTCTTATGCAAGTCATGTTGAAATGAGAGTCTTGGTGAAAGAAATGACCACTTATTATTTACCCACGGCCAACTAATGGAATTATGTGGACAAATATGGAAGGACAATATATTTTGTCCATTCGTAGATACATTCAGAATTTCTGCCAAATGGAAAAAAGATGCTATTCAGAATTTTTGCAAAGTGGCAAAAAGATGCTTTTATTTTAAAAAAATTTGTGTTATTGTTTGAAAATGGTTATCTATTGTTTAAAGATAGTTATCTTTCGAGTTAAAACATTTTCAGTTATTAGTTAGAAGAAGTAGTTATGTCAAGCTTCTTCTGAATTTTGTATAAAAGACAATGAGAGTCATTTTTGAAAGGGTTGGAAACTCTATGAGAGACGATCATGTTTTGAAGTCTACTTTTTTTTATAATTAAAAAGCAGTACAGTGAAAATACCTATCTTTTGAGACCAGAGATTCATGTGTTGATCAGTTTTACAGTTTGTTTTTCTCTTATCTTTATATGTGCATGTCCACTTTCTTTGTTATATATTCCATTATGTTCTTCTTCTATATTTAAATGAACGTTTGAAATAAATCGAGATTCATACTGGTTATGCCTCATTTTATTGCATTTAAATATCCACTATTTCTCCAAAGTTGACAATAGATTCATCCCAGTTAGATTCATGTTGTTGATGGACTGTCATTGTTTCTTTCTATACCACCTGAAAAAATCTAATTGACTATGATATGATTGCTATCTTGCCTCTGTGGAAATCTGTTTGGTATAAATATCTTGCTGGCATGTTAAATATTTGAAAAGTTGACTCCATGCCCAATGTTTCTTGTTTTCCTTTTCAACCAAGAAAATCCTTTTGAGAAATTTTGAACGAACTTCTATATATTTTTAGCCTTTACATATATCTTGTGAGAGATCCCTCTCTGGTGGAAAAAATGGCTAAGTTTTCTACCTAAAGGTTGGTTTGAAATAGGTTACCTTAGGTGTTATTCTTTTACAACCAGGATAAAATCTAATTGCTAACAACTGGATTGCCTTCCTCAACCTTGTAGTAAAGGTTGGAATCGGCTTTACTCTTGGTAAATCCGAAACTGGATAGAAAGCCATCTACCCTGCCATACTAGGTCCTGGATGCCTGTTTCAAACCATACAGGGATTTCTTCAGTTTGCACACATGTGACTCTCGGTCATGTGTCTCAAACCCGAGTGGTTGCTCCACATACACTTCCTCTTCGACTACACCATTCAAGAAAGTTGTCTTGACATCCAACTGGTGTATCTTTCATTTCATCACTACATCCAGAGCAAGTACTGATCTGATGGAAGTGTGCATGGCTATAGGTGTCGAAGTCTCTTCATACTCAATCCCTCTTTCTGGGAGAAGCCATGAGCTACAAACCTCTCTTTGTATATCTCCATGCTACCATCTGTAGCATGCTTGATCTTATAGATCCATTTGGAAGTCACAACAAACTTCCCTTCAGGTCTTGGGACTGCATCCCAAACATCATTCTTCATGATCGACTGGTACTCCTCGATCATGGCATTCTTCCCAAATCCTGGGAAGTTCAATATATTCAATATCTTCAATAGATAACTTTGTTGCTGAAACAAATGTTGTAGTCCTTCTTTTGTAGGTGATGGTATATGATACTTCCTACAAAACAAGTTAAATTGCATGATTAGAAACATCTCATAGTTTTCAGAATAAATTCTTACACATAAAGAAATATGTCATACAGTCATGCAATTATTTTAGCTAATGCTTCAATACAACATTCATCCATATTTTTAACTTTCTACATGCCTTCCAATCTCTACCAGAACATTGTTAAGAGTTTCCACTACTCCCAACATGTCAGCAAAGAGGTTTCATTCTAGATAAGTAGCAATGAAATGTTGTATAGTGCCATAGGCCACTTACCCATTACATGCATATTAGTAGTATGTTGTTCATTAATGCAATTATTCTAATATGCCAAAAATACACAGCGTAATTCTAGGAACATCATTGAACAGTATTATTTAAACAATCAAATATGCAAGAAATGATAATTCAAATACTTATCTTTGTTTGTTTGTTGGGTTGACTCCCTCTCAGTCTTTGCTTCCTTTCTGCAACTCCATTCTAATGTGGATTGTGAGAAGTGGTCGACTCCCTCTGAATATCTGCATCCTTGCAGAAAGTACTAGAGTGTGCTCCCTCTTGATCTTTGCTTCCTGGATTACGTGTCCTTGAACCTATATCCATCCTCTATCACTATGCATGCTTACAAGTATCATTATTGTGATATCCTCGAGATCTCATACATAACCATACATTTATTAGTATAATCTCAATACTATCAGAAACACAATAGTCTTAAACATGTATAGTAATGATCATTTTAAACACAGATAATAACCATTAGTATTCAAGGTTTATATAGGATTTTTTTGGTTAGTCATATCATCAATTAAAGTAAGAAACATAATATGCCTAAACCCATGATTACTCAAACCTATAACTTCATGAATAATCATAATCAATCATGCCACATATAATTATATCAGATATCCTAACACAAGGTAGGATTTTAACTTGATATAGGAAAAACATACCTAGATTAGCATGTTAGCTAGCTATGTCTAACATACCCACATGATGTCTTCTTGTTCTTCAATGACTTGTGCTAGTAACCTGCATATCTCATAAGTTAACCATTATAGAACCAAGTTATACATACCTCGTAAGTAGATCTTCTATGTGATCCATGATAATGGATGAATCTTTGTCTTCATGTCTCCATGGTAATATGTTCTTGAACTAGAACATGATTTGTCTTTCTTGATGTACCTTTCATGTTAGCGGACAACATCAACCTCATACAACACCATAAGGCATTAGTACAATCATAAGTGTCAAAACCCTAATCAATGAATATCTTCTATCATGCATTCATAATTTTATTAAGGTGATACGACAAGTAAAAAATTAATCAAGATTATACTAATGTAATAATATAAAGACAAACATATCGTAAACTTAATCATGAACATATTTTGAAACATACCTGTAAGTCATACCTGTCGAGATTGCTTGTAATCTTCTTATGTAAGGCCTTAGCCTCATCTCCCTCTGAAACAGGAACTTCTTCACTTATGCAGGTGACCAATCCATTCTCTTCTAGGATTAATCCAATCCACTTGATTTGCAGGAACTGGATCTGGAGCTGGATTAGGGTTTGTCAGAGAAACCCTAAAAATTCAAACTTTGAATTTCAAACTTCTGAACGGATAGAAAGATCTTCCTTGATGAGCTAATCAAGTCGGTATACATAGAATTTGAAAAATGCAAAGTTTCACCCCTCAAAATTGCTTTTGAAACTTCGAGATCTTCTAGACAAGATCCTGAACTAGGGTTTGATAAAGCCCACCCTTCTGTCCAACCAAAAAGTTCAATCCAAATCTCTAAACTTTAATTTTTCTAAGGAGCTTCCAGCCGTGGTCACAGGCTTCAAAAATTCCAACTTTTGCAGAAGCCCTAATTTTCCACTTTTTCAATCAAAGTCCTGAACTAGGGTTTGATCAAGCCAGGCCTTCTTCCCAACCAAAAAATTTGATCTTGGTCTCTAAATTTCGATTTTGATGAGTGTCATTCAGCCGTGGTCTCTGATTACAAAAATTCCAACTTTCTCCGAAACCTTAATTCCCAGAGCCATGAATGAAGGTGCTCAAAGTTCAATTATGTTTTGATAGAAATATGCACCTGATTGTTTCTGGTGTAACTCCAAAATTACGAATCCACAAGGTCTGAATATTGTATTTCTCATAGCCCGACCTATCTTCATTCCAACCCCATAGGTCTAACCTCAATTGGATTCTCTGAGAGAAAGTTATGCCAAGTGTCGCAACGTGACCTGTTTATGGGATAAAATAAGAGAGCAAACTTGTACGACATGCCATGTGTCACTGGTTCAACTTCGGTCTCTAAAAACATTACCAGAGAAACTGCAGTCAGTGCCCTACTTGTCACATTTTACAAAATTTCATTTGGAGCTTCCTAGCCCAAGTTGTGACCTTTTTTCCTAGGTCACATGTTTATGACTGAGATCTGGAAGAGGCAGAAACCCTAGATTGTACAGATCATAAAACACAAAGTAAAATGAATTATAAGTTTTTCTTCGGACACAAGGTACATGGGGATCTTATCTTCAACTTGTAAGAGTTTCAGATCCTGAAACCACGCCAAAATGGATTTATAGTGAAAGTTCTACGATGACCTGTTTTTGCTATATCAAGCCCTAGCATCGCAAGTGCAACAAGTGTCATAGATGCCATACCATGCCTTCTTTCAGGCTAGCTCTGATACCATGTTATTTTTTCAGAATTTTTCAATATGATCTAAGATATTAACTGAGAGAATAACATCTACAGCATATCTACAACATATCTAAAGTATATCAAATCATGGACACAATAATGAAAGCACACAAGAGACACAGAGTTTCATCGGGGAAAACGAAGAAGGTGAAAAACCCCACAACTTCCTTAGAGATAGAAAGTGCAATGATACAACCAAAGTACAAGATATAGTGTTCTCATAGCAGCTGATCCTCCTCCTCACAAGTGTGCCACTTTCTGAATGAGAGAAGTGTGAGTAATGACATATCAAATAGAGATCTCTTGATCTCTATTTATACTTGTCCTGTCCTGCCCAATAAACTAATGGGGCCGACTTGTCGAGCTTAGCCTAATAACCCATGGTTAACTTAATTCGGGCTGACCCCACACCTGGTGGTCTAATAACCCATTTACCCACATGATTCATACAGAGCCGACCCCATCAAAGTGGTCTAATAACCTATCAAGTATAAGTTAGGACACTTATAATATAAATGATGACACTTCCGTATAGAGGAATAATAACATCTCTATAGGAATACAAACACTTCCGTATAGAGGAATAATAACATCTCTATAGGAATACAATACACATGGGTAAATACATTCCGAAGTTACATATACATCAACACCTTTCTCCCTCAGCCTCTGACTCTCTTTCCTTCTCCCTCTCTCCCTAACCCTCTAGCTCTCACGCCCACTACCCACCATCCTTGGTCTCTCTCCCCCTCCTTCTCCCTCTCACCCTATTTCCCTCTCTCTCTTCCTCTCCCTCTTAACCTCCCCCTCTTTGTCTCCCTCTCCTTTTTCCTCTCCCTCTTCCCCTGACCTTTTCCATCACCATCTCCCTCCCCTTTCCCTTTGCTCCCTCTCTCTCTCCCCCTCACCCTCTTTCCATCACCCACTTTCACTTGCCATAACCCCCTCTCCCTCTCCCTCTTCCCCTTTCCCTTGCATGCTCTCTCTCCTCTTGCCCCTCTTGCGCTCTCTCTCCCCCTTTGTCTCCTTCACAACCTCCCCCTCCCTCCCCCTATTTACCCTCCATCTCAAACCAACACCGTCCCACTCCCTCTAACACTCCCTCTCCCTATCCCTCTCTCTCTCTCTCTCCTCCTCTCCCTCACCCACTCCTTCTGACTCTCACCCTCACTGTATTGCCCTCTCTCTCTCTCCCTATCCATTTCACCCTCACCCACTCCCTCTATTCCTCTTCTTCTCGATCACACCTTCTCCTTCCCCCACTCCCTCTTCCCATCCCCACTCCCTCACCCTCTCCTACTCAATGTCGCCCTCTACAATTCCCCCCCACCTTCGCTCCCTCCCATTCTCCCTCAGCCGCTGAGTCTCTCTCCCTCTCCCTCTCTCCATAACCCTCTACCTCTCACACCTGCTACCCACCATCCCTCATCTCTCTCCCCCTCCCTCTCTCTCTCACCCTCTTTCCCTCTCTCTCTCCCTCTCCCTCTTAAGCTCCCCCTGTTCCTCTCCCTCTCATTTTCCCTCTCCCTCTTCCCATTACCTTTTCCATGACCATCTCCATCCCCTTTCCCCCCGCTTCCTCTCTCGCTCTCCCTCACCCTCTTGTCATCACCCTCTTTCACTTGCCATAACCCCCTCTCCCTCTTCCTCTTCCCCTTTCCCTTGCATGATCCCTCTCCTCTTGCCCCTCTTGCACTCTTTCTCCCCCTTTGTCTCCATCCCAACCTTGCCATCCCTCTCGCACTCCCTCCCTATCTATGTCTCCCTCTCTATCCTCTGCACCCTCTTCCCCTTACCCTCACTTTCCATCTCACCATGATTCTCCATCTAACTCTCCATATCCCTCTACTCATACCCTTCACCCTCTACATCTCTCTTCCCCTACAACTCTCTCTCTTTCTCTCTCTCTCTCTCTCTCTCTCTCTCTCTCTCTCTCCCCCCCCCCTTTCCATCTCACTCTCCCACTCTCACTCACCCTCCCTCTCCCTATTTCCCTCTATATATCCATTCCCTGTATTGCCCCCTCTTCCTCTTTCCCTACCTCTCCCTTTTCCCCTGCATCTCTATCTCACTCTGTGTATCCCACTCCCACTCCCTCTCACCCTCCCTTTCCATATAACCCTCATTCTCCATCTCCCTCTCACTCTTCTCACCACCATACCCCTCCACCTCCACTCACTCTACAAGTCTCTCTCTCTCTCTCTCTCTCTCTCTCTCTCTCTCTCTTTATACTTTTCCCCCTTGCTCTCTCCCTCAATCTCTCCCTCTCCCTCTCTCTCTCACCTTACCTCTCCCTCTTCCTCTTCCCCTCCCCCCCTCCATCTCCCTTTTTCTCTTTCCCTCCCCCTCTCCCTCTTCCTTTACCTCTCCATTCCCCCTCTTGCACCATCCCCCTACCTCTCTCACTCCCTCTTTCCCTCCCTCTTCCTCTCCCTATTCCATTCCCTCTCCCTCTAACATTCCTTCTACGTCTCCCCCTCACCTTCAACCTCCCTCACCCCTCTCCCTTTCTTTAAAATCTAATTCACAGCAGAACCTAGCTACTATGGATTCCTCACTAGTGAAAAGATTGCAACACATTTACAAGAATAGGCATAAATCTGTAAAATGAAGAACAAGAACACATGAAATGGGTGAATAATATAAATATTATTAACAGTCCAACCTCCAAATAGGTTAAGAACCTCTTTTTATACAAATAGGAACAATTTGAATCCATCTGGAGTGTTCACATTGATCTAGCTTAGAAATAGCTCAAACCCCCCTAGGTTGACCAAAATATCCCAAACCATCCCAAACTGGTTTGAAACTGCTATGTGAACATTGGGAATGACTGGATAGGCCCATGTGACCTCACACATGTGGAGAATCTGGTTGGTGAGGTTAGGTAGCTAGAATTGGCTAAAAATGGGCAAAAGAGGCAAGTTTGTTCACATTCTGAGCATGTGCGTGCTTGGTCAAAGAGAATCCCACAAAATAAGGTATAAGAGTGCCCTAGGCATGCAGGAAGCAATAAATGACTGGGAGGGCACACCCAACAACTAGTTTGACTTGGCACAATGCTTAGTTTTGTCCACATTGCCAACTGGTTCAAGCTAAATGACCATTTACCCACTAACCAACTTGGGGATGCAATTATTAAGATGTTTGGTACTAATTAACCATCATTTCATAAATGATTAATGTACCTAGGTGTAATAATGTTCTAACACCTCGCCTTAAGCTAGACTTAGTGAAATATCAAAATAAGGCCTTGGCAACTAGGCTCAAGTCACCTTTTACATCATAAAAATTTATTTGTCCATGTAACCAAGGTAAGGAGGAAAACCACATGGGAAATAAAACCTCCCCTCTAAAATGGACATGTGGCATATATTAGAATACACCAATCATCACCATGCATCACTCACCCCAAGCAAAGATCTGAGGTAAGTGAAGGTCTTTTCGGTAAAACACTTGATGAAAATATTAGCAATTTGCTCACTTGAAGGGCAATACTGTAATGCTATGGTACGGTCATGCACCAAACCCTGAATGTAATGCATGTGTATCTCTATGTGCTTGGTCCTTTTCCTCTGAACCAGATCAGTAGAAATCTTGATTGTACTTTGATTATCACACCAAAGAATAGTGGGTGAATAAAAAACAATCCCGAATTCTGCAAGAATACCTTGCAACCAAACACATTGTGTGGCTGCATTTACTGCTCCCCTGTACTCGGCCTCAGCTGAAGATAAGGAAATAGTATGTTGTTTCTTTCTTGACCAGCAAATAGGTCCATGTGCAAGCATAAAAACATAACTGGAAGTTGATTTCCGATCAATACAATCACCAGCCCAGTCAGAATCAGTTAATCCTACTAGCTCAAAAGATGAACCAGCAGCATAATGGATACCAAAGTGCTTAGTACCCTAAACATGATGGAGGATCCTCTTGGCTGCCTTCTAATGAAACTCATGAGGCTCTTGCATTTGCTTAGCAACAGCCCCAACATCATATGAAAAATCTGGTCTAGAATGAGTAAGATATAGCAAGCTTCCAACAAGCTGTCTATATAACGAGCTGTATCCTAGTGGAGAAGAACCCCACTCATTTAGCTTAAATCCAGATAGTAATGGGAACTTTGCTGGTTTACATTTAGCCATCTTAAATTTCTGCAGCAAATCTGAAGCATACCTTGCTTGGGTGACATAAATTCCATTCACAGTTTGCTCAATTTCCAAGCCTAGAAATTGTCTCAACAAGCCTAGATCGGTCATTGCAAATGCACTGTGTAATGAGGCTTTTAATGATCCCAATTCTTTGGTGCTGATACCTGTTATCAAAAGATCATCTACATACAGTACTATGATCAATATCAGATCACCATTCTATTGCATATACACATTTGGATCAGACTTACACCTCTCAAACCCCAAAGATAGCAAAAAATTGTCCATTTTTGCATACCATGCTCTAGGAGCTTGCTTGAGCCCATAGAGTGACTTGTTCAACCTGCAAACAAATGTATGATCAGAAATAAAATCTTTAGGCTACTGAATATATATCCCCTAATTCAGATCCCCATGAAGAAAGGCACTCTTTACATCCATGTGATGAACCTCCCATTGCTTGGAATCACCAATGGCCAAAATTAGTCTTCTGGAGTCCATCTTTGCCACCGGTGCAAATGTCTTTGTATAGTCCACTCCTTGGACCTGATATTAACCCTTAGCCACCAACCTGGCCTTATACTTCAGATCAGAGCCATCATATCCAACTTTTGTTCTATAAACCCATTTGCATTGCACTAGTTTCCTCTTGGGAGGAAGATCAGGGACCAAATCCGAAGTTTTGTTCTCATGGAGTGAGTTCATCTCTTCTTGCATGGGTGATTGCCACCTTGGGTCTGTATATGATTCTGAATATGACTTTGGATCAGATCCAACCATTAAATAACATGCATTACTCAGATCAGAATTATCACATGCAAAGGAATTGTGAAACTGAGATCTAGTTTTCCTAGCATCTTGGGGATCACCCGCAAGCTCTCCAGCAACTTGTATTATTTTCTCTGCCCACTTGGGCCTTGAGGGAGGGTCATGATCAGAGTCCATATCAACATCATGTTTAGAAATATCAAAATTAGAAATATCAGAAGAAGAACCACTACTTACATCATCATCAAGAAGAGGATATGTGCATTCCCCATCACCTTGTTCACTAGCTTGTAAAAACTCTTCTTCTTCAAATTGGACACTTATTTCGATGAAGGTTTTGAGAGTGGATGAATAAAAGAGCTTGTATCCCTTTGAATCCTCTACATACCCAACCATGATTGACTCTTTTCTTTGGGGCTGCAAGGCCTTTCTCTTCTCTGGTGGAATTTTGTCCCAAGCCCTTGAGCCAAAAATTCTAAAATGTGAAACATTGGGTTTGTGGCCCATCCATGCTTCAAATGGAGTAATTCCTTGCAATGATTTGTGTGGTGCTATATTCTAAACATATGCAGCATAGTTCATAGCTTCATCCCACAATTTAGGAGACAAATCCTTTGCTTGCATCATGCAAGTTGCCATCTCCTTCAGTGCTCTATTTTTGCGCTCTACAACACCATTTTGTTGTGGTGTGTAGGGCACTGAGTGTTGCATCTGAATGCCATGCTCTTAATAGAGCTGCTTCAGATTCTTATTGACATAATCCTTTCCATTATTAGTCCTCAAAACCTTCATGGCCTTCCCACTGAAGTTCTCAACCTTACTCTTGAAAATTTTGAAACATTCAAAGACTTCATATTTTTGCTTAAGGAAAAATAACCAACAGTACCTTGAGTAGTCATCGATGAAGGTGAGCACATATTTGTTGCATCCATAGGAGGGAGTGGGGAGTGGACCAATTAGATCAGAATGTACTAAACCAAGAGGTTCAATAGCTCTCCTTTCCTTCCCTTTCTCATACTTCTTTTCAGCATGTTTCCCAACAATGCACCCTTTGCAAGTGCCATTGGAAATTCTGATTTGTGGCAACCCTTCAACCATCTCCTCTTTGTTCAATGCTTGGAGATATCTATAGTTGATATGCCCAAATCTCTCATGCCATAGCTTGTTGACTTCATTTCCATGTGACACAAGAGAATTTGAGGAAGAGAACCCAAGAAAATGTGAGAACTTGTACATCTTCATATCATGGTCTATAACACCCATTGCAACAATTTTTCTGGTGGAAATTTATGATATCTCCACATCATTCTGAGTGAAGACAACTTTCTTTGTTGCTCCAGTGTGTGTCATGTGATATACAGAGAGCAAGTTTTCTGCAAGATTTGGTACATATAGCACATTGGAGAAGAACCCATTCTCCATAGAGATTTTCCCAATGCCATGAGCAGGGATTTCTGAGTCATCTCCCATGCGAATGGAGGGACCACCGTAAGGTGCAAGATTAGAGAATGAATCTCTTAAAGAAGACATGTGCCTTGAGGCAACTAAATCAATGATGAACAAGGATGACTGAGATGTACAAGCCACCAAAGCATGGTAGCTCTCCTTGTCTTCATAAACGCTCTCCTTCTTCTTGGAACTTTTAGAAAGAGGAATATTGTTTTTCTGTAGGAGATGGGTCATCATGTCTACGGTTTTCTTCATGCATGAACTCTCTGGGTGAAATCCCCTTTGATAGTAGCTGCATTCTGTCTTCTCAGCCTTCTTTCCCTTGTTCTTGGCAGGATTCGAAACCCCATCAGTGGATTTGGGCCTCTCATCCTTCTTATTCTTCTCTTGAGGTTTCGGCCCCCTTGGGTTTTGCTTGCCTCTTCCATTTTTTGAATCTCCAGCTACAACAACTTGGTCTTTTTTCTTGATGGTGTCCATCAAGACCAGCTTGTCTTGCTCTTCAGTTAGCATCTCCATGAAATCAGCCAAAGGTGGCATATTCCAACCTCTAACTATGAGCCTTGTGGAGTTGAAGGAAGACACAAAAAATGAGTATTCAGAACCCAGTTTGGAGAGAATGGACAACACCAACTGTTCTTCTTTCTTCTCTATGCCACATTGTTGAATCTGCAAGACCAAGCTCTTGAACTTGGTAGAGAAGTCCTGGATGGAATCAAAATTCCCTGGGCTCAGTGAAACAAGCTCATTTTCGAGCTGGTGGCCTCTCATCTCATCAGTCTTTCCAAACAAGGACTCAAGCTTGAGCCAAGATTCATTTGGAGTAGTTAGACTTTCTACATGAAACGGGAGGTTTCTTGAAATGTTGAGACAAAGGAGGCCAAATGCCTCATCCATTCTGTTAAAAAACTTGGATTTCTCCATAGTTGAGTTTGCCTCCACCTCAGTGCCGATCATAATTCTGTAGAGACCCTTAGATCTCAGCAAAATCACCATTTCTTCCTTCCAATCGAAATAGTTGAAGGGAGTAAGCACATTTGGGTGAGATGGCTCCATTTTTCTCTGCTGCTCATGAACTTGTTGACAATGTTGATCCTCAATACCTGCAAAAAACTCTCAAATCACTCAGGAGGGATCTACACTAACAAATTCAAACCTTGTTTGATAGTGGGTGCATTCGGGAGAGCATCACACCTAAGAAGAGCCACTAGATTTCTCCAATGGACTCAATGCAATGGCCTCGGGAATTATGTGGTTTCTCCACAGCCTCTAGCAAGCCACTAAAATAGTCTTGTTGGTTTGAATGGTAGCTCCAAGAGCTCTGATACCATGTAAAATCTAATTCACGGTAGAACCTAGCTACTATGGATTCCTCACTAGTGAAAATATTGCAACACATTTACAAGAGTAGGGATAAATCTATAAAATGAAGAAAAAGAACACATGAAATGGGTGAATAATGTAAATATTATTAACATTCCAACCTCAAAATAGGTTAAGAAACTCCTTTTATACAAATAGGAACAATTTGAATCCATCTGGAGTGTTCACACTGATCTAGCTTAGAAATAACTCAAATCCCCCTAGGTTGACCAAAATATCCCAAACCATCCCAAACTAGTTTGAAACTACTATGTGAACATTGGGAATGATTGGACAGGCCCATGTGACCTCACACATGTGGAGAATCTAGTTGGTTAGAGGTTAGGAAGCTAGAATTGGCTAAAAATGGGCAAAAGAGGCAAGTTTATCCACATTATGAGCATGTGCACCCTTGGTCAAAGAGAATCCCACAAAATAATGGATAAGAGCACCCTAGGCATTCAGGAAGCAATAAATGACTGGGAGGGTGCACCCATTAGCTAGTTTGACTTGGCACAATGCTCAATTTTTTTTGCATTGCCAACTGGTTCAAGCTAAATGACCATTTACCAACTAACCACCTTGGGGATCCAATTATTAAGTTGTTTGGTACTAATTAACCATCATTTCATAAATGATTAATGTACCTGGCTGTAATAATGTTCTAACAATTTCCCAATTTCCCCTCCCTCTCCTTGTCCTATTCCCTCTCCCCATCCCTCTCTCCCCAACCCCCTCTGCCTCCAGTCCACCAACAACTCTCTCTCTCTCTCTCTCCCTCTCTCCTTATCCTTCCCCCCCTTTCTCTCTCTCTCAATCTCTTCCCCTCCCTTTCCTTCTCACTTTCCCTCTTCATCTCCTTCTTCCCATCCCCCTCCCCCTCTCCCTTTTTCCATTTCCCTCTCCCTCACCCCCCTACTACATCTGCATCCCCCCTCTTGCAACCTACCCCTCCCTCTCCCTCTCCCTCTCCCTTTCCCTCTTTCCCTCCCTCTTCCTCTGCCTATTCCATTCCCTCTGCCTCTAATATTCCTTCTCCCTCTCTGTCTCACCTTTCCCCTCCATCTCCCATCTCCCTTCCCCTCTTTACCCTCCCTCTTCCTATCCCCTTCCCTCTCAACCCCACCCCCTCTCGCTACCTCTCACCCACCTACTACCCCTCCCTCTCCTCCTTTCTCTTCAATAGTCATTCTCTCTCTCACCATCACCTTTCCCCTCTCTTCCTCTCCTTCTCCCTCTCCCTCCCTCTTTCTCCTTCCCCCAATCTCTATCCCCATCGCTACTCCCCTCTCCCTCTCCCCTTCCTCCTGCCCCCAATCCCTACTACCTCTACCCCACCATCTCCCTCTCCCTCTCTTTCTCTCTCTCTTTCACTCACTCTCCCTTTCCCTCTCACACTCACCCTCTCCCTCCCCCTCTCTCTCCCCCTTTCTTTATCCTTCAACCTCACCCTCCCCCTCACCCATTCCTCTCTCTCTCTAGATCATGCACTCTCCCTCACTATCTTTCCCTTGCTCTCACTACCTCTCACTCTCTCTCTTACCCTCCCCCTTCCCCATTCCCTCTCTTCTTACCCCTTCCCTAGTCTCTCTCCCCCTCTATATCCATACTTCCCTCCCCTCCCTCTCCATCTCTGTCTCCCTCTCTGTCTCCCTCTCTGTATCCCTCTACCTCTCTCCCTAGCACTCACTTTCCATCACAAATTAACTCTCCATCTTTCTTTCCCTCTACCTCTCCTCATACCCCTCCCTCTTGGTCTCCACCTCCCTCTACAACTCTCTCTCTCTCTCTCTCCCTCTCCCTATCCCACTCCTTCCCCCTCCCCTTCCCCCCCTCTCCCTCACCCTCTCCCTCCAACTCTCACTCACACTCTACCTCTCCTTCTCATGCCTCCTCCACCTCCCTCTCATTCTCTCTCTTTCCCTCAATCTTTTTTTTTCTCCCTCACCCCCTTTCCCTTTCCCTCTCCCTCTCTCCTATTTTCGCTCCCTTTCCCTGTAGTGAGGGTTAGAGAGAGGAGGGAAAATACATATGGTGAAAGAGGGAGGGAGGGAGAGAGAGAGAGAGAGAGAGAGAGAGAGAGAGAGGTGGGGTGGTTAGTTGTAGGAGTAGGATGGAGAAATTGTGGGGGGAGGGTTGTGCTTAGGTGTAGGATTAGGGTGGGTAGGATGGGGTTTTGGGAGAGGGAGAGGGTTTTTAGGGGTTATATTGAGAAGGGGGTGTTAGGGGGTTGGGGGCTGAGAGAGAGAGAGAGAGGGGTGGGGGTTAGGTGTAGGTGGAGGAGAAGGGGAGAGAGTGAGAGAGAGAGGGGGCTACATTAGGGTTAATTGGAGGGGATAGAGAGAGAGAGAGAGAGAGAGAGAGAGAGAGAATGGGGTATGTGGATTAGGAGAGACAAAACAATATGGGGTTAAGGAGTGGGACTAAGAGAGAGAAATATTTTGGGGTTAGGGTTAGCGGTAGAGGGGTGTGGTGTGTGGTGGTTGGGGGTAAGGAGATGAGGAAATAAATTTTGAAATGGGGGGGTGAATAGTTCTAGGGGGGATTGATATTAGGAGAGAGAGAGTGGGGGGGGGTTATGGGTGGGGTGGTGTTTGGAGGTTGTAGTAGAAAGAGAGGGGTGGGGGTTAGGGGTAGGTAGAAGAGTTGCAAAGATAGAGAGACTGAAAGAGTGGCATGGTAAGGGTTAGAGGGAGGAGAGAAGATAGAGACATATTGGGGTGTATTTGTAGGGGTATAAGTAGGTGTGTGTGTCTGTGTGTGTGTGTGTGTGTGAGAGAGAGAGAGAGATTTTCTAGGGTTTTAAAGAGGGAGAGATGGAGGTTATATGGGTCTAGAGAGAGCATAGGGTGGTTAGTTGTAGGATAAGGATGTAGAGAGTTATGGGGAAGGTCATTGTTAAGGGTAGGTGTAGGGGCAGTAGAAGTGGGGCTATGGGGAGGAATAGGGGGGATTAGGGGTAGAGAGATAGGGAGTGTTGTGGGGATGGTGGTTGGGAGAGAGAGAATTGTGGGGGTTAGGTGGAGGTGGAGGAGTAGGCGAGAGAGGGAGAGTGATCGAGGGGCTTACTAAGGCTTAGGGTGAGGAGAGGTTAGAGGAGGAAAGAAATATTGAAATGGAGGGATGAATACTCGTAGGGAGCATGGAGAGTAGGAGAGACACATAAAGTGGTTTGGTTAGGGATGGGGTTGTATTAGGAGGTTGGGGAATAAAAAGAGAGGTGGGGGTTATGGGTAGGTGGAGGATTTATAGAGGTAGAGAGAGTGAAAGAGGGTTATAGTAAGGGTTAGAGGGAGGAGGGGAGATAGAGATAGAGTAGAGGGGTATTTGTACGGGTATGAGTAGGTGTGTGTGTGTGTGTGTGTGTGTGTGTGTGTGTTTGTGTGTGTGAGAGAGAGAGAGAGGTGATGGGGTTAGGGGTAGGGATACTAAGGGGGAGAGAGAGAGAGAGAGAGAGATGCTTTAGGGTTTTAGAGAGAGGGAGAGATTAAGGTGTTAGGAGTTTAGAGAGAGAAGGGGGTGTCATAGTTGTAGGAGAAGGATGGAGATTCATGGTTAACGGTAGGGGTAGGGGAAGTAGGAGGGGGGATAGGGGTAGGAGGAGGAAGGGTTAGGGGTAGAGAGATATGGGTTGTTGTTGGGTTGGGTGTTGGGAAAGAGAGAGAGGGGTGGGGTTAGGTGGAGGTGGAGGAGTATAATAGAGAGAGTGTGTGAGAGAGGGGATTAGTAACGTTTAGGGTGTGGAGGGGATATAAAGAGTGGAGTAGGAGGGGTTACAGGTAGTGGGGGGAGTATGAAGGTATGTGAGTGTGTGTGTGTGTGTGTGTGTGTGTGTGTGTGTGTGTGTGTGTGTGTGTGTGTGAGACATAGAGAGAGAGAGAGATAGAGAGAGAGAGAGAGATTGGGGGGAAGGGGTAGCTAAAGAGGAGTGATAAGTGGGGTGCTTGGGGGTAAGGTGAGGAGGAGAGAAAGAGAATGATGGAGGTGTGGTTAATGGTAGGGGGAATGAATATTAGGAGAGACACAAAGAGAGCATTGATTTGTTAAAATAATGTATCTGTGGAAGATATTCTATTTATATTATTGTATTCCTCCTCCGAGAGATGATGCTCATGTAATTTAAAATGTAAAGGTCATTGAAAGAATCAATGTAAACCCTAGGACATGTGTCAGCCTAGAAAAGCCTCTAAAATATTATTATATTATGTAATTGACCAGTCAAGTAGAGAAGTTGGCCTTGTTGGGGAATTTGTCACCCCAATGGAAGAATATAAATAAAGGACCTCTCTCTCACTTCTAATCACTCATTCACTCAAGAAAGTTTGCATTAGTGAAGAGGAGAGGTGCACACAAGTGGAGGAGTAGCTTATTTGTCTTGGGGAACTTTTGTACTTTGTGATTTCTATATTGAGGTAGGCTTTGTCAAGGTTTTATCCCTTCGTGGTTTCCCCGAGAGAATATCTATGTTCATTGTGTTTTATGTTGTGCTTGTTTATGTTTCAGCACTTGTTTATATGCTATATGTTGTTCAAGTAAAAACTAACATGGAGTTAGAGATGGCCTGAAAGATTACATTGTGCAGCCACAGGAAATTAAGGATTTTGTGAGAAGTAGAATTTTGGAGTTCTCTCAACAGAGCATTGATCCCCTCGGAAAAATCAAAATTTTGAGACCAAGATCAAACTTTTTGGTTGGGCAGAACCCCAGGATCAATCAAACCCTAGTTCAAGTTTTGGACCAGAAAACCAGAAAAACCAGAAAGTGCAAATCTGAATTTCGCAGGTCACTTTTGACGGGTAAATTTTTGGAGTTTCCAAAATCTGAGCACACCTGCTTGCTCACCTTAGTCAAGTACATCTCCCTGGCCTGTCAAAAGTTTGAAATTCCAAGTTTGAATTTTTAGGGTTTCTCTCTCAAACCCTAGATCCAACAAATCATCAAGGTAAGATCTACAAACTTTTCTATTTCCATTTTAACTTCTCATTATAGCAAAATGACAAGCAATACCAAGCTTGATGAAAAGCTTGAGGGAGCTGAGAACTTCATATCCTAGAAGTATAGAGTCATGCTCATCCTTGAGGAGCATGAAATAGAAGACTATGTGAAGGAAGGGCTTACAAAACCAGATGGAGATGAAGATAAGGCAAGGCATAAGAAAAACTTGATCAAAGAAAAAAGGATCATTGTTGATTCCATCAAGGATCACTTGATCCCCCATGTGTTTTCCAAGAAGACAACAAAAGAGATGTTTGATGCCATGACCAACCTATTTGAAGGAAAGAACATCAACAGAAAGATGACCTTGAGAAATCAACTCAAGGGTGTGAAGAGTATGAAGTCTGAGTCCATGCACTCATACTTATCCAGAGTATCCCAGAACAAAGAACAACTAGAATCCACTAGGGATATGATAGAGGATGCAAAAGTTGTGATGACTACTCTGAATGATCTCCCCTAATATTGGGAACCATTTGTTCGTGGAATTTGTGCCAGAAAGAAACTAATCAAATTCAGAAACCTATGGGGAGAATGTGTCCAAGAAGAAGAAAGAATATTCATAAGAGAGGAGAAGTTAAATGATGATGAAGATCAAGATTTAGCTACTCATGCTAAAGGTAGGAAGAAGAGGAAGAACAACCCTCATCTCCGAGAGGACTCTCCAAGAATACCCCAGAAGAAGAGAAGGACCAGAAAGGATTTCTCTTCAATTGAATGTTACTCATGCCACAAGACTCGACACATTGCAAGGAATTGTCCAAATAAACCTAGACAACACAAGAAGCAGAAGAAGAGGTTTCATGCTCATGTATCAAAAGATAATGATGATGATAACAAGACTCGAGTTGATGAAGACTCCAATGAAGAATATGTGTTTATCTCAGCACTCATTGGTTCGGTATCTCATTGTTTTAGCATTAGATAAGAAAGGTTTTTGAGTTGCATTTGTAGATGGTGAAGTTCTCATGTGGCCTAAAGGGAAGACTATTGATGATGCAGTAGTCATTGGAGTAGAAGAAGGAGGATTTTACAAACTGAAGGGTCATGCATATATAGCAATGATGGCTAGTACCTTGAACCCCTGTGAGCTATGGCATAGGAGAGTATCTCATGTCCACTATAAGGCCTTACCAATTGTAAGTAAGGTGGTGACAGGATTACCAGAGATCCAGGTGGATCATGAAGGAGTATGCAAAGGGTGTGCTCAAGGGAAGAGTACGAAGAACCCATTTCCAAGTAGCAACAACAAAGCGAAAGGTATTCTGGATATCATTCATTTAAACATTTGTGGACCAATGTACATCGACTCTCTAAGTGGGTATGAATATTATGCATCCCTCATTGATGATTATTCTCGCAAAACCTGGATTTACTTTCTAAAGAATAAGAATAAAGTCTTTGAAAAGTTTAAAGAGTTCAAGGTGCTTGCAGAGAATCTCTCTGAAAAGAATATTAAGATCCTAAGGTTAGAAAATGGAGGGGAATAGACCTCAAGGGATTTCAAATATTTCTGTAAGCAAGCAGGGATTAAGAGGGAGCTCACTGTCCCTTATAATCCACAACAGAATGGTGTAGCAGAAAGGAAGAATAGAACAATCATAGAAGCAGTAAAGGATATGATCCATGATCAAGGCTTACCCATGCATGTATGGAAAGAAGCTGCCAAAACCACAGTCTATGTACAGAACATGATCTCCCATAGCGCTCTTGGAAACAAGACCCCATAATAGATGTTCACCGGGAAGAAGCCTGATGTCATTCATCTGAAGATATTTGGATGTCCGGTGTTCATCCACATTCCAAAGGAGAAGAGATCGAAACTAGAGCTTTCAGGGAAGAAGGTAATATTTGTGGGTTATAGTGAGAAATCTAAGGCTTAGCGCATATACATCCCAGGCTTTCCTCATATTGAGATTAGTGGGGATGTGACATTTGATCAGGATACAGCTTTCAATAAGTCCAAGAAGACTCATGAGGATGAATAGGAGAAGGAGGGTCCCAGAGTTGCAAAATCAACCAAAGAACCAATTCCAAATGTTGAAGGAGATCCTACTCCAGAGGATCATGACATGGAAGAACCTCAGAGACCTGAGGAGATACCTCATGTGGAGATCTCTCGAAAGAGAAGACCAGCCTGGGCACGTGAATTAATCTAAGATGCAAGAAATTATGGTGCTTGAGAAGGATCCAGTAGAGAGAACAAGAGACCAAGGCCATACTCCAACTATGTAATCTTGATGTGAAATCTTGTTGAAGAAGAACCAGCTTGTTTTGAAGAAGTAGTAAAGAAGAAGGAATGGCTAGATGCCATGAATGAAGAGTGTTAGTCCATTATCCAAAATAATGTTTGGGATGTGGTACCAAGACCAAAGGACAAATCGGTTGTTTCATCCAAATGGAAGCACTAACAAGTACAAAGCAATATTTGTAGCCCAGGGATTCTCACAAAAGGAAGGAATTGATTATGAGGAGACTTTTTCCCCGGTAGCCAGATATACTTTGATTAGAACTATTATTGCCTTGGCAGCCAATATGAAATGGAAGCTACATCAGATGAATGTGAAGACTACATTCCTTAATGGAAACATAGAAGAGGAAGTATATCTCGAGCAACCAAAAGGATTTGAAGTAGAAGATAATAAGTTACATGTATGCAGGTTGAAGAAAGCACTGTATGGGTTGAAGCAAGCTCCCAGAGCATGGTATGGAAGAATTGACATCTTCTTAATGAGCTTGGGCTTTACCAAGAGTAAAGCAGACTCTAATATTTATTACAAGATTATGAATGATGAACCCATGATACTGTTACTGTATGTGGATGACTTATTTCTGACTGGAGAAGACAAGCCCATTGTTGAATGTAAGAAGAGGCTTGTAGCATAATTTGAGATGAAAGACCTTGGAAAGATGCACTACTTTCTAGTTCTTTAGGTGTGGCAATTTCTAGACGAGATTTTCCTGAGTCAAGGAAAATACACAGTAGAGATCCTAAAGAGATTTGGGATGCTGGATTGCAAGACCATGACTACTCCAATGGTGACAAATCTGAAGCTTCTGAGTGATGCTTCTTCAAAGAAAGTGGATGTCACCATGTATAGAAAGATTATTGGGTCATTGATGTATTTGACCAATACTCATCGATATATATGTTTTGCGGTAAACACATTGAGTCAATATATGGTGGAACCCAGGAATGTTTACCTGATTGTAGCAAAACATGTGATGAGAT
This sequence comes from Larix kaempferi, assembly GCA_027924585.1. NCBI lineage: Eukaryota > Viridiplantae > Streptophyta > Pinopsida > Pinales > Pinaceae > Larix > Larix kaempferi. Next base: position 1,700,568 of record BSBM01000344.1, on the reverse strand, counting down.
ATCTGAAGGGTACATTGGATTATGGACTCAGATATGCCTCAGATAGTGAGTTCAGACTGTATGGGTACACAAATCAAATTTGGTTGTAAGTGGTGAAGATAGAAAGAGCACTTCAGGATGTTGCTTTAGTTTGGGATCAGGTGTGATCTCATGGTTCAGTACAAAGAAACCCTATGTTGCACTCAGTATAGCGGAAGCTGAATATGTAGCAGCATGTTCAACTTGTGATGAAGTAGTGTGGCTTCACAATATGTTGACAGGATTGTTCGATGCAGAGATTAATGCTACGAAGATACTCTATGACAACCAGAGTTGCATCAAGTTGACATAAAATCTCGTGTTTCATGATAGATCGAAGAACGTCGAGATTAAGTTCCACTATATCTGGAATATGGTGTAGAGGGGAGCTGTGAAGCTTGAGTATGTTCCTATAGAGGAATAAGTTGCTGATGTGCTGACTAAGCCTCTGGCTCATGTGAAGTTTGAGTACTTTTGAGACAATCTTGGTGTGGTCCAGAGAGACCTCTCTAGGAAGAGAGATTGATGATGCCTATCCAAAAGGATAGATGCCTGTTCAGGAGGGACGGAAGATCAGTACTTGCTGATTGATAGAGATCCTATCTGAAAGGATAGATGCCTGTCTGTAGGGATGGATGCCTCTCCAAGGGTGAGGGAAGATCAGTACTGGCTCACTGATGGTTCCATCTCTCACGACTCGATGCCTGTCCGTAGGTATGGATGCCTCTCCAAGGGTGAGGGAAGATCTGTATTGGTTGACTTATGGTTCCATCTCTCACGAGATGATGCCTATCCATAGGGATGGATGCCTCTCCAAGGGTGAGGGAAGATCAGTACTAGGTCACTGATGGTTCCAACTCTCACGAGTTGATGCCTGTCCATAGGGATGGATGCCTCCCCAAGGGTGAGGGAATATCAGTACTAGCTGACTGATGGTTCCATCTCTCACGAACTGATGCCTGTCCATAGGGATGGATGCCTCTCCAAGGGTGAGGGAAGATCAGTACTGGCTAACTAATAGTATCAGTACTTAGTCACTGATTGTTGTTACAGGTGCTCCAGATGATGGTGCTACTGATGAGGATGTTCCAATAGATGGTGTTCCAGCTGACAATGATGTTGTTCCAACTGATGGTGTTGCTGATGAGGATGTTTTAACAAATGGTGTTGCTAATGAGGATGTTCCAGCAGATGGTATTCCAGCTGATGAGGTTGCTGACAACAAAAGATGTTCCAACTGATGATGTTGCTGATGAAGATGTTCCAGCAGAAGAAGTTCCAGTTGATGAAGATGTTGTTCCGGTAGATGATGTTCCAGCAAGAGGATGATTGCTGATGATGATGCTTGATGAAGATCATATTTTAGCAGATGATGATATTGCTACTCCCAAGATGATGCCCTAGACAAATGATGATCCAAAGCATTCCTACGACATATAGAAGTTCACAAGTCAGTTGTGCAGATGTTGTTACCCACAGAATACCTTCCTAGTTAAGAGGGAATGTTAAATAATGTAACTGCGGAATATATTCAATTTATATTATTGTATTCCTCCTCTAGGAGATGATGGTCATGTAATTAAAAATGTAAAGGTCATTGAAAGAATCAATGTAAACCCTAGCACATGTGTTGGCCTAGAAAAGCCCCTAAAAGATTATTATATTATGTAATTGACTAGTCAAGTAGAGAAGTCGACCCTGCTGGGGAATTTGTCACACCAATGGAAGAATATAAATAACGGACCACTCTCTCACTTCTAATCACTCATTCACTCAAGCAAGTTCGCATTATTGAAAAGGAGAGGTGCGCACAAGTGGAGGAGTAGCTTATTTGTCTTGGGGAAATTTTGTACTTTGTGATTTCTATATTGAGGAAGGCTTTGTCGGGGTTTTCTCCCTTTGTGGTTTCCCTGAGAGAATATCTGTGTTCATTGTGTTTTATGATGTCCTTGTTTATCTTTCAGTAATTCTTTATATGCTATATGTTATTCAAGTAAAAACTAACACGGTTAGGGGTAGGGGGTAGGAGAGGCCTTAATAAATCTTAGGGGGAGGAAGGGTTAGAGGTAGTGGGAGGAGTAGGACGGTGTGTGTGAGTGTGTGTGTGAGAGAGAGAGAGAGACAGGCGGGGGGGACGGGTAGAGGGGTGAGAAGTGGGGTGGTTGGGGGTAAGGTGAGGAGGAGAGAAAGAGAGAGATGTGAGTGTGTTTAGTGGTAGGATGGATCGATATTAGGAGAGACACAAAGAGAGGGGGGGTTAAGGTTAGTGGGGTAGGAGAGAGAGAGAGAGAGAGGTGGGGGAGGTAATGATAGGGGGAGTAGGATGGGTGTTAGATAGAGAGAGAAGGGGGGTTAAGGGTGGAGAGATATAGGGAGGGCGGGAGGTTTTAAGAGGGTGGGGGAGAGAGAGGGGGAGGTTAGGGTAAGGGTAGAGAGAGAGAGAGAGGATCAGGGGGTAGGACTAGGGGGATTAGGAGGGGATTAGTTAGAGAGGTGGAGGCTGGTTTATTGGTAGAGAGAGAGGGGGTGTGTGGAGTGTATGTGGGTTGGGGGGGAGAGAGAGAGGGTTGAGGGTTAGTTGTAGGTGGAGGAGAAGTGAATAGAGATACAGTGAGAGAGGAACTTTATAAGGGTCAGTGTGACGAGGGGAGAGAGGGGGGGGGTTAGAGGTAGTGGTATGAGTAGGAGGGCACGTGAGAGATAGAGAGAGAGGGAGAGAGAGTTGGGTGGTGGCTAGTGGTAGAAGGGAGGGAGATTATGAGAGACATAAACATAGGGTGGGTTAGAGGTAATTGGATTGAGAGTGTGTGTGTGTGTGTGTGTGTGTGTGAGAGAGAGAGAGAGAGAGAGAGAGAGAGAGATTGGACTAGTAGGGAGGAGAGAGACGAGGGGGCGATAGGTATAGGGAGAGTAGGAGGGGTGTTATGTTGAGAGTGAGGGGGGTTAGTGGTAGAGAGAGAGAGAGGGTGGAGGTGTTAGGTGGTTGTGGGAGAGAGACGGGAGTTGTCATGGGGTTGGGGAGACAGAGAGGAGTTGTTAAGGGTAGGGGATGGGTAGAGAGAGAGGGGAATGTAGTGGTAGGGATAGTGGGAGTAGGAGGGAGGTTCTGTAGAGAGACGAGGGTATCTAGAGTTATATAAAGAGTGATAGAGAAGGTGGGGAGTGTTACGATTTACGGGATAGAGATCAGTAGGGTTTAGGTGTAGGTGGAGGAGTAGGGGAGAGTGAGAGAGTGAGAGAGGATCTTAATAAGACTTCAGAATAGGAGAGAGAGAGAGAAACATAGAGAGACATAGAGGGGGGGTTTGAGGTAGTGGGAGTAGGGTCCTGAGAGAGAGAAAGAGTGACAAAAGGAGAAAGAGAGATAGATAGACAGATAGATAGATAGGATAATAATTAGTGGGGGGAGTACATGTGTGTGTGTGTGTGTGTGTGTGTGAGAGAGAGAGAGAGAGAGAGAGAGAGAGATTGGGGGTTTATTAGTGGTAGTAGGGAGGGGGATTAGGAAAGACAAATAAAGAGGGGGGTTAAAGATATTGGGACACACACACACAAACATAGAGAGAGAGATAGAGAGAGAGAGGGATATTTGGGGGAAAGGGTAGCTGTATAGGGGTGAGAGTGGAGTGGTTGGTGATAACAAGAGGAGGAGAGAAAGAGAGAGATGGGGTGTTTGTTAGCGGAAAGGGGGATGGAGATTATGAGTGACACAAAGAAATGGGTGGTTAGGGGTAGGGGGGTAGGAGGGAGAGAGAGGATGTAGGGTTATATATTGGGAGAGAAGGAGGGATTTAGGTAGATAGATAAAGGCATTAGCGGTAGAGAGAGAGAGAGAAAGAGAGAGAGAGAGAGAATATGGTTGTAACACACCCTTTTTGCTGAAGAACATTTTATGTTGGAAATATTATATTAAGTTTTATTGTAAAGTTTTTATGTTGGACAAGTGTCCAAGCATGACTATAATTTGCACAATATTTTATTATTTAATAAATAAAATAGGAGAAAAACACCGAAGGGGACTATTGAAAGAGTGGTTATTGACCCACTAGGTGGAATGGAATCTGGGGTAGAAGGAAATGGACAAGTGGTAGCATCATGATGCAACTAACTAGCATTTCGCATGGGATAACTCCCTTGAAATGTGGTGATAGTGCCCTGGAAGGTGGGACTGGAGCTTGAGGCTCATTTATTCCAAACTGACCACTAAAGACCTAGGTTGTCTATATAAGAGCCATCAAATTATGAACTGAGGTTCATCACTTTTCCTGACGAGGAAATTTACCTTGGGGTTTTGCTATGCTTGCACCCAAGAGATTTGATGAGGGGATATGCTAAGTTTTTTATCATGTTGTGAGTTTGCCTAATACTACTGAGTGCAAAAATTATATTGCAGAGTGCAGAAGAAATATTTTGAGTGCAAAAGTTATATTATTTAGTGCCTTTCTTCTACACAGATTCCATCTACTTAGTGGTTCAGTAAGTAGGCTCGGGGGTTCATAGGAAGCCAGCAGTTTGGATGCTTCTTCTGGAAAAGGTTGGGAGGGATAGGCCTCCTTGGGTGTTTGTCAGCCCTATCTTCATTTACAGGTTCTACTTGTCTTTTCTAATTTTATGTAGTTTAAAATTTCTATCTGCTATAATTGATTTACTGTTTTCAAAGATTTTATTAAACAAATGTATTTATTTTAGTTTCTGATCTAATTAGTATTCTGGATAGTAATGATTATCTAAGATAGAATGAATAAAATATTTCTCTGCATTTTTCCCCATGCTAATGAAGTTGCATCGTACTCTAGTACAGAGAAGAAATTAAAATAGATGAATTGATAGGAAGATTTCTAGATGGATGAGAACACCAATGCTGTTGTATTTTACTAGTTTTCCTACCATTGATATTTCTATATCAAATAACATAATTTTTTGTCTTTCTCTTACCATTCTTTCATTAGTTAAATGTTTCGGGTTCACTGTATTTTCCCTCATTAAGATGTAGTGAATTTAACAGCTGTAAGAAAACATTCATTTTCTAAATATACAGTACTATTACCCTTTACTATTAGCAAGCATATTTATTATGAAATAGATAGTTTTCATAGATAAGTATAGAAATTATCTTTCAATTATATAGTATTTCGGAAAATCATATCAGCTGCAAATTTAATATTATCAAATAGCATCATATTACAATCCTTTTGAAACAATGCATAATTGTTTAAATATTTTTGCATAGTTTTCATTTCCATGATACTATCTAATTATTTAAACAAAGAGACATCATTTTATCCAAGCAGAGTCTTTGTTAACTAAGCCCTAGCAGTCTGAACATTCATTTCCAGATTCCCATTAACGTACAAACACTCGTAGCTAACATCATAACTAGAAAACAAATAGAATCTCATTACTTAGTTGCTAATAGAAAACATTGGCTCTCGGCCAATACTTTAAAATCGACAGACATAAACTTCAGGCACAAAATGATTACCGTTACATTCCTTAATATTGGAAGTAAGAACATCTCAGTACTAGCATGATCCTACATTATCACATTTTTTAAAAATTGAAAACATAATAGTAAAACGATATGAATAGCTCACTGTAAGCATCCACTTTCAGAAGTTTAAACTATTGTTTTCATAGTAGCAGAACCTTGCCGAGAACCACACTTCTGAGTTAAAACAATGTTTTTAGTAGGGAATTAAGACTACTTTACAAAAGGAAGTATTATGGTTCGACTTCTAAGCTCAAGGCTAAACACTTGGCTTCCCTTTATACTATCCACAAAAACACAATAAATAGGCAATGATAAGTTTCGTTTTCTTTCATGCAAAATGGAGCAACGCCCATAGAACCATATTCACAACACTTTCCTTAAAACAAAATTCTTTTTATACAAAATAACTCCCAGTAACAACCACACGAACACAAGTGGAATGAGAACTTGAATCGTTTCATTTCCGAGAGAAGAAGAAGGGTGAAACCCTCTTTTAAGTATATTTCCTTACGGATTATACAATTGAAAACAAGTACTACTAGAACAACGACTAAAGGGTCGAGAATTAATTCTCCCCAAGCTACCAACAACTCAAAGAATTTCGGTGAAGATCACTCTAAAAGCCCAAGAAAACACCAAGTCTCAGCAAATAACACATTGAAGGTTCACTATTCATCTAACCAGAGTGACAAGGTAACCACTAAGGCTTACCGGTCTAAATCGCAGTAGTCAACCGTCGTAAACCTAAGTTGGTGAAGCTATCGACGAGAGACCTGCCAATTGAAACCAAGAAGTGGTCAAAACAAGTTTTAAGAGCAACCATTACATACGAAATAACATTTGTTGGATTTTTCAAACTAGAAAGGAAGTTACACGATTCAAACCAGGGACTTTTACCTTCCAAGATTATCACCGAAGCAAAACACCAAGACAAAGCATATTGCAACCTGTACTCCAACATCGAATGTAAAGAAGAGTGGAAACAATCTCATTTCAACTACCACTGGATAGACAAGAAAAACCAAGGACTGAATCAACTACCACAAAGGCTTGGCCACTCACTCTGAAACCTTAAGTGCAAAAGATAATACAGTAAACTTCCAGTCTTAAATCTATCATCAGGTCATGGTTTTGAACTAGGAGAACTCTTCACAAACACCTGCTATCAAACCCTGAAGGCTCTCAGCCTGTCTGCCATTCCTCAGAGCCACTATACCGAATGCCGGGGAAAAACAATAACTTCGTATGACATAGTGGAGAGTAGGGTTAGAGCCCAAAGATCAAAACCCTTGCTAGTTCAATGGTGGAGATCACAGAAGGGTTTTCACATAAACCCAAGCAACAACCATGTTTTAAGTGATACCATCATTACCATAGCCATCAAGGAGGACATCTCAGCCAAGCTTCAACAAAAGGCTTACAACTCGTCACAATGGACAAAAACATTACCATACCTTCACGTGCCTAGCATTATGTGGATGTCCACGGAGACATTCCATTGTCTCGACATATGTGAAGTTAAATGCAGAGGGGACCGTTGTGCCTGCTAGCACGAAAACCTTCACAGCATTAACTCTTACCATTACATTGTATTGAATTCAATGTTAAGACTTCACAACCCTACCAATTTCCTTAATACATTGCGTTAGGACGAGGTTGTAATAGTTAGTTGGCTAGGATTCCATGATTTCATAAAGGGTCACAATTGAGCACACACATATATTTCAATATATAAATGTATCGGACTTAGTACTTATGAAATCTCATTATAACATGGATTCTTATAAGAATTTAGTGTATAGTTCCTAGGTTAACATTTAAATAGAATTTGGTATATATTTCTAGGTTAGCATTTGAAATGTATATATATTTCTAGTCCGCATTAAATTATGAATTGCATGTAATGCTAGCATAGAGTTGAATAAGAATTGTATATATTTCTTAGCATTTTATTGAAATGCTATTTGCATATATTCCCTAGACTAGAATTTGAAAATACGAATTGCATATAGTTTCTCTAGGATAAAATTTAAATAATGATTACATAAAATTGTTAGGTTCTAAGCATACAAAGAAATGCATATAGATAAGGCGCACAATTTGTACCTAGCATTCATATAGAGATATTGTCTATCCTTATAAGTTTTGGATTATTAGAACTCAAAATAAAATATATGAAGCTAAGAATTATGTTATGCGATCTCATTTAATTATTTGCACAAAAAAATAAAAGAGCTAGTATAAGATTTTGTTTAGTTTAACCAGAGTTTCTCACCCAGTGGCATGTTCGATAATTTGTCTCTTAAACATTAATACATCGAAGATTACTGAAAACTATTTAAAAAAAAATCTTCGGTCACTTGTCATAAACATTAGCCTTTACTTGTAAAATGCAACAGTACGATTCAAATACTTTAGCATGAATGCTAAGTAAGCCTCGGGGCATCTGTAGGACCCCTTCATCATCAACAAAAGAACAATAGTTAATACATTTAAAACATACATCATTGCATCAAACAATAGAAGGATTGTAAAATACAATTGAGTAAGAATGACATCAAAACATAGATATTAATCATCTAGATGCAAACTTTACACTTTTAACTAGCATAGTATTTAGTACAGCAAGACGACCTTAAACATTATTATATTCCACACAGTTAGAGTCTGCATTAATTGTTATATCGAAAAATTTTAAATTTTGTGATTTCTTGGGATGTTACATGCGGTATTAGAGTGCGAGTTCAAACTCTAGGCATGAAATAGGATCACATGCGCAAACATAAAATAAATCAGGAAGTTTATGTTACTAATTTTTATTTCAATTTTATTTTTGTACAGAACAGATTGACCTCTAAATTGCAGGTATGGAAATACCAGAAGAATCAGCAGAGGACAAATCTCCTCGTAATGAACGTATTAATAATAATAATCCTGAAGGAATTTATGTTGAATTAAATAACCAGTCTTCCGAATTTTTACGTACTATACAGGATTTAAAATCTGAGTTAAGAACTGTTAAAGAAGAGAATGAAAGGATTATGAAGGTACAGGAGGAGTTAAAACAGAATTTGAGGGAGAACTGTCATAATGATGAAAGAGGCAGAAAAATCAGGAATGAAGTCTGATTCTGAAACAATGTCCCACAAACATAAACATAAGAAAGCAAGAAATGATAAAAGGAATAGTTACTCATCATCTGAATCTGATCAAAGTAATAGTGACTCTGATCATGACAGTAGTAACAGTGATTGCTACTCTAAAAGGAGAAAACATAAGCATCATGAACAAATTACTGGATAATTTAAAAATATTAAGCAACCAACCTTTAATGGTGAAAGTGAGAAGGGTGAGACAGCTGAAGCATGGTTGTCTGGAATTTAGAAGTACTTTATTATTTACGACTACTCTTCTCAATTAAAAGCCAAGATGGCTATTTACATTCTGACTGGGAAGGCAAATATTTGGTGGCAGGATCTTAAAAGAATTAAGAGTATAAAAGAAAGAGAAGTAACCTGGAATATGTTTAAAAATTTGTTCAAGAAAAAGTTTTTGTCAGAACAGTACTTTGAAGATAAGTCAAAAGAATTTTATGATTTGAAATTGGGTACAATGAACATGAAGGAGTTGTACAGCAAGTTCCTTAGCTTGCTGAGGTATGTACCCTATATGGTCGAAGAGAATCCTAATGTACAGAGGTTTCTAAGCTGTCTACCTTTCAACATAAAAGACCGGATCGAGTATGATAACCGTTCCACTTTGGAAGAGGCCATGAGAAAAGCTAATTTCTGTTTTGATCAAAACAGAAAAAAAGAAGGAACAACTGGCTGGAAGAGTAATAAGTCTAATCATTTTGATCACAAAAAGAAGAGTTTTAATCAAAATCCTGGAAGTTTTAAGAAAAATTTTAATAACAGAAATTTTCCAAGTAATAATAATTACAGGGGCAATGCACCACAGAATTTTAATGATGCAAGAAATGTACCTAATAATAATAATAACAACAACATGTATGCTGAACAGAAAGAAACTTTGAAGAGTTTTGACTGCAGTGGACCACATAAGAAGGTTGATTTCCCACGCAACAAAAGGACAGTAAACAATATTCACACTATGCAAGTAGAACCTACAGTTGGAGATATCGCAAGAGAAATTCCCATGATAAATGCAGCACTGGAAAATTGTCAAGCTGACCATCAAACATCTATGGTCGAAATTGAAGGTATGATACAAAACAAATCTATTTCCATTCTGATAGATCCGGGTGCAAATATGATTTATATTTCACCTACTTTAGTGAACAGTTGCAAATTAAAAGAAGAAAAAATTGATAATGCATGGTTAGTTCAGCTTACAACTGGCACTAAAAGAAAGGTTACAGATTTTGTCAAAGATTACGAAGTGTTTATGAGTGAGTTGAAAACGCAAGTCAATCTGAATGTTTTGCCATTAGGTTCATATGAATTCTTGATTGGCATGGACCGGCTTGAATAGCATAGAGTAATACTTAATTGTTATGAAAAATATTTTACCTGCTTGAATAATGAAGGTAACATTGAAACAGTAAAAAGAATTCATAGGAAGATTTCAGTAAGACAGATTTCTGCTTTATAAGTAAAAAGAGCTACCAAAAAGGGCTGTAAAATGTTTTTTGTTAATGTTATTAATGAGGAGTGTTCATTTAAGGAAGACAAGTTAAAACTAGAGGATATTCCCATCCTTAAGGACTTTTCTGACGTATTCTCGAAAGAAATTCCAGGATTACCTCCGAAAAGGGAACTTGATTTCACCATTGAGTTAGTACCAGGTGTGATACCAAACTCAAAGGCTCCCTACAGGATGAATATTCTAGAGTTAAATGATGTAAAATCTCAGTTGAAAGAATTAATAGATAAAAATTACATAAGGCCAAGTGTCTCTCCTTGGGGAGCACCAGTAATTTTTGTTAAAAGGAAGGATGGTACCATGCGATTGTGCATCGATTACCATCAGCTTAATAAAATGAAAATTAAGAACCGATATCCCTTACCCTGCATAGATGATTTATTTGGTCAAGTATGCGGAGAAAAGATATTCACTAAAATGGATTTAAGGTTGGGGTATCATCAGGTTAGAATAGAAGACAAATACATATTCAAAACTACATTCAGAACGTGATATGGACACTATGAGTTCGTAGTTATGCCTTTTGGGCTAACCAACGCACCGGAAGTGTTCGTGTTTAATGAACAACGTTCTGCATAAATATTTGGATAAGTTTGTAGTGGTATTTATTGATGATATTCTAATTTACTCGAAAACTAAAGAAGAGCATGACGAACATTTAAAAATAATTTTGCAACTACTAAGAAAACATCAACTTTATGCTAAGTTCGATAAATGTGACTTTTATAAAGATAAAATACAATATTTAGGTCACATAATTTCTAAAGATGGAATTTCTGTCGACCCTGATAAGATAAAAGCAATTAATGAATGGCCTGTCCCCAAATACGTAACTGATGTACGGTCATTCATGGGGATAACAGGTTATTACAAAAAATTTATTGAAGGGTTCTCTAGAATTGCTAACCCCATCACTTTTTTGCAGAAGAAAGGGAAGAAATTCGTATGGGATCAAAAGTGTCAAGAAAGCTTTAATAAGTTAAAAGAATTATTAACTATGGCACCAATCTTAAAAATTGTTGATCCCAATAAGGATTTCGTCGTATGCACTAATGCATCCAACGATGGACTTGGAGGGGTCTTAAATCAAGAAGGTCATGCCATTGATTTTGAGTCAAGGAAGTTAAAAATTCATGAAAAGAATTATGCAACTAATGATCTTGAGTTGGCAGCCATTATACATGCACTGAAAATGTGGCTCCATCACTTGATTGGAAGAAAATTTATACTAATGACAGATAATAAGGGTTTAAAGTATTTGTTGGATCAAACAAATCTTAACACAAGGCAAGCTAGATGGCTAGCTTTCCTTAGGGAGTATGATTTCGAGATTCAACACATTAATGGGAAAGAAAACAAAGTTGTTGATGCCTTGAGCAGAAATGCCAAATTAAACTTTGTGGCAACAATCAACATGTTTAAGATAGATCTAGAAAATCAGATCGAAGAAGGAATTAAGCAAGATGAAAATTACCGAAAATTACATGCTAAAGTGGCTGAAAATTTATCTGAAAATTTAATAATAGATTACAGCATTAATGAAAAAGGATTCTTGATTTATAAAACCAGAATTTATGTGCCTAATATGTCAAAAGTTAAGCTGTTGATTTTGGATGAAGTTCATAAGAATCCTTATTCGAGACATCCTAGTTATCAGAAAATGATAACTATGTTAAGAAAATATTTTTTTGTCCCAACATGAAGAATGAAGTGGATGAATACATAGCTAGATGTTTTGAATGTCAGACTATTAAGGTTGAACATCAACATCCAGTTGGACTATTGCAGCCCTTGCCAATTCCAGAATTGAAATGGGAGATTATAAGTATTGATTTTATTACAGGTTTGCCTAAAAACTAGAAACATAATGACTCCATAATGGTGGTTGTGGACAAATTAAGTAAGGATGCTCATTTTATTCCCATTAAAACCACTTTTAAAGCCTCTAACATTGCAGATGTATTTATGAAGCAAATATTTCACTTACACGAAATTCCAAAGGTAATTATTTTTGATCAAGACTCTAAGTTCACTGAAAATTTTTGGACAACACTGTTTAAAGGTTTAAACGCTAAACTAAATTTCAGCACTTCTTTCCACCCACAAACTGATGGTCAAACAGAAAGGGTAAACCAGATTTTAGAAAACATGCTGAGAATGTATGTCAAAGATCAACCATCTAAGTGGGAAGATTATCTACATTTAGCAAAATTTGCATACAATAATCATTATCAAGCATCTGCTAGGTTAAGTCCATTTGAGATTTTGTATGGAAGAAAATGTTGTACTCCTATTTCTTGGGATAACCCTGTAGACAGGTTAATGCTAGGACCAGATTTATTGAAAGAAATGGAGATAACCGTGAAACAGGTTCAAGGTAACTTAAAAGTTTCCTACGATTGGCAGAAAAGTTGTGCAGATTTGAAATGCACTAAAAGAGAATTTCAGGTGGGAGACCATGTTTTTATAAAGGTAAAACCCAAGAAAATTTCTTTGAAGCTTGGGAGTTGTGCTAAACTAGCACCAAGGTATTGTGGACCATTCGAAATCCTATCAAGGATTGGAGCTGTTGCATATCAATTGGCATTGCCATATAATTTAAAAATCCACAATGTTTTTCACATTTCTATTATAAAGAAGTATGTGCACGATGCTACTCATGTGCTGAATTGGAATGACATACAGGTGGAACCCGAAGGAGATTTTCAGGTGGAACTGGACTGTATTCTCGACTGGAGGGAAATTATACTTCGGAATCGCACCATGGGGAAGGTAAAGGTGCAATGGAAGCACCTTATCCCTGATGAAGCTACTTGGGAAATGGAAGGTAATGTGCAGGCAGCATATTATGTTAACTTTTATTGTAAAGTTTTTATGTTGGAAAAGTGTCCAAGGATGACTGTAATTTGCATAGTATTTTATTATTTAATAAATAAAATAGGAGACAAACACCTAAGGGGACTGTTGAAAGAGTGGTTACTGACCCACTAGGTGGAATGGAATCTGGGGTCGAAGGCAATGGATAAGTGGCAGCATCACGATGCAACTAACTAGCTGTTGGTAGGAGACAACTGCCTTGAAATGTGGTCATAGTGCCCTGGAAGGTGGGACTGGAGCTTGAGGCTCATTTATTCCAAACTGACCACTAAAGACCTAAGCAGTCTATATAAGAGCCATCAAATTATGAATTGAGGTTCATCACTTTTCCTGATGAGGAAATTTACTTGGGGTTTTGCTGTGCTTGCACCCAAGAGATTTGATGAGGGGATATGCTAAGTTTTTTATCATGTTGTGATTCTGCCTACACTAGTACAAAATGAGAGATAAGTGACCAAAAAAATAACCAAAATCCGCATATAAATGACCACTTTTGAGTTGGTGACCACTGGTAGCAAATTAGTGGCCATATATCATGCGACAAAAAATGTGGTCATATTTAGGTTGGTCATTTATAGCTTATCTTGTGGTCATATATTTGATCATATATTTGGTCATTAATTGTCACGTGATAAATGATCGCTAATTTGCTACTAGCAATCACCAACTCAAAAGTGGTCATTTATATGCATATTTTGGTCATTTGTTTGGTCACTTATCTCTCATTTTGTACTGGTGGTCATTCATATGCAAATTTTGGTCTTTTTTTTAGTCATTTATCTCTTTTTAGTGGTTTCAGAATATATATATATATGGCATGGAGGAATCGAACCACCAACCTCCTGCCTATAAGGCAGGTGCTCTACCATTGAGCTAGTACCCTTAAATAGAATTCCTTGTGGATTGATACAAGAATAAAATTTTCAACAGTTAACACCATCTTATCAAATTCTGGAAAATGGTCACATACCTTGGTAAGAGATAAATATTACCCAATAGTCACCAAAAAGGATTATCAATACCTTATCAATAATACGCTACACAATTATATGACATAATAAGTCAAGTAGATGGATAAATTAAAATATTTGATCCTTTAAAATATATATTGTGCATTATAATTGACTTGTTCAAAACATAGCCATAAATGGACTGCACTTATGGACAATTCTCTCCATTACATTTTCCCTTTCCATCTCTGAAGTTCAAATTTTTCACACTTGTTACCAATTCAACATCTTCAGTTTCCATGCCTATATGGTATAATGATATTCAGAGATTAGGGAGTAGAGTAGACAACCACTACCTCTGTGATCAGTTGGGAGAATAGAATGATAAAAATATAAACAATGAATTTATATATTTTAATATATTTTGATGGATTTATATCTAAAAAACATGTAGGATGTTGAATTAGCTATAAAAAACATGGATTAAACCATATAACATCAATCATCTAGTAGTTATAACTTATAACCTTGTCATCAAACGATCAACCATAACAGCTTTTATAGGATCTTGGCAAAGAAGGGGGGGTACCATAACATTGTCATCAAATTATCAACCTAGTAAAGGAGCTTTTAGTATAGGAGAGGTAGGGAGTGCCTCGGGAGCAAGCTTATGAAGGGAGTGAGAAGGGAGCAAGCTTCAGGAAGGGGGAGAAAAGGAGGGTTGTGGGGGTTCTCCCATGCAACAGAGGATACATGCAAAGAGGTATTACATATAATAAAAGATGTTACTGGATATACTATATTCCAACATGCAATCAGATCATATTAACATTAGAAAATATTAATATGTTACATGCAAAGAGGTATGCAATAATTCATGATGGTCCAAATATGAAGTGATGGAGCATATCATAAGAGATGTTACTGGATATACAATATTACAATATGCAATGAGAACATACTAATACTATAAAACGTTGATATGTTTTTAGATTGCTCATCAAGTATGTTTTATGTACAAGAAGATTTTGCACATGCCCCCAGGCTTACTGAATCCCTATGATAACTGCAGTGCAATAAGTAACATCTTTTCAATCATTGATAGAACTCATTGGTATCACTTCATATATTGGTAAAATTATATACACAATTCACAGATGCCCTAGATGCAGAAAAAAAAAACAGAAGATAAAACATATGAAGTCCGGGAGTGAACTGATTTTCATTACATCTTTCCTCAGTTTAATGATTAGAACATCTAGAATTCAAAAGTAAAAAATTCTTTGTAAAGAAATAAGACTAATATTGTTTCAATACGCTTCCAACAAACAACAACTTTGATACTGATCCCAACAAATATTGTAGTACAATGGCGTTGCATAATCATTGGGACATTGACATCTTTGGTATCCCACAAAATAAATATTTTCCTTTCGTAAATCACACTTGGATATATCCTATCTTGAAACATAATGAGGCCATAACATCTAATGAGAATTTCAAACATCCATAATATCACCTGGGTTCAATCCCACACAATGATGACTCTTTCTTCTCAGACCATATCACAATAAACATTACAAATAACAAGTCCATTTCCTATATGGTCAGTAAAATCCAAAAGGAAAGAAAAGTACCAGCAACAATTTGCCACCTCTCGATGCATAGGACCATAAACCTGCATTTATAAAAAAATGTCACATGAAACCTTAAATTCTAGTTTACTAAATATATCTAGCTTATAGACAAAAGAAAATACATTGCAACTAATTCTAGTAAAATTGCACCAAAGAAAGGCCATACAAACCTGTTGGAGAATTGCAAATGCTTCAGAGAACTCATATACCTCATTAAGCCTCCCCTAATATACAGGAAAATGTCCACAAATTCAATACAATATCCTAGGGATTCTAGGATTACACCTCAAAACATAAAATATGTAAAGTATGCACTTGCGGAAAGGGAAAGAAAATTCAATGCAAAATTTTAAAAATGCATTCTTAAAAAAGAGGTCCAGTCTATTTCAATTTGAAAAAATATCATACTTCTGCTAAATGAGGTTTGCTAGTTTCTATAAGATCATGGGCATCGGCACAAACAGGGGTAGAGTGCTTTGATACTGCATGCATGTCCAACATGTCCGATGTTTTTAACGCAGCCTCCGCATCAAGCTCATATATCCGTGCAGCAATAGCTAAACCAACCTGACAGAAGCATAGGCTCACATTTAAAAGCTTCATAGACAATATTTTACTAATATAATATTATAAGAAATTAAGAACCCCATACTGGAATTATAATAGTACAGTTATAGTTACAACTTAAAAGACATCTTGCTTGCATACAAAATATAGTTGATAATCATATCTGGCATTTTATGTTTCAAAGAATACAAATGTGAGAAAAATCCCCATCTCTATGAAAAACCAAAACCACAGCTCGTGTATTGGGCAAATAGTGTCTCCACAATAGACATAATGATTCATCATCTAATGTTACTCAAACATAGTCTGCTATGAATTGCAGTTGATGGCAAATACAAAAATATACTACAAAGACAAGCTATAGACAAATAAATAACAAAAGATTCACACAAAATAGATATGGACAAAAAACAAAAGAATGGATCCTAGACTAGTTCAATTTCGGCAAGCCATTAAGCCCTCTTCCTTCAAATTTTTTAGTTTCATGCTCTACCTATAACTCAAGGTTACACAGAAACAGCCTGAAAATGAAACCGATTAAGCAGGCTCTATAAGGTGCTTATTAAAAGCTGTATAGTTAGAAAGTTGGACTATACAGCAGTGTAGCCAGATAACGTGATTTATGCCTCCACAATATGCCACCTTTGAAAGAGCCCATGTCAATCCGAATGTTACAAAAAGACTCAGTACAACTGATTAGGGAGTTTAAAGAGTATGGCAAGGAGGAATGGATAGTAAAGAGTATTAATTTATGAAAATGAATGAATAAAATTGATGACAATATGCCAAGGTTTTTATGTAGTAAATAGCACTTACCTGTGTAGAAAGATAAGTAAATTCGCAATCTTCAACGAATTCACAAAGATGAGACAAGCCACTTTCTTTTGCTTCAGGGATATCTCGTATGAAAATAAGAATAGAGTCCAAAATAGGTTTCTTATATTCAAATCCCCCTTCTTCTCAGAGTATATTACTTAGAAAGTTCATTCTGAAAGGTAATTTGACAAACAACATAATTATCAACTCTCCTCCAAAGGAAAGTGAGCAAAGATGGCACATAATTATCATTTTTGCACCTTTTTCTCTCAAGGCATCCATAAGAAAATAACATAACTTCATAAAGAGCCTGAGGATAAGCTAACATATCTACAGAACTTGATAAAGAGCCTGAGCATAAGCTAACATATTTATGTATGCTCCATCCTTAGAGTTTCACCCACCTGCAAATTAATTCTCAGCATTAGTGCCTAGAATGTGGTAAAAAAAATTCAACTTTGATTGGAAAGTTTTCCTACCAAACTGTGGCAGTTTTTGGTGTTTCACATTCTGCAGTAATGACTAGGGTTCTAATAAATATGGGTTTTTGAAAGGAAAATATCAAGGAAAAAAATATTCTTATTCAAGTCTTTTAATCATTTAGTTTGGGAATTTTTTAGCAGTATTTGGGTTGATTTTGGGTATTCCCAAAATTGGTAGTTTTTGTTTCTTTATGTTGCTAGTAACTTCTTTCTTGGATGGTTTGTGGTTTTTTCTACTGGTGCTCATGGAGACTGTGTGCAGTCCACACTTTTGTATTAAATTTATGTCCATATTACATATAAATGTGAGCAGAATAACCTGGTAATACACTCCTTCCCATGACATCTGTGTAGGAAAGAGAAAAGAAAAAATGCCCCCTTTTGGGACTATTGCTGGTACCATTCTAATCTCTATTTTTTATATGCATTTAACTTTGTAGCAATTATCTCTAGCTGGCAATCCTAGCATCTTTGTTGTTGCTAGTCCACATAATCAGGATTCAAGCCTTTGAAGAACATTCTGCATTTTCTAAAAAAATATAAAGAGCAGTAATGGAAAGTACTCACAAGGAAAAAGAAATTACCAACACAAATTTAGTAAATAATACACAAAATGACAGTTACCATCAGTAATTTAGATATACAAGAAAATACCTGGAAAGAGTTTTTGAAGATAGAACACTATAGAAATTCCATCTTCGTTTTCCTTTTCTAATTCATTAATACTATACATAACAATGTCCTTTTGTAATATGGAGTAAACACACTACATTGTTAACAAATCCACTTATCGGGTTATAGAAGTAGTAAAAAAATAGAGATAAAACCATTATTCTGTTCTTGATGATACAATAGTGTTCCATATCCTCACTTGAATGAAAGCATTTCTTGCACAAGTTTTGTTGGTGCCATTTTCATGAACAAGGAATTAGTGAAAAATTGTAATTGGCGTCTTGCCTCCAAATTTTTCCGAATATTGGCAGCAGATTCCTTTATACTCAGGAGTAAATGAAGCCACTTGATTTGTTGTCTCTACATTTAATATTGTACATATAGATTAGGCAGCTGAAGCATTGACAAAGTTCTAACTGACTACATTTATGGTGGCTATTCCAAAAGAACTCATATAGAATTCCAGCAAAAAAGAGTTTCCAAGCAGCTAATGTCCATTCAAGCAAAACATATCTCAACATAAAATGAAAGCACAAGAATACCAGTCTTGGATCTTTGGGACATTTGAGTTTGGAGAATAGGTGTCCTGCATTCGTTTTTTTTTCCAAGATCCTCTAGGTGTCATAGTGCTCTCTGAGCATCCCACGAATATGATAGTTCAACTACCTAGTGATGGACATATTTATGAAACAAATCAGTAATATTTGAACCCTAACCCTCTTTGAAATATAAAACAACTAATAGAGTACCTTAAATTATATGAAAGAATATTATGGGTTACATCATCGTAAAGATCCTAGACAGCTTTCACAACACCCTCTACCAAATTAGGTGTCTCATCATGTATCTATGAGAGAAATTTGCTTGTCAAGATAATCAAAATTGAAAACAACCAAGACTTTCATGTCAAGAAAAAAGATACTGTATATCCATTGTCCAATAATTTACTGTAACGAAAGCCTATCCCGCACTATATGTAATTTACCTGCAGGTGTAGCTGCTTTCCACTTCGGAGGCATGCATAACTTGATCACTTCACTTTAACAGCTATTTGACTTTGAATAGACTTGTATACATATTGCAGATCTATAGATTCTTTTTTATGCTTAGCCAGTTTCTAACAGAGAATCATCCTTTCAATGACTAGTTGATCTATGTTTTTATTTTGGTATTCAACTCTAAGAAACTTGAGTGTTCTTCATAAGTTGGTATTTTCTGGATCACTTCACATTTTGTCTTCTACACTAGTCGGTTCCCTTTCAAGGCAAACATTACATGTAAAGCTGAGAAATATGATCAGATCTCCTTCTCTTAGGCATCTACTGAACTCGACAAGGGATTCCAAAAAGAGAGGAAAAGGATATAATGATAATCACAATTGAGGCCTTGCTCTCTTGGCCACTGGATAGATAAAAGTGTCCTTATTCAATAGAGAGTATCTAATTGTTCCAGCGGTGCACAAGATCCAACCCAATATGGAGATATAGCATAATGTCCTATACAATTTCTGCATCTTTATTACTGTAATTTAAAATATCTGACCTTCACACATATATGGATGTTCTTAAGTCTGCCATCTTGTCATCAAATTATGTGAAATGTTCCAGGGTATATTTGAAAATGAAAAACAATTACATGCATTCTATTGTTCTGCAGCAAAAATAAAACAGTAAATCAAATTGTACCAAAAGTCCAGTCAGTGCAGTGATTTTTAATAGCACAAGAGGTAGCTTGGTCAGTTGAAAATCATCAATAATAGACTCTTTGTGTAGACTGTCCATTATGTCAGAAAAATATCCTATCCACCCTGTAGTCAAAATTGCACAAATTTATTTCCTTAATCACATTACTAAGGAAGGACATACATAAGTCCATCTATCGAATTATCTACACCTGACCTCAAGCGATTGCACAGTGTTGGCCTATATGACACTAAGAATGAAGCATAAGATAAAGTGACTTTAAAAAGTATCATGGACATCATACCATAATCTTACCTCATCATCCAGTTTTGCTTTCAATATATTTTCCACACTATAATAGCATTCCACAACTACATATTTCATATACTCATCTTTGGAAATTCTTTCCCAAAGTTCCACCTGTGAATCTTTGCTTTCTACATCCATTTCTATGGCCAGAAAAATCTGTCCCATTCAAAAAGTCTGCTAAGCTATGCTATTTTGAACAATGAATCCTACAGAAAGCATCTTCTTAACAATCTAACATCTCAAAGTTGCAATTTCGATGAAATGAGAAAACAAATAACTCATTAGTTGAAAACATATTTAAATCACAAAAGTGAGGTGTAATGCATAGGTTGAAATAAACACCTTGCTGACTAGAAGGAAAAGAGGCCATTGTACTAAGGGTAAGCTTCCAGTATTGCCTAGGATAAGAAGTAACTCCATCTCCCTATAATCGACTCACATATTAACAGTATCAGCTTATATAGAATCTTCAATATTACTAAATATGTATACAATACTCGTTGAAATGAATTATTAAACTGACTGATTCACAATATAATCTTCCTCACATATGCTCTTGATAATTTCATTCCAGAATGGAGAAAATATGGCAGCATAACTCTTTTTGTCTTCAGTGGATGCCTTCATGAAAATACAAAACAAATTCGATTATTCTTTCATTACCAAACAAGAGTAAATAGCAATGCCCAAAGAAAACAAGAAACATCAAACACTACAACCAGAGAAAACCCATAACGTCTTAAGCAACAACAGAAATCGGTCAGGGATTGTCCCGACATGCTCAGATTTATTCATGTGCCTTGATGTGATTCGTGGATATGATCTCAGGTGTGCTTGTGCAAAATGGGTCTTTGGCACAAGCACAACAAAGTACCACATCCATTTTTTCCCTAAGTCGTCTCTAATCTTTGACTGCCATATTACTTACATGGTTCAATACTTCTGTGGGAACATTAAGCGCGGAGATTGAATTGCTTCCACAACCACAATATTGAACTCATCTGCTATATCTGGCATAAAATTCATGATTTGCTTCATCAAACGAACCACACTCGACTCATTTCTTGTTTTCAACAATGTAGTAATAGCCAGAGTGGCTATGCTCCGGTTTTGATCTGAGATCAAGATCTGCAATATTGATGGTGCTTTTGCATGACGGATCCACTCTTTTATTTTATCCAAGAAAGAGTAAGAAGGATTTGACTCTATTTACTAAAGACAGAGGAAGAAGCATACCGAGGTCTAGCCTTATCATGACAGATCAATAAAAAGATATCTTGATGGATATTCGACTTTAGCAATATGGAGTACTGGATAATCAAGCCTTGGGCCTGTAGTACCCCGCATGATTTCCTAACAATATAGCCAGTTGACCTGGGAGTAAATGAGCCCATTTAGAGACTCGAATAGGCCCTTATTTCAATGACTAACTCAGGACCTGGGGAGTTGAACCCCATTTCACCATTGTACCCTTTGTTACTAATGAGTTTTAAACAATTTGAAGGATAGTTTTTTATATTCAGGGCATCCTAGCTTCTAGAGAAGTTTTCTTTTGACAGAGTGCCCAGAATTCTGCCAGATCAGTGCTATTAGATGCTACCGTGGAATTTCCAAGGTCATAAATAAAATTGGATAAACATGGACTGAGTTATGGCTTTAAAAAATCTGTCACCCTCCATATCAATATTGCAGTTTGCCAAATTTTCCAGAAAAATTACATATCAATCAAACTCCCTTCTATCACACAATGCATTCGATATTCCTAGAAAATATGTTAAATTATAGACATTGAACTGTGGGAGATAAAAGTCAAATCAAATTTTGATGCCTCATAAGAATATCAAACTCTGAATGCTAAAAAACCCTAAATATACAAACTGCAATTACTAGACAAGCCTAAGAAAAGTAATTGTTGATTTTTAGATGCACTGAGTAATTATTCTATCACAGAGTAATTGAGGTAGATTTACTAACCCGAGAAGAAGTAGATTTTAACTTTACTGCTGCTACAGAAGCCCTCGCATGCCAAAATTTTCCCAACAATTTCCATGAGAAGTAGTTACCTTCTCAAACCCAAGCCCAAACCCCTCCCCTCCTGCCAAAACCAAAAATTTTAGTGTAAAATCCAGGTTTCACAACTGCCCTGAATCCCTTGGTGGTCATGTTCATGGGTATCGCGGGTATGGACTGAGCAGGGGTTTTGGACAGCCCTGCCATAAACATGGTTGTTTTGCTTTAATGACTTGTTTTTTTATTTTATTTTGTTTTTTATTTAATATATATATATATATATATATATATATATATATATTGATATAACTGTAATTTTGGGATGGTGAAATTCTAGAGTTAGAATTCTCTTTTAAAACAATTTGAAATAAAATTGAAAGGTTGGAAAAATAATAGTTATTTAAATTATAGAGTAGAATAATAGTGTTATTTTTATTTTTATTTAAGTTATGTGTGATGTTGTGTTAATGATTTAAGTATATTTCTAAAATATAAGGTTTATATATTTAGACTTTATGTCATTTCTTTATTATATATTTAGAATTTATCTCATTCTTTTATTATAAAGAGAGTTATTTTATTATTTTTTTCATTTTATTTATATTTTGATTTTGATTTCTTTTTAATTGTTATTTGCTACATATTAAGAAATTGAAAGAATTTGGAGAATGAGGTTTGATTTAGGAAAATGCCACTTGGGCCTCTTTTATAGATGCCATTAAAAAAAAATTACCTTGTGGTAAACGATGGTGATTAGTACACAAGATAGAACACATTGTGTTAAGAGAGGGACCAAACAATGTTGGATAACACCAATAGCTTCCATACCTTGTGAACAAAGATGGGTATTAGAGACTCTGAGTGTCACGTGGTTTTTAAATATCGTAGTGTCCTCCATCAGCTATTTAAAATAATATATATTATTTTATAAATAACATTTTTTCTTTTTTATTTAAAACAAAATATGAGTTTTCATTTGAAGATAATATTTTGGGAATTCTATTAGGGGTTTGCAATTTCCTAAGGTGAATTTATGTTCATTTTTTCCCATGGTAAAACTATCATTAAAAACTACAACTCTGAAGGCATGTCATACAAACATATCATGGATATTGATGTTTCTCCCATGGTAAAACTATCATTAAAAACTACAACTCTGAAGGCATGGCATACAAACATATCATGGATATTGATGGCTTTAGAAAGGATATCAGTGCTCACATCTCTAGTACTTTAGAAAAAGTGCAGATGGTGGAATGAACACATAAGAGTTAATAAGTTCCATAGTGATAGTTAATCAATTCGCAATATTGTGACCACTAAGAAATATTTTTTGCTTCAGATGTTGGGTAAATAATAATAATTTCAAGAAATCCTAGCTAAAGGACCATGACCATTTTATTAAACTGATAGTTTCTCCTTATGGTTATCTTTTTTACATGACGTTTCTTTTGGGTAAATAATAACAAATTCAAGAAATCCTAGCTAAAGGACCATGAACATTTTATTAAACTGATAGTTTCTCCTTATGGTTATCTTTTTTACATGACGCAGCTAGCTGATAGAAAATTTTTCTCAAATGGTGGAAACTTCCTTACCGTATAATATGCAAAATTATCTAAAATCTTTTTTGCAATGACAAAAACTTTTTTTTGTTCCTCGTCTTTGGAAGTGCATTGTTTCAATAGTTATGTAATTTTAAGTTTTTAGAAAGGAAAATATAAATAATATCTATCGACCTATTGACAATTCGACTACTAGAAAATTGTTAGGTTCCATTAAACACCATCTATGTCGAAGTACAACAATTCATTAAGAATTTCACTATAAACCACTGGCTTCTCCTTTTGAACATAAATCATTGCATATAATACTACTAATTAATTATTCAAAATTGTCCCCTAATTCCTAAATGAACTATATTTGGCAAGATATTTTGGGTGGTCAACATGGTTTACAATTGAGAACATGATGCTTACCTTCTTGCCTATATTGGGAAGAAATGGTTTGTAGCTTGATAAATGTAAACAAACTTTACCAAGGAATCTTGAGAATTATCACTAACACAAAAATAATATTGTATTTGGGTCTATGGAGGTACGTACGTGATCATACTATATTCAATTCTAATTTATATGTGATAATATTGAATAATATTATATAATTATGATCATTAATATTATATACATGGTTACAAAATTATGGCTATGGGGTACATTAGTGGGTATAATTATAATTATAATTATGATTCTAGTCATCAACGTCACACCATCGTGTAGAATATGCAGGTGTCTCCTAATAATTATCATGACGTCACCATGATCAATAACGCTAATTATTTGGTGTCAATGGTTGATCTGTGACACATAAGGGGGTCTACAATTTACTAAATTTTAACAATTTAGTAAATTGTACAAATTCATTGTCAAAATTGTAATTTTCCATTATCGGAGTGACATAACTAAAAATGACCAAATAAATGACCAATTGTTATGTGGTCATTTTTAGTTTAGTTCTTATCCTGTGACAAAATTGGTCATTTATCTTGGTCATTTTTAGTTTAGTTCTTATCATGTGACCAAATTGGTCATTTATCTTGGTCATTTTTAGTTGATTCACTTAAAATTTATCAATTTTGGTCATTTATCTTGGTCATTTTTAGTTGATTCACTTAAAATTTATCAATTTTGGTCATTTATCCCTTGACTAAGCTATGGTTACCAAATTTTTTGGTTGCCTGGTCATTTATCTCTCATTTTGTACTAGTGCTAATACTGTTGAGTGCATAAATTATATTGTTGAGTGTAGAAGGCATATTTTGAGTGCAGAAGTTATATTATTTAGTGCCTTGCTTCTACACAGATTCCATCTACTTAGTGGTTCAGTAAGCAGGCTCGGGGGTTCATAGGAAGATAGCAGTTTGGCTGCTTCTTCTGGAAAAGGTTGGGAGGAACAGGCCTCCTTGGGTGTTTGTCGGCCCTATCTTCATTTACAGGTTCTACTTGTCTTTTCTAATTTTATGTAGTTTAAAATTTCTATCTACTATAATTGATTTATTATTTTTAAAGATATTATTAAACAAATGTATATATTTTATTTTATGATCTAATTAGTATTCTGCATAGTAATGATTATGTAAGATAGAATGAATAAAATATTTCTCTATATTTTTCCCCATGCTAATGAAGCTGCATCGTACTCTAGTACAAAGAAGAAATTAAAATAGATGAATTGATAGGCAGATTGCCAGATGGATGAGAACACCAATGCTGTTGTATTTTACTAGTTTTCCTACCATTGATATTTCCGTATCGAATAACATAATTTTTCGTCTTTCTCTTACCATTCTTTCATTAGTTAAATGTTTCAGGTTCACTGTATTTTCCCTCATTAAGATGTAGTGAATTTAACAGCTATAAGAAAAAAATTCATTTTCTAAATATACAGTACTATTACCCTTTACTGTTAGCAAGCATATTTATTATGAAATAGATAGTTTTCACAGCTAAGTATAGAAATTATCTTTCAGTTATATAGTATTTCGGAAAATCATATCAGCTACAAATTTAATATTATCAAATAGCATCATATTACAATCCTTTTCAAACAATGCATAATTGTTTAAATCTTTTTGCACAATTTTCATTTCCGTGATACTGTCTAATTATTTAAACAAAGAGACATCATTTTATCCAAGCAAAGTCTTTGTTAACTAAACCCTAGCAGTCTCAACATTCATTTCCAGATTCCCATTAAAGTACAAACACTCGTAGTTAACATCATAACTAGAAAACAAATAGAATCTCATTACTTAGTTGCTAACAGAAAACTTTAGCTCTTGGCCAATACTTTAAAATCGACAGACATAAACTTCAGGCACAAAACAATTACCATTACATTCCTTAAGATTGGAAGTAAGAACATCTTAGTACTAGCATGATCCTACATTATCACATTTTTTTAAAAATTGAAAACATAATAGTAAAACCATACGAATAGCTCACTATAAACATCCACTTTTAGAAGTTTAAATTATTGTTTTAATAATAGCAGAACCTTGCCGAGAACCACACTTCTGAGTTAAAATAATGTTTTAAGTAGCGAATTAAGACTACTTTACAAAAGGAAGTATTATGGTTCGACTTATAAGCTCAAGGATAAACCCTTGGCTTCCCTTTATACTATCCACAAAACCACAGTAAATAGGCAACAATAAGTTTCATTTTCTTTCATTCAAAATGGAGCAACGCCCACAGAACCATATTCACAACACTTGCCTTAAAACACAATTATTTTTACACAAAATAACTCATAGTAACAACCACACGAACACAAGTGGAATGAGAACTTGAATCCTTTCTTTTCCGAGAGCAGAAGAAGGGTGAAACCCTCTTCTAAGTATATTTCCTTACGGATTATACAATGGAAAACAATTACTACTAGAACAACGACGAAAGGGTCGAGAATTCATTCTCCCCAAGCTACCAACAGCTCATAGAATTTCGGTGAAGATCACTCTCAAAGCTCAAGAAAACACCAAGTCTCGACAAAGAACACATTGAAAGTTCACTATTCATCTAACCAGAGTGACAAGGTAACCACCGAGGCTTACCAGTCTAAATCGCAGTATTCAACCATCGAAAACCTAAGTTGGTGAAGCTATCGACAAGAGACCTGCCAATTGAAACCAAGAAGTGGTCAAAACAAGTTTTAAGAGGAACCATTACATATGAAATAACATTTGCTGGATTTTTCAAACTAGAAAAAAAGCTACAGGATTCAAACCAGGGACTTTTACCTTTAAAGATTATCACTGAATCAAAACGCAAAGACAGAGCATATTGCAACCTGTACTCCATCATTGAATGCAAAGAAGAGTGGAAACAATCTCATTTCAACTACCACTAGACAGACAAGAAAAACCGGGGACTGAATCAACTACCAAAAAGACTTGGCCACTCACTCTGAAACCTTAAGTGCAAAAGCTGATACAGTAAACTTCCAGTCTTAAAGCTATCATCAGGTCATGGTTTCGAACCAGGAGAACTCTTCATAGACACCTGCTATCAGACCCTGAAGGCTCTCGACCTGTCGGCCATTCCTTAGAGCCACTATACCGAATGCTGGGGAAAAGCAATAACTTCGTATGACATAGTGGAGAGTAGGGTTAGAGCCCAAAGATCAAAACCCTTGCTAGATCAACGTTGGAGATCACCGAAGGGTTTTCACATAAACCCAAGCAACAACCAAGTTTTAAATGATACCATCATTACCGTTGCCATCAAGGAGGACAACTCAGCCAAACTTCAACCAAAGGCTTGCAGCTCGTCACAATGGACGAAAACATTACCATACCTTCATGTGCCTAGCACTACGTGGATGTCCACGGAGACATTCCATTGTCTCGACAGATGTGAAGTTAAATGCAGAGGGTACCGTTGTGCCTGCCAGTACGAAAACCTTCACAGCATTAACTCTTACCATTACATTGTATCGAATTCAATGTTAAGACTTCACAACCCTGCCAATTTCCTTAATACATTGTGTTAGGACGAGGTTGTAATAGTTAGTTGGCTAGGATTCCATGATATCATAAAGGGTCATAATTAAGCACACACATATATTTCAATATATAAATGTATCGGACTTAGTACTTATGAAATCTCATTATAACATGGATTCTAATAAGAATTTAGTGTATAGTTCCTAGGTTAACATTTAAATAGAATTTGGTATATATTTCTAGGTTAGCATTTGAAATGTATATATATTTCTAGTTCTCATTAAATTATGAATTGCATGTAATGCTAGCATAGAATTGAATAAGAATTGTATATATTTCTTAGCATAGAATTGAAATGCTATTTGCATATATTCCCTAGACTAGAATTTGAAAATACGAATTGCATATAGTTTCTCTAGGATAAAATTTAAATAACGATTACATAAAATTGTTAGGTTCTAAGCATACAAAGAGATGCATATAGATAAGGTGCACAGTTTGTACCTAGCATTCATATAGAGATATTGTCTATCTTTATAAGTTCTGCATTATTAGAACTCAAAATAAAAATATATGAAGGTAAGAATTCTGTTATGCGATCTCATTTAATTATTTGCACAAAGAAATAAAAGAGCTAGTATAAGATTTTGTTTAGTTTAACCAGAGTTTCTCACCCGGTGGAATGTTCAACAATTTGTCTCTTAAACATTAATACATGGGAGATTACTGAAAACTGTTTAAAAAAACTCTTCGGTCACTTGTCTTAAACACTAGCCTTTACCTGTAAATTGCAACAAGTACAATTCAAATACTTTAGCATGAATGCTAAGTAAGCCTTGGGGCATCTGTAGGATCCCTTCATCATCAGCAAAAGAACAATAGTTAATACATTTAAAACATACATCAGTGCATCAAACAATAGAAGGATTATAAAATACAGTTGAGTAAGAATGACATCGAAACATAGATATTAATCATCTAGAAGCAAACTTTACACTTTTAACCAACACAGTATTTAGTACAGCAAGACGACCTTAAACATTATTATATTCCGCGCAGTTACAGCCTGCATTAATTGTTATATCAAAAAAATTTAAATTTTTGTGATTTTTTTGGGATGTTACAATGGGTTAGTTGTAGGGGGGTAGGGAGGTATATAAAGAGAGAGAGAAATGTTTATGTTATTAGTAGTAGGGTGATGGATATTACGAGGTATAGAGAGGGGGAATGTCAGGAGGATAGACGAGGCTTACAGGTATGGAGAGAGAGAGAGAGAGAGATGGGGTTGTTTAGTGGTGGGATGAGGGGGATTAGGAGATACATGGATATGGGGGGGTTACAGGTAGAGAGAGGGGTAAATAAAGAGAGATTGGGGGTTGTGAGTGTTAGTAGGGAGGGGATTAGGAAATACATAGAGAGTGGAGGTGCTAGTGGTATGGGGATTTGGAGAGAAACAAAGAGAGAGAGAATGAGGGGTATGAGTTGGGCGGGGGGTGAGGAGTGTGGTTCTAGGTGTGTAGGGATGGAGGGAGGGAGAGAGGGTTAGTGTTAATAAGAGGGATGTTGTGAGATAAAGAGGGATTGATGGGGGTTAGGGTTAGGGGAATTCAAAGAGAAAGGGAGAGAGTGATAAAGAGAGAGAGGAGTACGGGTAGGCATATAAGGGGTGGGAGGGTTGGGAGTAGCGTAGAGAGAGAGAGAGAGGGTTAGAGTGTCATGTCCCCTCATTGATACTCATTTGATTGAGTTCATAATCTAACCAATCCTTTGGATTGAGGAGAAAATTTCATACACTTGGGATTAATTTTGAAAGATAAGGCATTAATTAATTAGGAGGTGTTAATTTTATTTCCTTAAGTTTGAGATGCAATTAATAGAAGTTATTTTTCATTAATAAATATTTATTTTAATGAAATAAAGTGGATAATGATTCTCAAGAGTCCAATGGAGGATAATATTTAACCACGAGATAGATTCCAAAAGAAGAAAATATGAAAGTAGTTAAAGATGGGAAAGTAGGAAAAAGAAAGGAAAATATGGCACAAGGAAGAAAAGCAATAAAACTTAGGAAAAGTAGAATAAAGCAGAAAAGTAGATAAAAGAAGAAAGAAGGATCAGGCAAAAAAACAAGAAAAAGAAGGATAAGGAAGAAGAGAAGGACAAGGTAGAAAAGTAGGAAAAAGGCAGTAAAATAAAAAACATGATAAAGTAAAGGAAGAAAGGAAAGCAAAAAGAAAAGCTTGAAATCAAGTTATCCTTATCCACTCCATGAGGATGCATTAGCCTAGATGACTTGCTCAACAAGTCACCTCAAGTATATAAAAGAAGGATTGTGCACCATTTTCCCATCTTTTAGACAGTTTCATAATTGAATTGAGATCTATTGAGAGCATGTGCTTGACTTCTCCTTCAGTGGAAGCAACTGAATCTAGAGACTTCCTGAACTTCCTCTTCTGACCAAACATGGTGGGAACAAATCCAAAAATGTGAATATCATTATGAAACATGTGATCCACACCAACTAAGGTAGGATCAGCTCCATGAATGTGCATGTAGTTCTTTGATATCTCTTTTGAACCAACATGGGTGAGATTTTTACCAAATGAACTATGAAATGATGATGGTGGATCTTCAACAAGATCACTGGTGTATCCAACAGTGGTGGTGGACCACTTCGCAAAAGGAGTTGAACAAATAGATGCTAGATATCCAGGTTCTTGTGGATATGGATCTAGCTTTCGCTCTACTTTCCGAGTCTTCATTTTATCAACCTTCCTTGTTGGATTTTTTCCATTCAAGCAACTTTTACAGCTGCCTTGGGAAAATATGAGATTGGATAGATCTTCAACTAATTTTTTAGTTTGCATGCTCTGTAACTGTTTATAGCTGAGATGACATAGCCTACTCTCTTCATTTGCATGAGTGTGAAGAGAAGACTGCTTTGAGAGAGGTAGAAAGTGTGAGAACTCATAAAGTTTTGTTTTGTGGTTTGAAACACCTTTTGCAATGGTAGATCTTGATACCATGTCTTGAATTTAGACCTCATTTGGAGAGAACGTTACCTGCTTGGGATCTCCAGTATGGTTCATTAGATATACTAAAAGTAGATTTGCAGTGAGAGTGGGGACATAGAGCACATCTCAGAAGTACCTATGATCAAGTTTGATTCTTCCAATCGCCTCAGAGGAGACCTCATAATCATTCCCCAACATGATGGATGGTCCAAGAGTAGCTTTGAATCCAATGAAGAGATCCTTGGAGGAACACATGTGTCTTGATGCTCTAGAATCTATGATGAAGGAGGATTGAGTTGATGAACCTCACATAAGGACATGGCATCTCTCTTTGTTCTCAGATCCATATGGTTCACTTTGTTTCTTTATAGAACATGAAGGTACTGGAAGAGTATTTTTTTCAAGAAGTGAAGCCATGAGATCTATGGTCTTCTTCATACATGAGCTCCCAGGATGATATCCTCGGTTACAGTATGTGCACTTGGATTTTCCCTTCTGAGATGTCTTTTCCTTCTTAGGATTGGAAACTCCATCTGACTAGTTTGGCGCCTCCTGCTGCTTTTGGTCATTCGACTTCCTATCTGAAATTTTTTGTTTTCCTTTACCATTCCCCCTTCTTGACTCAGTAGATGCAAGAGTTGAATCCAAATTGGTTTTTATCACTCCCATGCGCACTAGCTTCTCCTCCTCAAGTGTGAGAGATTGGGTGAAGTCTTCAAGCGAAGGGAATTTCCGTCTTGGAATGGAAAACTTTGATAAAATGAAGGTAGAAACAAACACTGAATAATTAGGGCCTAGCATTGACACGATGGTAAGGATGAGTTTGTATTCTTCCTTCTTAATCCCATACCTCTTCAACTGTGAAATCAAGTTCTCGAATTTATTGAGAAACTTAGTGATAGTTTCAAAACTACCTGGGATCAAGGAGATTAGCTCATTTTCTAATTTATGACCATTCAAGTCATCCTTTTTGACCAAGAACATATTTGAGCTTGTCCCAAAACTCGTTTGGAGTCTTCAGATCAATAACATGAAAGTGTAGGTCTTCAGAAATGCTAAGTAGAAGCAGTCCTACAGTTTCATCAAGCTTGTCTAAGTACTTGTATTTCTCTACTGCACCAATGGGATCAACTGTAGAGCCATTAACCACTCTACAAAGGATCCTGGACTTCAATAATATGTCCATATTTTCCTTCCATTTGAAGTAGTTTAATGAATTCAACTTCATATCCATGATACTAAAGAATTAAAAGTTGAAGAGAGGATAGTCCTGCAAAACAAATGAGAATTATGAAATGGAGATCTACTGCAATTCAAATTTAACACTGCGTTAGGACACTAAGCACATGTGACTGGGTCCCTCACACTTGGATAGAAATCACTGGATTGCTCCAGTGAATTCAAGGAAATAGCACCAGGATTTGTTGTGGAAACCTAAAGGCTTTTGGTGCTCAATGAAAGATAACTGCTCAAGGAATTGCTGCAACTTCTACTGCTGTAGCAAATAGCTATTGTCAGCTCTGATACCATGTGATATTTTAAAAGTAGGATTAGTCAGTTGTAGCATACCTCACTAAAAATCACTCAAGAAGTGCATAAAGGAGAAGAAGAAATTGAGATTCAATAATCACTCATACACAAGAAATGACAAAAACTGTTGTATCATGCATCAGCTGTAAGCTAGCACTGTGAAAAGTGAATAATAACTGAATACAATCAAATGAATTTGAATGCCTCCTAAGTTCATTTGAATTATCCTCAATCTATGGCTTGGATGACATTAGAGACATCATCCAATCAGTAATAGTGCTCACAAGTGGTCAAACATTAGTCAAATGAGTCTAACTGAGTCTAACTGGTGCATGTGGCACAAATATAGGGAAGGAGACTCCAATGTGGGCGTATGAGGAGCTATGAGTAGTCAGTATAGCTGATCTAGTATCTCTAGAGCTCTATATAAGTGGTTCAGTTAGTTAAACTAGTAATTAGTTCTTAAAACAAGGAACACATCCTCTAATCATGGAACTATCTGAAGAATCTCCTAAATAGGTAGAAGAGGGTGCATTTTTTTTCCAGTGATGTGTGGCTAGGAGGGATAGAACGGAGCAGAAACAGGCTCCTCAAGCTAAAAAATTGGGGACCAGGTGTTGGGAGACTACCATACTGATGACTGGATGCATGCATTATGACTGGATGCATGCAGAATGCATGCAAGCATGAAAAATATAAAAATTATGGTGAGAATATTTGAACACCCCCTTGCACCCCCCCTCGCAAGCCAAACTATGAGGAATAACTAAAATGGTAGGGCTTTGGTAACTGAGACCAAACGTCACCCCGTACAACAATCTAAATAAATAAAGTGAGGAAAGAGGGAAAACCCAGTGGGAATAAATCCCCCATCAAGATACACTATGGTAGGATGATCAATCATGTACATCACTCACCCCAAATGGTAAGTGGACTTCTCCACCGAAGAAATATCTATCGACAAGAAATGGATTAGTAATGTGAGAAGGATGAAACCTTCCATTCTGAAAATCAGATCTAGTTCTCCTCGGATCAAGTGGATCTCCCACAAGATCTCTGAAAGATATAAGAGTAGTGGATACCCATATAGGAATAGGAGGATCATCAGGTGCAATATAATTAGGTTCTTATGGAGCTAGATCTTCCATTCTCTCATCTTCGCTAATAGGTGCTAGATCTTCAGGTTCTTTTGGATCTAGATCTATGATTCGCTCTTCATCATATTCACTCTCATACTCTGAATCTGAACTGTCATGTGATGAAGGTCACACTCTTGGAGCTCATCATCACTTCCAAACTCTTAATCTAAAATCTCATGTGATAAATCTTTGCTCTCTCTCTCATCATTACTTCCAAACTCTGAATCTGAAGGTGGATCATGTTCCAAGAACATGTGCTTGACTTCTCCTTCAGTGGAAGCAACTAAATCTGGAGACTTCCTGAACTTTCTCTTTTGACCAAACATGGTGGTAACAAATCCAAAAATGTGAATATCATTCTGAAACATGTGATCCACACCAACTGAGGTAGGATCAGCTCCATGAATGTGCATGTATTTCTTTGATATCTCCTTTGAACCAACATGGGTGATATTTTTACCGAATGAACTATGATATGATGATGGTGCATCTTCAACAAGATCACTAGTGTATCCAACAATGGCGGTGGCCCACTTTGCAATAGGATTTGAAGAAATAGATGCTAGATCTACAGGTTCTTGTGGATATGGATCTAGCTTTCCCTCTACTTTCTGAGTCTTCATTTTCTCAACCTTCCTTGTTGGATTTTTTCCATTCAAGCAACCTTTACAGGTGCCTTGGGAAAATATAAGATTGGATAGATCTTCAACTAAATTTTGAGTTTGAATGCTCTGCAAATGTTTGTAGCTGAGATGACATAGCCTACTCTCTTCATTTGCATGTGTGTAAAGAGAAGACTCCTTTAAGAGAGATATAAAGTGTGAGAACTCATAGAGTTTTGTTTTGTTGTTTGCAACACCTTTTGCAATGGTAGATCCTCATACCATGTCTTTAATTTCAACCTCATTTGGAGAGAAGGTCACCCTCTTGGGCTCTCCAGTATGGGTCATCTAATATACTGAAAGTAGATTTGCAATGAGAGTGGGGACATAGAGCACATCTGAGAAGTACCCATGATCAAGTTTGATTCTTCCAATCCCCTCAGAGAAGACCTCAGAATCATTCCCCAACATGATGGATGGTCCAACAGTAGCTTCAAATCCAATGAACAGATCCTTAGAGGAACACATGTGTCTTGATGCTCCAGAATCTCTGATGAAGGAGGATTGAGTTGATGCACCTGGCATGAGGACATTGCATCTCTCTTTGTTCTCAGATCTAGATGGGTCACTCTCTTTCTTTCTATCACATGCAAGTACTGGAAGATTATTTTTTTCAAGAAATGAAACCATGAGATCTATGGTATTCTTCATACATGAGCTCCCAGGGTGATATCCTTGGTTACAGTATGTGCACTTGGATTTTCCCTTTTGAGATTTCTTTTCTTTATTAGGATTCAAAACTCCATCTAAATGGTTTGGAGCCTCCTTCTACTTTTGGCCATTTGACTTCATATCAGAATTTTTTTTCTTTTTCCTTTACCATTCCCTCTTCTTGTCTCAGTAGATGCAAGAGTAGAATCCAATTTGGTTTTTATCACTCCCATGTGCACTAGCTTCTCCTCCTCAAGTGTGAGAGATTGGATGAAGTATTCAAGTGAAGGGAATTTCCATCTTGGAATGGACAACTTTGTTGAATGGACGGTAAGAAAAACACTGAATAATCAGGGCCTATCTTCGACATGATGGAAAGGATGAGTTTTTTTTCTTCCTTCTCAATCCCATACCTCTTCGACTATGAAATCAAGTTCTTGAATTTATTGAGAAACTCAGTGATAGTGTTGAAATTGCTTGGGCTCAAGGAGATGAGCTCATTTTCAAATTCATGACCCTTCAAGTCATCCTTCTGACCATGAAGAGATTCAAGCTTGTCCCAAACCTCCTTTGGAGTCTTCAGATCAATAACATGAAAGTGTAGGTCTTCAGAAATGCTAAATAGCAGCAGTCCTACTGCTTCATCAAGCTTGTCTAAGTACTTGGATTTCTCTACTACACCAGTGGGCTCGACTGTAGATCCATTCACCGCCTAGAAAGGATCTTCGACCTCAATAAGATGTCCATATTTTCCTTCCATTTGAAGTAGTTGAATGAATTCAACTTGAGATCCATGATACTGAAGAATTTGAAGTTGAAGAGAGGATAGTATTGCAAAACAAATGAGAATTATGAAATGGAGATATGCTGCAATTCGATTTGAGCAGTGTGTTAGGACACTAAGAAAATGTGACTGGGTCCTTCACACCTGGCTAGAACTCACTGGATTGCTCCAAGGAATTCAAGGAAATAGCACCAATATTTTTTGTGGAAACCCAAAGGCTTCTGGTGCTCAATGAAAGACAACTGCTCAAGGAATTGCTGCAACTGTTGCAATTTGAATAGCTACTGTTAGCTCTGATACCATGTGATATTTTAGAAGTAGGATTACTCAGATGTAGCAGAACTCACTAAAAATCAATCAAGAAGTGCATAAAGAAGAAGAAGAAATTGAGATTCAATAATCACTCATACACAAGAAATGACAAAAATTGTTGTATCATACATCAGCTGTGAGCTGGCACTGTCAAAAATGAATAATAACTCAGTACAACCAAATGAATTTGAATGCCTCCTCAAGTCATTTGAATTCTCCTAAATGTGTGGCTTAGATGACATTGGAGACATCATCCAATTAGTAATAGTGGTCACAAGTAGTCAAACATTAGTCATATGAGTCTAAGTGAGTCTAACTGGTGCATGTGGAACAAATGTAGGGAAAGAGACTCTAGTGTGGGTGCATGAGGAGTTGTCAGTAGTCAATATAGCTTATCTAGTCTCTACGGAGGTCTATCTAAGTGGTTCAATCAGTTAAACTAGTAAGCAATCCTCAAATTAAGGAACATATCCACTAGTCATGGAACTAACTAAAGAATCTCCTAAATAGGTGGAAGAGGGTGCACTTGTAATCCAGTGATGAAAACAAGGGTGCATATGTGGCTAGGAGGGCTAGAAAGGAGTAGAAACAGGCTCCTGGGGCTGAAAAACTGGGGACTAGGTGTCGGGAGACTACCATACTGATGAATGGATGCATGCAAATGCATTCATGATGACTGGATGCATGTAGAATACACGCAGGCATGAAAAATATAAAAATGATGGTGAGAATATTCCAACACCCCCCCACAAGCCAAACTATGAGGAACAACTGAAATGGTAGGGCTATGGTAACTGAGACCAAAGGTCACCCCGTACAACAATCGAAATAAATAAAATGAGGAAAGAGGGGAAAGCCAGTGGGAAGAAACCCCTCCCTTAATATAGAATATGGTAGGATGATCAATTATGTACATCACTCACCCCAAATGGTAAGTGGACTTCTCCATCGAAGAAATATCTAACGGCAAGAAATGGATCAGTAATGTGAGAAGGATGAAACCTTCCATCTAAAAATAAAATCTAGTTTTCCTTGGATCAAGTCGATCTCCCACAATATCTATGGCAGATTTAAGAGTTTCGGATACACATATAGTAAGAGGAGGATCATCAAGTGCAAGATCATCAGGTTCTTATGGATCTGGATCTTCCATTCGCTCATCTTCACTAATAGGTGCTAGATCTTCAGGTTCTTTTGGATCTGGATCTAGCAGTCACTCTTGGTCATCTTCACTCTCATACTCTTAATCTTAACTGTCATGTGATTAAGGTTCACTCTCTTGGAGCTCATCATCACTTCCAAATTCTGAATCTGAACTCTCATGTGATGAAGCTTTTCTCTCTTTCTCATCATCACTTCCAAAATTTGAATATGAAGGTGGATCATGTTCCAAGAACATGTGCTCAACTTCTCCTTCAGTGGAACCAAGTGAATCTGGAGACTTCCTGAACTTGCTCTTTTGGCCAAACATGGTTGTTAACACCCAAAAAGTGCTCACTAGCTCATTCCCTTATTCACATGACCCACTTGTCCACTTTTTGCACCATTTGAGCCTCTAAAACCTTCAAAAGGTCACCAAAAACACCATAAATGTGCATGTAGTTCTTTGATATCTCCTTTCAACCAACATGGTTGATATTTTTAGCAAATGAACTATGATATGATGATGGTGGACCTTCAACAAGATCACTAGTGTATCCAACAGTTGTGGTGGCCCACTTTGCAATAGGAGTGGAACAAATAGATGCTAGACCTCTAGGTTCTTGTGGATCTAGATCCATTTTTCACTCTACTCTTTGAGTCTTCATTTTCTCAACCTTCCTTGTTGGATTTTTGCCATTCAAACAACCTTTCTAGGGGCCTTGGGAAAATATGATATTGGATAGATCTTCAACTAAATTTTTAGTTTGCATGCCCTGCAAATGTTTGTAGCTGAGATGAGATAGCCTAGTCTCTTCATTTGCATGAGTGTGAAGAGAAGACTGCTTTGAGAGAGGTATAAAGTGTAAGAACTTATAGAGTTTTGTCTTTTGGTTTGCAACACCTTTTGCAATGATAGATCCTGATACCATGTCTTGAATTTCAACCTCATTTGGAGAGAAGCTCATCCTCTTGGGCTCTCCAGTATGGTTCATCTGATATATTGAGAGTAGATTTGTAGTGAGAGTGGGGACATAGAGCACATATAAGAAGTACCCATGATCAAGTTTGATTCTTCCAATATCCTCAAGGGAGACCTTAGAATCATTCCCCAACATGATGGATGGTCCAACAGTAGCTTCGAATCCAGTGAAGAGATCCTTGGAGGATGACATGTGTCTTCATGATCCGTAATCTATGATGAAGGAGGATTGAGTTGATGCACCTTCCATGAGGGCATGGAATCTCTCTTTGTTCTCAGATCCAGATGGCTCACTCTCTTTCTTTCTAGCACATGGAGGTACCGGAAGATTTGTTTTTCAAGAAGTGAAGCAATGAGATCTATGGTCTTATTCACACATGAGCTCTTAGGGTGATATCCTCGGTTATAGTATGTGCACTTATATTTTCCCTTTTGAGATGTATTTTCCTTCTTCGGATTCAAAATTCCTTTCACACCTGGCTAGAACTCACTAGATTTCTCCAGTGAATTCAAGGAAATAGCACCAGGAATTGTTGTGGAAACCCAGAGGCTTCTGGTGCTCAATGAAAGACAACTACTCAAGGAGTTGCTGCAACTGCTACTACTGTAATTCGAATAGCTACTGTTAGCTTTGATACCATGTGATATTTTAGAAGTAAGATCACTCAGCTATAGCATACCTCACTAAAAGTCACTCAATAAGTGCATAAAGAAGAAGAAGAAATTGAGATTCAATAATCACTCATACACAAGAAATGACAAAAACTCATTAGAGAAATTTTGAGGTCAAAAAAGGGCCTCAAAACAAAGAAAATGTACTATAAAATACAACCAATCACATTCTAGTAGATGACATCATCCCCCTTGGTGAGGTGGCATTGCATGAGTTAAGAAATCTTATTTGTCAAATTTTCTATGGTGGATGAAAACACATAGTTAACCAAGGTAGTGGTGTAAGTACTTTTAAGTCATAAAGTAAAGTACTCATAATGATAGTCTTTTCATAAAATAATATTATTGTCATTTTCAAGTAAAGTACTCATAATAAATGTCTTTTCACACTTTCACATAAAATAATATTATTGTCATTTTCAAGTGAAGTACTCTTAATTCATAAAGAAAGTCCTTTCACATTTTTTTATAAAATAATATATTATCATTTTTATGTTTTTAATTTTAAATTATATATTCACTCCATTTTATTTAATAACATAATGTCAAACTAATAAAGAATAATAATAGATTTAATAAATAATAATAATAATAATGCAATGTGGATTATAATAATATTATTGACATTTTACATGTAAATAAATTCTCAATTAAATTACATTATTAAATTCATGAGAAAAGTACTAAATATAAAAAGTCAACATAAAATTAAAAAAAAAACTCTTAAAAATGTTTTTTATTATTTAATTTCATTTGCAAGTTCAAGACAAATAAATGTTAAAGGACAATACATTTTTGGGAATTTACAATGAATCTTAGTCACATCAATGTAGACTTATTTTATTAATTTTATTTCTAGTGAATTTTGAAAAGTAACTCAACCATGGTTATTTATATTGTGTATAGAAAATAGTGTGGGAGGTGACTTGTCATATATACCTACCCCATAAAACCCCCAATTCATAATATTTTAATATATCTCATATTTTTGTAGTACATCTCTTAGGAGGCCCTTTTTTGACCTCAAAATCTCTCTAATGTATTGTATCATATATCAGCTATGAGATGGCACTATGAAAATTGAATATAATAACTTAATACAATCAAAGGAATTTGAATGACTCCTAAGGTCATTTTAATTATCCTAAATGTGTGGCTTGGATGACATTGGAGACATCCAATCAGTAATAGTGGTCACAAGTGGTCAAGCATTAGTCAAATGATTCTAACTTAGTCTAACTGGTGCATGTGGCAGAAATGTAGGGAAGGAGACTCCAATGTGTGTGGATGAGAAGCTGTCAGTAGTCAGTAAAGCTGATCTAATCTCTCTCGAGGTGTATCTAAGTGGTTCAGTTAGTTAAACTAGTAATCAGTCCTCAAATCAAGGAACGGATCCACTAATCATGGAACTAACTGAAGAATCTCCTAAATAGGTGGAAGAGGGCGCACTTGTACTCCAGTGATGAAAACAAGGGCGCATATGTGGCTAGGAGGGCTAGAATGGAGCATAAACAGAATCTTGGGGATGAAAAACTGAGGACTAGGTGCTGGGAGACTACCGTACTAATGACTGGATGCATGCATATGCGTGCATGATGACTGGATGCATGCACAATGCATGCGAGCATGAAAAATATAAAAATTATGGTGAGAATATTCCAACACCCCCCGCAAGCCAAACTATGAGGAACAACTAAAATGGTAGGGATCTGGTAACTGAGACCAAAGGTCACCCTATACAACAATCTAAATAAATAAAGTGAGGAAAGAGGGAAAACCAAGTGGGAAGAAATCCCCCCCTTAAGATAGACTATGGTAGGATGATTAATCATGTATATCACTCATCCCAAACGGTAAGTGGACTTCTCCACCGAATAAAGATCTATCAGCAAGAAATGGATCAGTAATGTGAGAAGGATGAAACCTTCCATTCTGAAAATCAAATCTAGTTCTCCTTGGATAAAGTGGATCTCTCACAAGATCTTCGGTAGATCTAAGAGTAGTGGATACCCATATAGGAAGAGGAGGATTATAAAGAGCAAGATCATCAGGTTCTTGTTGATTTAGATCTTCCATTCACTCAACTTCACTAATAGGTGCTAGATGTTCAGGTTCTTTTGGATCTGGATCTAGCATTCGCTCTTGATCATCTTCACTCTCATACTCTGAATATGAACTATAAGGTGAAGAAGGTTCACTCTATTGGAGCTCATCATCACTTCCAAACTCTGAATTTGAACTCTCATGTAATGAAGCTTTGCTCTCTTTCTCATCATCACTTCCAAACTCTAAATATGAATGTGGATCATGTTCCAAGAACATGTGCTTGACTTCTCCTTTAGTGGAAGCAAGTGAATCTGGAGGCTTCCTGAACTTGTTCTTTTGACCAAACATGGTGGAAATAAATCCAAAAATGTGAATATCATTTTGAAACATGTGATCCACACCAACTGAGGTAGGATCAACTCCATGAATATGCATGTAGTTCTTTGATATCTCCTTTGAACCAACATGGGTGATAGTTTTACCAAATGAACTATGATATGATGATGGTGGATCTTCAACAAGATCACCAGTGTATCCAACAGTGGTGGTGGCCCACTTTGCAATAGGAGTTGAAAAAATAGATGTTAGATCTCCAGGTTCTGATGGATCTAGATTCATCTTTCGCCTACTCTCTGAGCCTTCATTTTCTCAACCTTCCTTGTTAAATTTTTGCCACTGAAGCAACCTTTAGAGGTGCCTTGGGAAAATCTTTTATTGGATAGATCTTCAACTAACTTTTGAGTTTGCATGCTCTGCAAATGTTTGTAGCTGAGATGACATAGCCTAGTCTTTTCATTTGCATGTGTGAAGAGAAGACTCCTTTGAGAGAGGTATAAAGTGTGAGAAATCATAGAGTTTTGTTTTGTGGTTTGCACCACCTTTTGGAATGATAGATCTTGATACCATGTCTTAAATTTAGACCTCATTTGGAGAGAAGGTCACCCTCTTGGGCTCTCTAGTATGGGTCATCTGATATATTGAAAGTAGATTTGCAATGAGAGTGGGGACATAGAGCACATATAAGAAGTACCCATGATCAAGTTTGATTCTTCCAATCCCCTTAGGGATACCTCAGAAGCATTCCCCAACATGATGGATGGTCCAATAGTAGCTTCGTATCCAATGAGGAGATCCTTGGAGGAAGACATGTGTCTTGATGCTCCAGAATCTATGATGAAGGAGGATTGAGTTGACGCACCTTCCATGAGGGCATGGCATCTCTCTTTGTTCTCAGATCCAGATGGTTCACGCTCTTTCTTTCTAGCACATGCAGGTATTGGAAGATTATTTTTGTCAAGAAGTGAAGGATCTATGGTATTCTTCATACATGAGCTCTCATGGTGATATCCTTGGTTATAGTATGTGCACTTGGATTTTCCCTTTTGAGATGTTTTGTCCTTCTTAGGATTTGAAACTCCATCTGACTGATTTAGACCCTCCTTATTTTGGTCGTTCGAATTCCTATCATACTTTTTTTGTTTTCCTTTACCATTTTCTCTTCTTGACTCAGTAGCTGCAAGAGATGAATCCAATTTGGTTTTTATCACTCCCATGTGCACTAGCTTCACCTCCTCAAGTGTGAGAGATTGGATGAAGTCGTGAGATGAAGGGAATTTCCATCTTGGAATGGAAAACTTTGTTGAATGGAAGGTCGAAACAAAAACTGAATAATTAAGGCCTAGCTTCGACAGGATGGAAAGGGTGACTTTTTTTCTTCCTTCACAATCCCATACCTCTTCAACTGTGAAATCAAGTTCTTTAATTTATTGAGAA
Organism: Larix kaempferi; assembly: GCA_027924585.1. Classification (NCBI taxonomy): domain Eukaryota; kingdom Viridiplantae; phylum Streptophyta; class Pinopsida; order Pinales; family Pinaceae; genus Larix; species Larix kaempferi. The sequence goes on along the minus strand of BSBM01000344.1, from coordinate 1,658,184 downwards.
ACTCAGTGATAGTTTTGAAACTGCTTGGGCTCGAGGAGATGAGCTCATTTTCTAATTTATGATGCTTCAAGTCATCCTTCTAACCAAGAAGAGATTTGATCTTGTCCCAAACCTCCTTTGGAGTCTTCAAAGAATAACATGAAAGTGTAGGTCTTCAAAAAGGCTATGTAGCAGTAGTCCTACTGCTTCATCTAGCTTGTCTAAGGACATGGATTTATCTACTACACCAGTGTGCTCAACTACAGAGCCATTCACCAGTCTAGAAAGGCTCTTCAACTTCAAGAATATGTCCATCTTTGCCTTCCATTCGAAGTAGTTGAATGAATTCAACTTGAGATCCATGATACTAAAGAATTCGAAGTTGAAGAGAGGATAGTCCTACAAAACAAATGATAATTATGAAATGGAGATCTACTCCCATTTGAATTGAACACTGCCTTAGGACATTGAGCACATGTGACTGGGTCCTTGACACCTATATATACCTCACTAGATTGCTCCAATGAATTCAAGGAAATAGCAGCAGGATTTGGTGTGGAAACCCAGAGGCTTCTGGGGCTTAATGAAAGAAAGCTGCTGAAGGAGTTGCTGCAACTACTACTCCTGCAATTGGAATAGCTATTGTGAGCTCTGATACCATGTGATATTTTAGAAGTAGGATCACACAGTTGTAGGAGACCTCGCTAAAACTCACTAAAGAAGTGCAGAAAGAAGAAGAAGAAATGGAGATTCAATAATCACTCATACGCAAGAAATGACAAAAACCGAGGTATCATACATCAACTATGAGTTGGCACTGTGAAAAATGAATAATAACTCAATACAATCAAATGAATTTGAATGCCTCCTAAGGTCATTTAAATTCTCCTCAATGTGTGGCTTAGATGACATTGGAGACATCATCCAATCAATAATAGTGGTCACAAGCTGTCAAACATCAGTCAAAAGAGTCTAACTGAGTCTAACTGGAGCATGTGGCAGAAATGTAAGGAAGCAGACCCCAATATGGGTGCATGAGGAGCTGTGAGTAGTCACTATAGCTGATCTAGTCTGTCTGAAGGTCTATCTAAGTGGTTCAGTTAGTTAAACTAGTAATCAGTCCTCAAATCAAGGAACAGATCTACTAATCATGGAACTAACTAAAGAATCACCTAAATATGTGCAAGAGGGCGCACTTGTACTCTAGTGATGAAAAAAAGGGTGCATATGTGGCTAGGAGGGATAAAACTGAGCATAAACATGCTCCTCGAGCTGAAAAACTAGGAACTAGGTACTAGGAAACTACCATACTGATGACTGGATGCATGCATGATGACTGGATGCATGTAGAATGCATGCAAGCATGCAAAATATAAAAATGATGGATAGACTATTCCAACACTCCCTGCCCCTATCCCTCCGCCAACCCCTTCCCCTCTCTACCCACTCTTAGCCCCCCTCCCCCTCTCACCCCCCTCTCTGACCCCTCTCACCCTCCCTCCAACCCTTACCCTCACCCTCTCTCTACCCCTCTCTTCCACACCATCATCCTTGCACCCTCCCCTTCCCCCTCTCCTTCACCATTCCCCTCACTTTCTTCCTCTCCCACCCGCTCTCCCTCCCCTATCCCCCTTTTCTCTCTCTCTCTCTTTAATAATTACTAACCCTTATCCCTCCCTCTCTCCCCCAACCCCCTAATGCTTCCCCCCCCCTCTCTCACACTCCCACTACCCCTAACCCTCCCCCTCTCTCCATAATGATGCTCATACTCTACCAACCCATACCCACCCAATATTCTCTCCCCCACTCCCTCCGTACCCTCTCCCCTCTCCCTCTTCCTATCCCTCCTCCTCTTACTATGCCTCTTCCTCTCCCTTTTCCTCCCCCACACCCTCCATCAACCCATCTCCCTACCCCTCCCCCTCTCTCTCCCACCCTCTTTCTCCCTATACCCCCCTCGCCCCTCTCCCCAAATCCCTCTCCCACTCCCCCTCCCACCGCTCGATGCAATCTCTCTCTCTCTCTACCAAAACCCTATACTCCCCTCTCTCTAACTTCCCTAACACTCCTCCCTCCCCCCTCCCCCTCTCCCCCTTTTCTCTCTCTCTCCCTCTAATAATTACTAACCCCTATCCCTCCCTCTCTCCCTGAACCCATTGATGCTTCCCCCCTCTCTCTCACACTCTCGCTACCCCTAACCCTCGCCTCTCTCCATAATTATGCTCCTACTCTCCCAACCCATACCCACCCAATATCCTCTCCCTCACTCCCTCCCCATCTCTCCCCCATCGTCTCCCATCTCCCTCTCCCTCTCCCTCTCCCTCCCCCTCCCCCTCTTCCTATGCCTCCTACTCTCCGTTTTCCTTCCCCTCCCACCCTCCATCACCCACTCTCCCTACCCCTCCCCCTCTATCCCCCACCCTCTCTCTCCCTATATCCCCCTCCCCCCCTCTCCCCACATCCCCCTCCCCCCTCTCCCCACATCCCCCTCCCCCCTCTCCCCACATCCCCCTCTCCCTCTCCCCCCTCCCACCTTCTCTCTCCCCACATCCCCCTCCCCCTCCCCCTCCCACCCTCTCTCTCCCCACATCCCCCTCCCACCCTCTCTCTCCCCACATCCCCCTCGCCCCTCTACCCAAATCCCTCTCCTTATCCCCCTCCCTCTCTCTCCCCCACCCTCCCCTCCCTCCCCTTCTACCTTAGGCAAAGCACTCCCTCCCTCCCCCATCCACTTCCCCCCCTCTCTCTCCCTCTCTCTCTCCCTCCCCCTTACCATCCCCGTCCATTCCCCCCTTTTGCTATCTCCCCTACCCTTTCTGCCCCACCATCCCCCTTTATTCCCTACCCTCTATGCCCCAACCTCCCCCTATCTCTCCTACCTTCTCTGATACACACTCTCCATCCCCCTCTCCCTCCCTCTCTCCCTCTCTGTTCAACCCTCCCTATGCCCCTCTCTCCCCTTTGTCTCTCCCTCTCCCTCTCCCTCTCCCTCCCCCTCCACCTTTCGCATTCTCTACCACCCTCTTCCTCCCTCCCCTTTTCCATCCCACCAATCTTTCCCTCCATCCCCATCTCATTCCCCCTCTTCCTCTTCCTTTCCTTCCCACTCCCCCTCTCCCTTCCCCTCTCTCGCCTACCCTCCTTGCCCAACCATCCCCCTCTCTCCCACTCCCCCTCTTCCCCACCCTATCCCTTCCACTCCTCCTCCCCTCCATCTCTCTCTCACTCTTGCTCTCTCTCTCTCTCTCCACCTATTCCCCCTAACCCTCACAAACCCCTACCATTCCCTTTCTCTCTCTAATATTCCCCTTAACACTTACAAACCCATACCTCTCTCTCTCTCTCTCTCTCTCTCTCGTATTCTGCATAACCTTGACAAAACTCTACCCCTCACTCTCCCTCCCCCAAACCCTTGGTGCTCCCCTACCCTCTCTCATACTCTCACTACCCCTAACTCTCCTCTCCCTCCTTAACCATCCACCTACTCTCTTTTCCCATACCTCCTTGTCTCCCTCTTCCTCTAACTCTCCCTCCCCTTTCCCCGCTCCCCATATCTCCCTATCCCTCCCACATTCATCACTCTACCAAACCCTCATCCCTAACCCCCCACTTCCCCTCCCCATCCCCCCTCCCCCTCTCCCCCTTCCCCTCTTTGTATTCCTCTCCCTCCTCCCTCCCCATCTCACCCTTAACCCCTCTGTATTCCTCCCCCTCTCCCTTCCCCCCCCTCTCCCCCCCCCTTGCTCTTACTCTCTCATTCCCCTCCCCTCTCTCTCTCTCTCTCTCTCTCTCTCTACCTCAACCCTATACTCCCCTCTCTCTAACTACCCTATCCATCCTCTCTCACCATAACCCCCCTCCTACTCTCCCTAGCCATACACCCCCTACCCTTCCCCTCTCTATATTCCTCCCCCCCCCTCCCTCCCCATCTTACCCTTCCCCTCTTTGTATTCCTCCCCCTCCCATTCCCCCCTCTCCCTTTCCATTCCCCTCTCTCCTTGGTCTCCCTCTCTCACCCACCCCTCCTCTCTCTCTGTCTATCTCTCTCTCTCTGCCCCAACCCTGTACTCCCCTTTATCTAACTACCCTATCCATCCTCTCTCACTGTAACGCCCCTCCTACTCTCCCTACCCTAATATCTATCTCTTTCTCTCCCCCAACCTCACTCCTCTCCCCTACTCCCAATCACCCATGCCCTCCGCCCCTCGCCCGCAAAGCCTCTCTCTCTCTCTCTCTCACCCACCCACACACACACACACCTCTACTCCTCCAGCTACCCCTAACCTTCACCCCTCTCTCACCTTCAAACATTGGGGGTTAATGGCTATAAAGACATGAGATTAGGGTAACAGTTAGAGGGGACTAAATATTAAATGTTACAGTACTTTAGAGTAAGTGGTTATAATAATTAAGTATATAAGGGTTAGCAATTATAGCTTCAATGAGTTTATAGATGTTTAATTTTAGGAAAGTTATAAATTTTACTTATTAATATTTATAAGATTACAATGATCACATGTTTTAAGGATTTTATCTATATGATGTTGTAGATTGAATGACTAGAAATTAGAGGGAAGAAGGGTTATAATAATTAAGTATATAAGGGTTAACAATTCTAGCTTATTTGAGCTTATAGATGTTTAATATCATCAAAGTTAGAGATGTTTGAGTGTAGAAAAGTTATGGAGGTTACTAGTAGGGATTATAGGATTACAATGATTAGGAGTTAAGAGTTATAAGGGTATTAGGGATATGAAGTGTTAGGTTGATGGATAAGAGATTCAAGTTAACGATTATAAGAATTAGGATTTAATATTTATTGATAAGAGGATATAAATTTTATTTATTAAAAATTAAAAGTTATAGATTTAATATTTATCATGAGTTTTGAGATACCTTAATAGGTAAAGTTATAATGGATTAAAAAGTAAGGTATACCTTATTACATAAAGTTATAAGAAATTAAAAAAAAGGCAATTAGTAATTAAAATGTGTAAGCAAATAGGAACAAGAGTTTAGTGTCAATGGAGGTAAGGAGTTAAAATAATTTAAAATATTTAATATTTATGTAAAAATTTAAAAAGAATGCAACAACGAATTAAAATGTGTAAGCAAATAAGAACAAGAGTTTAGTGTCAATGGAAGTAAGGAGTTAAAATAATTTAAAATATTCAATATTCATGTTATATTATCATACCTTAACAAATTCCCCAATTTGAAAAAATCAAAAGGAACCAGAGACTAATTTACAAAAAACAAATTCCAAGTGGCACTCGCTTTGGATTTTTATGGGAGATGAGAGCATACCAAATCTCAAGGGAAATCGTGTTTCGTAAACGATTTTAAAATCCACGTGGTAAAATTATAGGCAATCCTCAAAGATTTATACTCCAAATGATAAACCAGTGCACATTGTTAAGGACGAGACTAACAAATTTATTACACATTACTAAAAATATTTAATTTCCATGTTGCAATGGTTATATTTTTTCTATTGGTAAAAGTGGTGAACATGTTAAAAACATATAAAATACAAAATACAAACTAAAAAAAATTGCGCTACAGGAGAGGTGAACCAAACGTGGTAGATGGATGAGGTGGTAGGTGTAAATGTAAATGTAAATGGGTGATGTGGCATTGCTCTTCTTTATATTTCCTCGGAAACAGAGGACCATGCCACGTTAAGGGAGATGCTGCCAAATCTAGGGAAGGAAATCTAATTGGTGAGCCACAGTACTATAGGTGGTAAACTAGGCTAATTGGTAATCTAGGGAAGGAAATCTAATTGGTGAGCCACTTCTTGATGTGAAAACTTCAAGGGAGTAGAAATAGATCGTTCCAGACCGGATTATAAGAGGTTTTGGGTAACAATATTAGGGATTATCATGGAAGAAATGAAATAGAGAGTCTTAGAGATATATACCTGGTGCACATATTTGTAACAAAATTTCAAAGTCAATATTTAACTTCGTATAAAATTAATATGGTAGAGAAAAGCTTTTTGGATTAAGTTAATATGTTTTTTATATATTTCATAGGGATTGGGTCTCCTTATACCTTACGCAGAAACACTTTATACATATGCTATCACTCTGTTATGATCAGAGGTTATGGAAAAACAAAACTTAAACTGCACCTTACTCGAACACACTCTATAAATTCGCTAGCTCTCTGTTATGGCAAAAGATAACTTTAAAAAGACACACAAATCATTATTTTTTATTACTAGCAAAACTCAAAGCAATTATTAAAAATAGAAATAAGTTATCCTTTATGTAACACAATTCATTTAACCATTCATCTAAATATAAATATAACATAAGGTATGTAACACAATTCATTTAACCATTCATCTAAATATAAATATAACATAAGGTAACATAACTGACAAAATTTTCACTTAGTTATGACTTTTTGATAAACACGGGAAATTATAAAATTCTTTGTTGAGAGAAAGGGGAATTCAAACAATACAAAGCTCTGTTCGAGAGAAAGGGTAATTCAAACAATGAAAAGCTTACATTGGACGACAACCAGTCAATGAAATTAACTCAATGTATATGTATTCAACTTATATATTCCTTACCAGGTTCATTGTTTATTATTTTGTACAATCTAAGCAATACTGCTGAATAAATGCTATTGTTTGTCTAATTCACAGGAAAGAACTTTGTCTGGAAACGCTGCCATAGGTCTTTTTAGATAAGAGTTATCAAAGATTTACACTCTGTTTTATTAGATGTAGATGCCCATTCGACAGCCACCTATAGAAACAAAACAAAGGGCATAGGACAATATTTTACCAACCAGAGGACACAATGGAATTAAAGATAAAGATAATGAATGGAATTTGAGTAACAAGTTGCACCTATAGCGATTCCCGGTAAGACAATTTGGCTAACATAACTTTATGCCATGTTTCTCAATAGGGATATGCCACAATGCCAAAGCGGAAATTGGATTAAATATGGAGGTGAATTAAAAGCAAATTTTGAATGACTTGGTCATGGATTAGTCAAGGCCTTAGTGTCTCTCTCCTTGAACATATTGTCTTCTATGAGCATCTCTCGATAACAATGGAAAACAGAGTAATCGTTGTGACCGGTTTTCATTTCCTAACCCAAATTCTAATGACTTGTTCTATTGTTGAGTTGTTTGATTTTGCATCGATGAGCACCTTAGTACGTAATGTTATAGCCAGACTTTTCTTAAGGCATCAAACTTCTAGATGACATCACAAAATGCAAGAAATGGGCTTTAGATAGAAATCCCAAGACGTGGTATGAAAATCTACGGTGGATCCTCCAATGCCCTCTGTAGTAGTAACCCTCGTTTCTTTCAGTAACTTCTCTGAAACCCTTAGAACACTAATTCCACATACCCTAATGTCATTAGCACTCAATCGATGCCTAAACTGGGGCATTCAAGTTGGGCTAGGGTTCCATGGGAAATTTACTACCTAGCTTGTAAAACCTTGGTAGGATCTCTTCGGCTAAATGAACCTACCATGAGCCAAATTTTCACATTATGGAAAAGAAAATAATGGAATACTGAAGATGAAACGTAAGAAATAGAACAATGGGAAATAATCTAAGTGAAAATAACTAATGAATCGCAGTAATCAATTAACCATTCCATATGAAGACGAATAAAATCTAGGTGACCCTCAATGTAGGCCTCGAAAATCAAGGAAGGAAGTAAAGACAATGGTATTCTTAATACATCTTGACTAGATTTGCACTATATCCATACATCTCTGTGTATTCTTAATACTGGTGTTTATGGAATCAACAAATAATTTTAAAAAAAAAAATGTAAATTCAAACCATAAAGGTAAAAGTTACAGAGATCGGATCAGATTTATAAGATAAATAAATAAACTCAGATAATACTCACTTTGATCAGAAATTCGATCGATCTCAGACACAATCGATCTGAGGAAGCAGGTTGATGGTGATGATCCCTGATTCATATTGCCTCATCCAACCATTGAAGACCAAGCTCAGGCTGATTCGAAAAATTGCCACAGAGAGTGATAGAAAACGTAGGAAAGTACAACGAACCGTTAGCACTTGCTGAGCTTTTTAAGCCACGGTTTTCGTTCTTTTATGTTTAGCTTTTTTAACGGTAACTTTTTAAAACTCCTCCAGAGAAATCATGTTGCCATTGGTTTGAAGGTTTTTAAAAAGTTCACATTAAAAATGAAAACATATCAATCTTATAATTACAACGTTAACAAAGCATACAATTTTCTCCCTGGTAATAACTAGTCTTGTTGGTAAATATAACCTTATTAAGCACAATATACGGTCGATAAAGCGTTAGATTTACCCACTATTAACTGCGATCTACATGGACTCAAGGAAGACTAGAATCTTGAGCACATGTGATGTATTGACTAAGAGAATCGTTTAGTGAAGGACAATCATTTAATTCATTATATTTAACATCTTCATTGGGTCTTATCTCTCATGTCTTCACTTGTTCTTCGTTTTCATTTGTTCATTCCGTTAATATACTCTCTATACCATGCTTTAGCCTTTTTGGCATTATCTCATAATGCTCATGTGAATTTCACAAACGTGTATTAACATAATATTATTGTTGATGATGTAATATTTATTAATAATATAAAAATACATTTTTATAAGACTAAATAGTAGATATAAAAATAGTTGATATTAAGAAAGTTTTAAAATAGTTTTTATTTTAATTTTTATACATATTGATTAATTTTCTCTTAATTTATTTATTTAATTTTTTTCCATAAAGAGGTTTATATGTATATATATTTGTTAAATACAAGTTGTATAAACTTGACAAGATGTTAATCAACGCAAGGCACTGCAATGAACTTTTTTAGTCATTGTTGGACTTATCCAATATAGAATTTTAAATTCACTAAACATAGTCACTTAGTAAGGAAGGAATTTAATTTGAAATATAAATGTTGTGCTTCCTAAAGCACTTGGGTCATTAGACATGTTCTTTTGCACAACCTTAATCAATTTATGTTGTTGATATCTAAATAGAGATTGCAGAGGTAGTTGTTCATGTGCATATATTAAATCCTTGGTAGTTAGACATGTTCTTTTACACAAAGTGAGCCAAATTAACTTCCAGTGTTGATATCTAAATAGAGATCACATAGATAGTTGGTCACAATGCGTATATTAAATCATTGGCAAGTCTTATCAAGCATTGAGATGATAGATTTGCTACCTACTTCATCAAGAATTAAATATTGATCAAATGCCATGGAAGTTGCCTTAGGAGCATGTCCTAGGTAGGCATAAGAATAAAGATTGATTTCTTTTTCTTTCAGTTATGCATTAATGATAAACCCTCAACATCACATGCACATAGAACCATGCGACCACACGCAAAGGAAACCATAGTCCAAACCAAACCATGCCAAGATATACATATTATAAGAGTCCAAGCTCAACACATAGAAGACATTGAGACCAAATTACCCATCCACCACAACATTCAACACACAAAGTCCAACTCTTATCCCTAGTTGTGCATGTCAAGCCCAACTCTTAGTTTTGTGTGCACAAAATGCAATTGAGTGTCCCAATGAGATTACCTCTGAATTTGCAATTTTTTTAATGTTGAGAATCATTACATCAAGTGGGGAAGGAGCCTGGGTCTTTTACCATACTCATGCAATACAAATTAATTTGTCCCTTAGTGAGGTATCCTTAGACATATTTTTTTTTCCTTTGAAAAAATTTTGTGGTCTATTTTGTATTAAGTCAACCGCCTTCTACATACACCCTAAGATATTTCGTCCATCATGTTTAGTATACGTCATAAAAAGATTCATATCCTTTAGGTCTAACACTATAACATAACCGATAACAAAAAAACCTATATGTATTTCACTAGCACATATAAATAAACTATTCCTCATGCTAAAAACTGTGTAAAAGCACTACAAAACCTTTTTTTTACTGTGAATAATGTCGAGGATAAAAAATTGTTTCTCTATCATTTTCCAATTCCCATTTATGCCATATCTACCAAATTGTTTCTTTCTCTATAAATATGCTCAAACCTTGTGATATAAATTTGTCCCCACATTCTGGTAATCTTATCATATCAAAGCACAAGTATACATTCTTTGAAGGTTTATCCCACCCATGCTATCTTATAGATATTATCTATACCATGGTTGTCCAACATAAAACATTTCGAATCAATTGCGTAGACATAGCTACCAATGCCAATTAATCATACATTGAGTAAATTGTGAATAAATGTTTTAAATGTATTAAGTGTCCTACCTCTTCAAAGTGTAATGTCATTTTCTTGAAAGTTTACCTCTTCAAAGTGTTATGTCATTTGCTTTTCAAAGTGTTATGTCATTTGCTTGAAAATTTATAGTTGAGGATTTCCATTAGTTATAAATAATTATAAATAAAGGAAACCTTTAATAATATATGACCTTATTACCACTTCATCATTCAAAATAATTTGCATGGCTACACCTGGTTGGAATGCTTCAATAATGATAATATTGTCCCACACCTTATGCTCCATAATCCAAGGAACCATTGCCTCTCTACCACTACAATTAGTATGCATGCAAAGCAAACCCTGTTTACGTATTAGTTACCAACACGTTGGCTTGTTTTTTTTTAGTGTTGATTGCCACTTATTTTTTAAAAAATCGCATTCATTTACATTGCATTCATATATAAGGTAAAACATTATTTAAAAGTGATTGAATTTTTTTAGTAGTGTGATTTCTCATTTACATTGCAATTATATAAAAGTTAAACCATTATTTTAAAAGTGATGGAAGTTTTCAAACAATGTGATTATTGCATATTTTTTATTAATTTAATATACATTTTATAATATTATAATAATTTATACATTTACATTGCATGCATATAAAAAGTAAAACATTATTTTAAAAGTATGGAAGTTTTCAAGCATTTTGATTATTTGATATTTTCTTATTAATTTAATATATATTTTACAATATTATACTACAATTATTATGTTTTCTAAATATAGAGTATTTTTTTAATTATAATTTTATTTTAAATTATTTTATATAATTAATTGCATCAACAATATAATAATGAATATAATTTTAAAATTTTAATAAAAAATATTTTAAAAAATGACCCCTTAAAAAATTAATTAGGTGTATTTTTGTATTTTTTCTTGATAGATAACATCATATGAATATTGTATTTATATTTTTAATAATATCATAAATACAATATTCATGTATGGTATTTTTTATAACTACATTGATGTATAAGATTTTAAGTCTCACTTAAAGGATATGATGTAGGCTCATTGATATTGGCAATCCGTTGAACTAATTATTTTTCTTAAATATTTGAAACAATTAGTCCTACCCTTATACACTTAAGTAAGGGTACCTTTCCAACCTCATTTAATTGAGAGCTATACCCATTACATACACCTCATATGTGTACCCTACAAAGTTTAAATAACACTTTCTCATTCAAAGAAACCTTAATGACATTTGAACAGCACATGCTCGTTTATCATCCACATCTATGTCCAATTTAATAAATTTAATTTCAACTTTAGAGAATAACAAATTTCTTTTATATAACCAATTAAGCTAGAGTAAATTAACAAATATTTCTAACATTGTCTATATTAAAATTTAATAACTTTTAATATCAACATTAATTAAATTTACTAAATAATGCAAAAATATAAATATTTGACTATTAATCTAAATTGATATCTTATTTTTATAAACTAAATCTTACTACTTTTTCTTATAAACTAAAAAAATAAAAAACTTATTACATAAATTATTTAAATATAAACTAAACTAGTATATTATAATAAAAATAATAATATTCTAATAAGCTTCTTGCTGGTATCTTCATGAAACAAAATGAAAAAATCCATTAAATCTACATACAATATATATATAAAATACAATGTTTTACATAATTAGTATAAACTTTGTGAAAAAAATATATCGTAAAATGCAAACGATAAAATATTATACTTGCTTAGCCTAGTGTGTTATGGTGTCATGACATCATAATTTTATACCTCAAAACTCATCCTATAATGGGAGCTGAATTAGGGTAAACTCTTCTAAACATAATATAAAATGTCATATGAAGCTTTAGTTAGGAATTAGATAACCTTGAAACTCAAAATAATAATGAAATATGAATTACTCTCATATGAAGCTTTAGTTTTTTTTTCCAAAGAAAAAATCGTATTCATTGATCTTGTAAGAGCAAAAATACATTCCACAGTTGCTAAGATAGCAAAATCTTCATATGAAATATCTCCTAGAGTTTTAACACTTGCATGTATAAGTGTTGCGATCTAGCCAAATAAAGAAGCGACAGTAATATTTGTTCAAAACTTAGAAATATAATCTAATTCAAAATATTTAAAGATATCACGGTTATTTCGTGAATAGCTTGTTGATGCGTAATAATCTTGCATGTGCCTTCAACCATGAGTAGTCCATCTTTTGATAGAGTATTTGCCTGTTGGTTTTGATCTCTGTAAACATGTGCAAATGTAACCTTCTCGAATAGTGTAGCCTGTTGATCCACATTGCTTCCTAGGTTCTGAAGATAATGATTATTGAAATTATTAACCTTGTTCATATATCTTATCCATATCTCCGAATCTCCATAAACTTTAAGATTTTCTACCTTCTTTTCTTTAGCAATTAGTAGGAGGGTGCACAGAGCTAGACCTTCTACTTTGTTGTTGGAACCACAGCCACCTTTTGCTTGGAAACTATATTTCTCTGTCTCCGAGAGCCTTAGAATCCCACCCAATCCAAAGCAGTAGTTAGTGCATGCACCATCGAAAAAACCTACTATATCCCATGCAACGATGTTCATAGCTTTTGGAAATCCATCCTATACCTTTTTCGCCTAACCTTGAAGTAATCGGTATATCGAGAGAATCTTGGATGTTACATAAAAGCTAGGCAGGTTAATATCTTCAAAAACGGAAAGATTTATGGAAATCCACACATACCAAGGAACCAAGAATGCCAAACATCTTAAACTTTTCAAACTAGGCTCTTCAAACCAAGACTTCAAGAAGTTCTCAAACGATTCACCATCTTCCACCTGGACCATCTGTAATTTCTGTCGTAGGCCTTCCCATACCTGTTGTATAAAAGAATAGCCAACAAATAGGTGTGCTGCGTCCTCATCTGCCGTTCTACATAAACAACACCTACACCTGCTCGGACCGTCAATAAATATTCGTTTTAAGCTATCCCAAGTAAGAACCTTGCCCTTAAGAATAAGCGAGATTAAAAGTTTGCTCTTATAGGTCGTCCTAACAGACCAAATCTTCTTCCACCACCAGGGATCATCTAGAAACCGATGACTCCACAGCGATGAATACACTTCCCTCACTGAGAAAGTTCCTTCTTCCTCACAACCTTGCCACTGTAAGGCATCATGTTCATTTCTTAGCAGTATGAATCCTTTTTCCAGCTGTGAAATCCATAGGTCCCAACACTCAATTCATCTCTCCGGTAATTGTAAGAAAGTAGCAGATTTCCATTGTTGGATAAAATGTGAACTCCCGTCTGCAATATCTTCCAATACCATAATTCCCGTGTCTGCTAAATGTGAAATTAAATCCAGTGGAAGTCATGGTAATTGTTATACACCCTTGTAGTTGTCAAGGCCAATGCGTGCCTCGTGACCATTCCCCACTTTCCATACCAGCCGATCCCCTATTACATGAAAAGTTGTTATGATATTTTTCCAAAATAGGGAACCTCCACGTCCACTTTTGTTAGCTTCCCAAAACTAGCAGATCAATGGAACATTATTCAAATACTTGAAACGCATGATAGCATGCCATTTCCCAACCTTAGTTATCAGCTGCCACACTGTCTTAGCGGCTAAAGCCATACCAAAAGTCTTTATATATTTGACGCCCCACCCTCTTGCTTCCTTAGGTTTAGAAATTAAATCCCAGGACCTCTAATGCAAACCTCTATCTTCTTTACCCTGCCACAGGAACCTAAAAAAAATATTCCAAAGAGCATGCAATATCCCTTGAGGTATTTTAGCCAATATCATCCAATAAACAAGGATAGCACACAACACACTCTTAATGAACATTGTTTTACCACCCTTGGAAAGGTAACAGTTACCCCAGAACTGTATTCTACCTTCCACCTTTGCTAATAAACAAGTCCAATCATTCTTATAATAACAGTTAGGTTTAAGGTGAAAACTGAGGTACATAAAGCCTTCGGCTAACAGGTTAGTATCCATTGACATAATTTCTAGAAATCCTTCCAACTCTTCGTTACTTAGTTCATTATAATAACAAGCAGATTTTCTGAAGTTGACGAGCATACCTATTGCTTTGCTAAATAACTAGAACAAGTCTTTGATGCCATGCGCCTCAGCAACCGAATTTCCTAGGAACAACAGAGCATCGCCCACAAAGAAAATATGAGTCAATCTTGTTTCACCAAAGCTGATACCCTCCAAAATGTTGTTTTCCACTGCCTCAGCTAATAGTCGGCTCAATCCATCCATGACCAATAAGAAAAGATAGGGCGATAGTGGACAACCCTGCCTCACGCCCCTTTTAGGACAGAAGAAGCTTGAGGCAGCTCCATTGATTAAGACATAAAAACTGATTATCGTAATGCATGACCATACCCAATTCACAAATAACAGATCACATACAATCTGGATAAGAACCAATCGAATGTATTTCAGGACAGAAGAAGCTTGAGGCAGCTCCATTGATTAAGACATAAAAACTGATTATCGTAATGCATGAACATACCCAATTCACAAATAACAGATCGCATCCAATCTGGATAAGAACCAATCGAATGTATATCCAATAGGTACTGTCGTATGCTTTGGAAAGATCGACTTCAGTACCTTAGACAGGATTTTCGTTATCTTCAGCAAGTGTATACCTTCTTATGCACATCCTATAGCCTCATGAATACTTCGATCAGGGAGAAAGCCAAACTATTCCGGTGTGATATGCAATGCCAAAATGGGCTTAAACCTTTCTGCTATAACCTTAGATATCAATTTGTATAACGCATTGCACAAGGATATTGGGAGGTAGTCTCCAAAGGTTATAGGCTTATCAATCTTGGGTATTAACACTATAAAAGTGGAATTAATGATGGACTGAAGATTACCTGAAACTCTGTTCTTTTCCACCACACTTAAAAGGTCCTCGCTAACGAGATTGAAGAAGGTAATGAAAAACTCCGACGACCATCCATCCGGTCCCAGACTACGCCCCTTTTCTAACTTACTCAAACCGACTCGAGCTCCTCCATCGTAACAGACCCACATAGTGCCTCATTATCTTCAGCGGACACCCAATTATTGAACTTAACTACTGTTGAAACCAACTCCTATAAATTATTTCCCCAATTTTCACGATAAAAGTCCTGAAAAAAAAAAGCAACTCCACCTGTAGCTAACTGCTGAAACCTGTTCAGAGTCTCTCCCCTTCCATCTTGTAAATCCCAGATAGTATTAACTCTTTTCTGATGGCTAACCATGTTGTGAAAAAAATCAGTATTGTCATCCTCGAGTGTCAAATAGACCGCCCTACTCTGCATCCTGACCTCAACTTCTCTTTCCAGTAACAGTCTGTTTTCTATCTTCCTCTAGCTTGTTGAATTCTGTAAGACGAAAGGCATCCAAATGATTAGGGTCTCCATCATAAATTTCCTTGATACTCAGTTCCACCTCCTTGAGTCTGCCATCCCTATTCGCCCTCATACTCTTCGACCATACCACCGTAAGCTCCTTTATAGTTTTTAAATTGGTCACGAATTGAACATCACAATTCGTAAATTGTGAGCGCAGGTCCTCCCTTAGACCCTTCTGAGCCAAAACTTTAGAAATCAGAGTTTCAGCCCTCAACCCCGAGCTAGACAACCCCAGACCCAATTTACCCAGGGATCTCAAAGCATATGGATGTGCAGAATCCCAATAAACACCATTAACCAACCAACTCTCAGAGGAGAAGTTCGAGTCCTGCATCTGACCTCTAATAAACTTCTTACACTTCCTTAAGGTTAGTCAAGGACTAGCTAACCCTAAACAAGCTAGTGGGCCAAAAATAAAATTCCTCTTAACCGACTTCAAATGAAGTAAGGAGATTAGGGTTTGTGTCAAAGGTAACTTACCCGAGAGCTCATTGTGAACAGTCAAATGCCGATCTTTGTCACCTCCATCCTTCTTCGCTACCCTCATCAGTCTCCACAAGCCCTTCGTTCTGTAGTAATGAATCCAATTTAGGACAAATGGATTCCTCTCGCCCTGCCCCTAGTGCAGTTAAATAATCCATCTCCTGTAAAATATCTTCACGACCGGAAGTCGGACTCATAAACCTACTTGTATTCATTGCAGACTTCCTCCTACCCTCCTCCCCCATACCTCCAAGATATTTCACGACCCACTTCTTCTTGGTAAAGGGTGAATGACAATACCAGATAATGTGGCCATATGCATGGCATCGGTGGCAACAACAGAATGGCAAATTCACATAGTCCAAAACCTGTGCAAAGCAGAAGTTACCTGCAATGGTCTCAATAACATTCGAGAGCCCTTGAGAGATGTCCAGCTCCACCAAAACTTTTGCCGCCATCAGGTGAGCAATGAATTTAAATGACTGATCGACTAGCAAGGTTTTACCAATCCTATTTCCCACCTCCGAGATAAAAGCCTCGTTCCAAAACTCCAGCGGTAACCCCGGCATCTTGACCGAGACCGGTGCCACCCCCACTCTTCTCCCCACGGGGATCTAAGCAGAGATTCCAAAGTTTCAAACTCAGTGAAGTCCTACCCCACGGCCAAACCTTCCCATATATCTTCACCACATCCAATTCATTCCTCAGCTTAAAGCCTAACCATCCCTTCGTCATAATGAAAAACTCAGTTACGTAATCAATCACCGTACCCCATTGTAGTTGAAGCCACACCCTAAAGGAATGTTCCTCAATGCGAACCAATTTTACGATCAGTGTTTTACCAACCAACTCCATTATCCCTTCCACCCTGATATCTTCCCCAACCGTCAACTTAACCCCAGTCCTCTTCTTGATAACCTTCTTGAATTTCTTAGTTATGGCCTCACGGTGTATACCAGTTTCCTCCGTAAAGATAGCCAATGCAACATGCATATCTCTCAAACTTCCTTCATCAACCTTCCAACCCAATGTTACCAGATGAAACGTAACCGCTTACTACTTTCTCACTTTCCCGGCCTAGGGAAACGTACCCTCCATCTCCTGATGCCTCCATAACTCGAAGTGTGTGACAGCACAGAAACTACTCCACGTAGCCTCTACCAAACTGTATCGATTAATGACAGAACGTACTTCTTCTCCAAGAAAGTGAGAACTAGGTTAGTATTGAACTATATATGAACATATGAAGCTTTAGTTAGGAATTAGATAACCTTGAAACTCAAAATAATAATGAAATATGAATTACGATCATTTTTAATTGTGTATTTAATAAATTAAACATTCTATAGAGTGTCATATAAAGTATTTTCTAAAGGTAATTGATTTCCGCATGTAATTTGGTAATTCGCATATTTTCTTTTAGGTAATTCGCATATTTTTATTATGTAATATCTTATAGTATTTTTATGATTTTAAATAATGAAGTTAAGTGTCAGTAATCGCAATAAATTTTAAGATTTGGTTATAAATTATTTTGAAATATTATTGATGATTGTAAATAATAAGTTTAATTTTGTAAATAAACAAATCATAAAGGCATGCTTTCATTAAAGATGAACTATGATATTATAAAAAAGAACTAAAACTAGGTGTGAGATGTATAAGAGTTATTTTTCTTAACACAAAAATAGTAGACGTCTTATCTCTAAAAAATAGACAAGGTTCTGCAAAATTAGTAATAAGTTGAATATGAAGTTAAAACGAAACACCAAGAAGACCTCTTTTGGAAAAATAGAAGGGGATTCGAATCGGGGAGATGGGGAGAGAGGGATATGAGGGTTAGTAAATAGAAAAGTATTAAGAGCTAGGGTTAGTATTTTGTAGTAAAGTTTCTATTTTCATATACAAAAGGTTTAAAGGATGAAAATCTTTATGTTCATATTGAAGAACATATATTGAAAAACATATTAATGTTGTATTAGGTAAAATTGAAAGTAATTCTCTAATCAATAGTAAAAGCTTTTTATCTTTACTTTAAAAAAAACCTATTCGTGTCACGTGAGAAGGTATTATGAATAGTTCTCTTTGTAAGAATGATTCTGAAAATCCTACTATTGTAATCTCTTACTTATAAATCCTAAGTTATTTTCCCATTAATATGGTGGATCATATTGTAGGTGGCTTTAGAACAATCTAAGTTGCCTCTGAAATGCCTATTACATTTATTTTGTTTATATTTTGTTGTTTAAAAAGTCAAAAGAAAAATAATTATGTATTTTTATTTATTCAAAAACAATGGACTAAGAGAAATGAGAAGCAGCATAAATAAATTCTCTTTCAATAATGTTTTTAGATTTTGTTATACATTTGATTGAAATTATGATGAATTTATTTATAAGATAAAGACAAATAAAGAAAGAAATATCAATATTTATTACTCACTTTTTTTATTAAAAAATAATATCATATATTGGTTATATTCTCTTTTCTTATTCAATATCATCTTGCATTTAAAAGCTCGATTAGTATTGGCCAATAGAGATATGAATATAAAGAATTTGTTTTTTAAAGTATAAACAATCAGATTATAATGTAAACAAATATATACTCTATAAAATATAAATATTAGAATAAATATTAAACCTGGCGTAAATAGAAAAAATAATTTGTCCATTTAACAAGCTCAATGTTATCCACCAAAGAGGAATAATTAAATCCTAGTTAAGGTTAAACCTAGCGGAGGTTTTGTCACTGATCCAAACCTTACATCCAAAGCAGGTTGTTATGTACCGGCAACATGGAGATCACGGCGTACACAAATATTCGCATACACCCTATCTTGGTTTACATAATTCTCATTACTAATTTACGACAGAATAATACGCAATATTTGTTTCCCAATATTAAAATAGGCAAACTTTAATAATTTATAAAAAAATAAATAGTAAACATACATAAAAAAAATAAAAATAAAAACCAAACAATTCCATGCACATAAACATTGATATACAGTTACAGGCTTATATTAATAAATTGTTAGAATTAAATGCTACATAATTTTAGCACATTTACTCCTGAGATGTATGGAGAATCTGAACGTTCGATAAGGATCAACGGCAAATGACCAAAAAAATAAATAATAATTATTGAAATTAATGCATTAATTAAAATTACCAAATTATGTTCACTATAATCTAATTGGCTAAGGATGTGATCATTTTTCAATCGTTGATTTGATCATGAATCAAAGGAAGGCCTTGCTATATGTTATTTTTTCCATAATATATTGAATCAAGAGGAAGGCTTTGCGATAATCCATCATATATTATTTCCATCGTATGTTATTTTTTCCACCCGATATTGAATCATGATTAATAGGAAGTCCTTGTGATAATCTTAATCCTTTGGTAAGATATCTACAAGAACATTTTTAAAAGATTTCACAACTTGAAAAAACACGTGTAGAGATCTAAGATAATACGATAGAATATGTGAATTATCTGGTAGTTGATTTTACCAATTTACACACTTAAATTATAATTGGACTTTGAAAATAAAGGGAAAAAACACTAACAAAACACAACTTTGACACAATGTTGTTAGTATGATCAAGAGATTTTTTGAGAAAGTGTATAAGTGGGGAACTGCGTAAGAGTTTGGGCAAAACCCCCCTGGTCATAGATTTTTCTTATCACTTTGAGTCCCATGCAAATATTTATGTTATCATATATTTATGATTATGTTATCATATATTTATGATCTGATTGAAGATACGGTGACGTTTAAGTTTATTTGCTTTAATATTTTATGAAAATGTCTCATGATCATGTTTGTATCTAAATAATTGATAATCTTTGAAGTAGATATTATAATTTCGAATATTTTAAATTGAAAACTTGGTTTGTGTGTTTGTGCGTTTGGCGGCTTAGTCAAACTAAAATAATTGCTTTTTAATTTATTATTATATAATTATATGAATATTTTGAATTGAAAATTTAATTAAGAGTTGATTAAATTACTGTTATATAGTTATATGAAAATTTTAAATTGAAAATTTAGTTAGGTTTTGATAAAAAATTTAATTTCATGTGAACGTTGTAAAACCGTGTATGCCAACGGCTATATGATGCCTCGGGCAAAGAGAAAAATGATTATACTTGAAAAATCTAAACATAAAAAGATAAAAAGCTCAGCAGTTGCAAACGTTTCTATCCTTTCTAATTCTCTCAGAGGTAGTTTCCTGGAGCAGTAGCTATTCTAAGAAGCCGAAGCCGAAGCCAAAGCCAAAGTCAGAACCCTATTAGCAGCAAGAGCCCAAGCAAGTACGCTTCCTCAAATCGATCAATTTTATGTTCAAATGTGAGTGATAAATCTGTATTTATTTATTTATGTTAGATCTGATCTGATCTCTATAACTTTAAGTTTTACTGTTGGGATTGACATTTTTTTTGGAACAACGTCGTTATTTGTTGCTTTCAGACACAACTAGAATAAAGATTACTCGGGGATTTATAGAGATAGTGCAAATCGAGTCAAGATCACTGTTCAAGAAGAGGTAACATTTATGTAACTGTTCAAATTTTCCATTGTCAAAGGATTGTAACATTTATGTCAGCTAATGAAATCCGATGACAACAATTACTCTGTTTTTCATTGTAGTTGAGAGAACCCAATACAAGAAAAACTTATTTCAGAAAAGATGGAACTGCAATATGTTCAAGATAGAAGTTATTTCTTGAATCTACTTTCTAACATTTATCCAACGGATTTCTTGTAAAGTTCGTTATGCAAGTATATATTGTGTTGACCCTACGTTATCTATGACTGCTAAGTTAATCCTAAATATCAAGCAGGAAATCAAAATTCAGATTAGAAATTGGAAGTTATCGATAGATCAACCGAAAGACGGATCAGAAATTGGACATTATTGAGAGCTCAACAGGGTTTTACTAGTTCAGGTATGAGTAATATTATTATTTCTATTTCAACAATACAGAAAACTAGTTTAATTTCCGTCGAAAGTTCTACGTGACATTAATTTTCTTAATTTTACAACTTATGATTTCTCTA
This sequence comes from Larix kaempferi, assembly GCA_027924585.1. NCBI lineage: Eukaryota > Viridiplantae > Streptophyta > Pinopsida > Pinales > Pinaceae > Larix > Larix kaempferi. The sequence continues at coordinate 1,636,940 of BSBM01000344.1, read as the reverse complement.
TTGCATCAAAAAATCATGGCATCTGACACATTTTTGGCAAAATTGATTTTAAAATTTTGCAGAAATGGAATATGATATCTTTAGTTGGTTTCTTCCAAAACCATATCATAATATTCCTTTGGAAATATAGTTCATATTAATTGGCTTAGTTGTATTAGGGATTTTTTTTTATTGGATATTGACATATTTGGTGAAGTATTAAATAAAACATAAAATATGAGGTTTATAATATTCTTTTGGAAATTTAGTTCATATTGATTGGCTTAGTTGTATTAGGGAATTTTTTATTTGATGTCGACATACTTGTTGAAGTATTAAATAAAACTTAAAATATGAGGCTTCTCGGTTATGGTTGAATTCATTTGATTTGAGGAAAAAAATATGATAGAAATTAATCATTAGATCGTAAGTTGTTAGAGAGATGATATTGTAAATTGTATGATTTTTTTTTACAATGATGGATTAGTGATTGGTTAGATATTCTGTTATAATTACAAATTAATTTGAATTTCTGGAATAAATTTTACCGACCATCATCTAATCATAACAAACATAGCATGATAAAGTAGATCAATTTAAAACGTTTTATGTGTCAGAGGCCAACGGATCCGTCTTTTTTGTGTCAGAGACCAACGGATCAATTTGAAACTTTTTATGTTAACGTTGAATGGTAAAAGCAGTCTTGATGCAACTGATAATAGTATGATTAAATCTCAACGGATCAATTTGAATTTTAAAAACGTTTGATATGACCGTTGGATGGTAAAAGCGGTTTCCATTGTATGGAATTTATTGGATAGCATATGGGTTGGTTTCCATTGTGTGTTGCAGGATGAAGGAAATCGACAAACAGGATTCAAGGGTGTGGGTACATCCAAAAACTCCCTCATAGTTTCATTTAGTTTTATTTCATGCCGTGTGAAGGAGCGGTCCTCCTTATTGATTTGTTTATGTCTGTATATTAATTTATTTCTGTCTGTGCTAGCTTGTTCATTATCTCTGTGTTATATGCTATAACTCCTTTCTGGTTTGTTCTTAAGTCGTTTGTGTGGTTTGTTATCATTTTGTGTGAAACAGACGAGGAGCTCAACATACATATATTGGAGGTAATCAACTGCAATTACAGTGGATTTCTTGTAAAGGGTTTCAACTCAGATGAATACTTGACACCCTTTGCAACAGGCGAATGACGTTTATGCAACAGGAGCTATGCTCTCTGATCTAAAGCGAGTTCTCTAAATTTGTGGCTCTTAAATATCATTATTAAAATCGTCATTCTGAGTATGTTTAGTTAAATCCTGGGTTTGCATAGTTTTTTTGGTAAATTGTCACCGTAAGAATCACCCGTGGTTGATGATAGGCATTTGGGCATTTTTTTGTTTATTAGGTTTTTGTGAATAGTCTTGCAATCGATGTTAACGATGGATTAGCTCAACCTCATAAATGAAAATGTATTAACGCAACTCTCTAAAATATAGGTAAACAGTGGTTTACAGATTTGATTTTCTTTGGTTTATTTTGAAATTTGAATGAATAAATTATTATTCTACAGAAAATTCTAAATAGAAATATTTGCCTAAAGACAGTAGCTCTGCCAGTTCTTGCTTTCGGATAACCAGTTTAACCCTCACAACACCTTCAGGTCCTGTATTAAGACACGAAACCAGTTTAACCCTCACAACACCGCTGGTTTCGACGAGCTCAAATCTTTGTTTCTTCGCTTTTGTTGCCTCGAGTCTCTCCTTTTTTTATATTGCCGGCACCAGAATCCGGATGAACGAGATGGTTAGGATCATGAGAAGGGTATAGGTACTTTGTATTGTAAAACCCTCCCGTTAATTTTCATGGTCCTCACGAACTCACCGCTGGTTTCGGTCGAAACCATTTTGGAGCTAGGCGCCATACATCTGCCCATTTTTACTTTTGACTGTTGCGGGATCGAAACTCCTAGGACGTATGATTATCAGATACAGTGCCCTGAGAGAATTAAACCAGATCTAGTTGTGAACCGTACCATATCCTAACAGACTCAGTTGCCCATTCTGTTATGCACTAAAGCAAATATTATTAATCTGGCGGACTCAAGACCAATGTAAGTTTCTGTTCGTCTATCACTGGCAGCCTTCCGGTCTGATTAGTGTTTCAATACCAATGACAGCCTTCCTTGGAAGTGCTTCTATCTGCTAGAAGCTCCCTGGTTTATTCATTCGATGGCATATAATATTAGAAATCCACGCCATTGGAACTAATGCTTTAGGTGAAATGCCATCGGAACTAATGCTTTGGGCGTAATTAAAAACAGAACAGTAATGTTGTTTACAAGATAAGAGACAGAACTGACCTGAGACAAATATTATTCTTAGGTTATGTGACGGTGGTTGATGATAGGCATTTGGGCATTTTTTGTTTTTTAGGTTTTTGTGAGTAGTCTTGGAATGATGTTAACGATAGATTAACTCAACCTCATAAATGTAAATGGATGATTAACGCAACTCTCTAGAATATAGGTAAACAATGGTTTACAGATTTGATTTTCTATTCTTTTGTTTATTTTGAAATTTGAAATGAATACAGTATTATTCTATAGACAATTCTAAACAATCGTGAGAGAATAGAGAATCCTGCCTTGATAGAGACTACTGTAGAGGTAACTGTATATTAATTTATGTCTGTCTATGTGTTATCTTGTTCCTTATTTCTTTGTTGTGTGCTATAATTTTGTGTTGGTTTGTTCTGAATTAGTTTTTGTGGTTTCTTATCACTGATAAAGAAGGAGATCGATATTCATATATTGAAGTAATCAATTGCATTGGATCGGCTTCTTGGGAAGAAGAAGAATACTTCACCCTTCACCTATGCCTTCAGATCTAGAGTGAGTTCTTTAAATTTGTGATTCTTAAATATATTTATTAAACTAGTCATGATCATTCTGCATATGTTTGGTGAAATCATGGGTTTCCATTTTTTTTTTAAATTGCCATCATAAGAATCACCTATACAAATATTATGCTTAGGTTATGCGAAGGGTGGTTGATGTAGGGATAATTAATTTGATGTTTAGGTATTTGGGCGTTTTTTTATTTCTTGGGTTTTTATCAATAGTCTTGGCATCCGTGTTAATGATGGATTAATACACTTTCAAACTCAAACTTCACAAATATATAAATGGATGACACCCTTGTAACTCTTTTGAACATAAGTGAACGCCGACTTCACCCATATGTTCTTTAGATTTTCTTTTATTTGGTCACAATTCTTTTCATGATGTCTTTTGTAAGTAGTGGCTAAATCCAAGGCCCAAACCTACTGTAAAAGAAGAAACTGAAGCAAATTGCAACGGTGAGAGATGATGAAGACAATCTTCCTTGACAGAAAATTGCAGTGTACCACAGGTATGCAGTAAATGAATCTGAATTCTGAGATTGATTAAATTTGATTGTAATAGTACATGCCTTCCTCATGTGTAAATATTACAATATGTAATGTTTAATATGAATATTACAATATGTAATGTTTTATTACAATATGTAATGTTTAATATGAATATTACAATATGTAATGTTTTATTACAATATGTAATGTTTAATATGAATATTACAATATGTAATGTTTTATTATTAGGTAATTAACTTACATTTCGTTGCCCAGTCCCCATTGTAATATTACCCTTCTTGTAAACCAAAAGATAAGAATTAATGGACCTGGAGTCCGTTATTTGTCAAATTAGTCAATCGAGTCGATTCATTGCTTATTAGTGAAGAGATGAAGAGCACAATTACGTGTTCCTGTAGATAATAATATTTTAATTTTGTTTGGTTACAATTTAAGATTAATTTGAATGGGATATGTTCATGTAGATAATAATATGGTGATTTTTCTTTAGCCTTGATTGTTTAGGGTTTCATGTCCAGAGAGCTTGCAGATCTTATGCTATGTATCCACTCGTGTTTGTTGATATTTGATATGTTTTCCATTTATATTTATATTTACATTATTATGATTTCCTGAAAACATATTTGATATGTTTTCCCTCTCGTGATATGTTTTCATTTTTTCATATAGATTTGCTTTTAAACATAATGATTATGGTGACATGGAGTTGATCTACATGTAACTTAAAATTCAAGGCTAGTATTATTTTTTGTTGTTGTAATTAGACTATTATGATATTATAAAATGGATTTAGGAGTTTTGAACTTTTAAATTTAATTACTTCATAAATATTATTTTATTTAATTTGATGTCATTTTATTGGAAATTCATCTAGGGAATGATTTATGAACTGATCTGTTTTTCATGTATTAAATTTAATTTTTGAACAAACATTTTTAAGATCAATTTGAGTTTGTTAACTTTACATTACTATTGGATGGTAAAAGCAGTCTTGCTCAAGTGAAAATTTTCGCATCTGGATTGGGGGCTTGGGGTTTCCTTAAAACTTTAATCGATTCTTATTACTATAGTTGAATCCAGTCTTCCCTTTCTTCTTGTTCACCCACTCTTCCTATGTAACACGAAGGAGGAACGATTCAAGGGTGTGAGCGCTTGGAAATACTCCTCCCTGATTTCATTTCGTTGCTCTTTGATGTCTCTCTCTGCCAGTGTAGAGGTAGTCATGTGGGGTGGGGATCACTCCCCCTAATTGATTTCTTTATGTTTATGTTAATTATGTTACTTTATATTAATGTCTGTGTTTTGGCATGATCTTTATTTCTTTGTTGCATGTTATAACTTTAAGTTGCTTTGTTCTATTAGTATCTTAGTATCGGTGGTTTCTTAACTCTGTGTGAGATAGAGGAGGAGACTGACATATTTACATTGGAGATAGAGGAGGAGACTGACATACTTACATTGGAGGTACTAAACTTCAGCGGCTTTCTTGTGAAGATGAATACTTTATACTTTGGAACAGCCAAATGAATGTTTTGGCAGGGAACCTATGGTCTTAGATCTAAGATGATTTTTTGAAATTTTTCTCTCTAAATATGTTTATCAAATTGGTCTTCCCAATTATGATTAATTAAATCATAGGTTTCCATAGTTTTCTGTAAATTGACATCATGTATTTTATTTCAATATTATTCCATAGACAAACCTGAATAGAAATTTCTATTTTCATGTCCTCCTAGGTGGAGGCTAAACCCAAGACACTATCAAGCGGAAGAAACACAGTGCAGCCATGAAAAATGGTGAAGAGAATGCTACCTCTACATAGAATTTAAAATTGATTGTAATATATAATAAATGTTGGAATCATTTTTGAAATACAAAATTATTTATTAATTTAATTAATAATAAATACCTCATCCAGAAAACAAATACTGTAGTTCACTGGAATTAATACAGGAATATTTTAATGAGTAGTGATCGTAGGATATTTGTTACTTAGATGAATACAGGAATATTTTAATTAGCAGTGGACGTAGGATAATTGCTACTCGAATGATAAATAATTCTAGCTTGGTTTACCTATGTAAAATTAAAAGTTATGCCTATGGCACTAGGGTAGGGTTTAAAGGTGGTAACTATTAACCCCGCAATTATGATCATCGGTGAATCCAGTAATAACTGGTACAAAGGCTGATGGATTACTACCTTCGCTATCCTTGCATATACTATACTCGATAGGTAGGGCTGTGATATCAAGATGAGACCGCGACCCTACTTTATCGCTGCTTTACCTTCGCTATCCTTGCATATACTATACTCGATAGGTAGGGCTGTGATATCAAGACGAGACCGCGACCCTACTTTATCGCTGCTTTTACCCATATAGACTGGTATAGACTGTTTACTTCTTTGGCGTTTAAAGCTGGTATCTATTATTACAGCCCATTTTTACATAATATTCAAAACGACCCATAAATTACTTTTTGAATTAGAGACAAATCTAATTCTACATGATTCCAGCATGTAAAATGACCCGTTCTTCCTTTTGGAATACCTGTATTTTATTACATGACTTTATAAAATGATTGCATGTAAATAGTATAATGCTTAACGGATGTGGAGTTAAGTATGGTGACTTGCCAAGTGAAGTTTAGCTAGTTTTAACCAATAAGTAAGCATATGTTTCTTTATTATCTATTTTTATTGGTTTTCTCTTACTTCTTATTAATATTTTTTATATCAAATTTTGCTTAATATTTATTAAATAGGAATCATATTTTTTTTTCAATTTCTTAAAAATAACTTTTTTTTTTATATATAATTTTTTTTTTTTTTTTTTAAATTATTATTATTATTATTCATTTTTTAATTATTTTTAAATATTAAAATTTATTTATTTTTGATTAATTTTATGTTCATATTAATTCAATACCTTTTTAAGTTAATATTATTATATTTTTCTTCACTTTTTTGTTCTTCTTTTACTTCATTTAGATCCCTCGTCATTACAAATGATATATAATATAGCATCTTTTCCAATTAGATTACATACTATACAATGTTTTCAAAAATAGTGATATATATCTATCTATATATGGGGTGTTAGTTTTAGTGATCGTGACTTGATGTGACTTCCTTTCTTTACAATAAACAAAGTTATAAAATAAGAAAAGTTAATTTTTATTCTTTTGGGAAATGAGGTGTTTGAAAGTTAAATATTATAATATTTGATTAAAATTTTAAATTATATATGTAATATATATTTTTGAAAAATAAATATATTAAAATTTAAATTAAATAATTATTAATTATTTAATTCATAATTAAATTTTATAATAAATATTAAATAAAATAAAGTATCAAAATACATCTTCTCATTACTTAATTTAAATTATTAATTTTAAGATAAAATTAATATAAACTTTTAAAAACATATTTAAAAAATATCACCTTTTAAGAGAATTAACCACTTATAAACTCTATGCCATATGTTCTTGTTCACATATTAGATTTTCTTTTATTCTATTGATTTTGAACTTTGAAATGAGTGCATTATTTTTAAGAGAATTAACCACTTATAAACTCTATGCCATATGTTCTTGTTCACATATTAGATTTTCTTTTATTCTATTGATTTTGAACTTTGAAATGAGTGCATTATTATTAGACCAATAATTTTAAATAGAAATATTTGTTTTCATGTTGTTATTTGTAAGTGAAAACTATACCCAAGGGCAAAACTTGCTATAACCAGAGAGAGGGCCCAGTGAAAACTATACCCAATGGCTAAAATTGCTATAAACAGAAACAGCGCCCATAAGAAGCAAAGTGCAACTGCGAGAGATGATGAAAATAATCTTGCCTCCAGAGCGAGCACCAATTTACCACATGTATGTAATGAATGCTTAGATTGATTAGATTTGGTTCTAATAGTATCTGTCTGTACAGTGTGAATATTACATTTAATATTTTTTTACTAAACAATTAACTAATGTTTTGTTATTACGTAATTAAGTAAATAAATTACATTTTGGACTGTTTAGGGTTTCATTTCCCAAGAGTTATGGCATTAAAGGTGATTATATTATTCTTTTTATTGTAATTAGATGATATGATATTAGAAAATGGATTATGAGTTTTGACTATTTTCATTTAATTAATTGATTAATCATTTTTATTATTATTTAATTTGATACCATTGTATTTGTAATTAATCCTTAGAAATCATTTCCAATTTCATTTGTTTTTTCTTATATTAAATTATATTTTATAGGAACAAATAGATAATTAAATGTGTACCATTAAAAAAATTGTAGTAAGATACTTTAAACTTTTCTTTCTTTTTTTATTTGAATGAGTTTATTAGATGCATTTTCAATGTCATATTAATTAGTCCATTAACATTTGGTTTCTGGTTTTTAAATTTTGAAATAAAATTATTAACTTTATTTACAATAAATACATCACCCAAGAAAAAAAATGATCCAATGAAACTAAAGCTTTTACACTATGGATGAATGCTAGTATCTATGATTACATCTCATTATCCTTCCATAATATTCAAAACATTATGTAATATCAATATTATTTAAGATAATTAAATCAATTTTATCAACAAGAAACAAAATGAATCATGCTTAATTAGTTGTTTTTTAATTACAAAAAAATTAGTTCTAGTTAATTAGCTGTTTTTAATTACAAGCAAATTTAATGGAAAAAAATCAGTTATTGTCTTCTTTTTGAAACACCTTTATTTATTTTTTACTATTTTTAATGTCCAGACTTTACTTTAGAAAATGATTTCCCATTACATACATTGTCTCTGGTTTGCTACACTACAGATTCTTCTTTCTCTCCCACTCCTCTCTATGTGTCAGGAAGAAGGAAATCAATGAATGGGATTTCTAGCTCGGTGTGAGCACACGGAAAAACTCCATCTTTTCATTTCATTACTCTTTGATAGAGGTAGAGGTACTCATGTGGGCTGGAGCAACGCTCCCCTAATTAGTTTGTTAATGTAAATGTATATTAATGTATGTTTGTTAATGTAAATGTATATTAATGTATATCTGTATATTAATGTATATTTGTCTATGTGTTGGAATGTTCCTTATTTCCTTATTCTATGTTATAGTTCCCTGTTGGTTTGATATGTTTGTTAATTCTGTGTGGGACAGATCATCAGGAGACTCACATACATGCATTGGAGGTACTCAACTTTAGCGGCTTTCTTGTGAACGGTTTAAGCTGGGACTAAGAAGAATACTTTACCCTTAGTTTGCAGTTTGGCCAAATGACTTTTTCGCAACAGGACCTATGGTCTCAGATTTATGGTGATTTTTTAAAAAAATTTCTCTTATCAAACTGGTCATTTTGAATATGATTAGGTAAATTATGGATAACTTCCATAGTTTTCCATATAATTTTTTGTTTTCGTCTTATTTTTAGTAGGTGGAAGCTTAACCCAAGGGCCAAATCTACAACAGAGGACACCAAATATAACGAAGAGAATGTTACTTTAACAGATAACCCAACTTATCAAAGGTATGTAACTAATAAAATTAAATTTGATTGTAATATATATAATATAATATATATAATATATATCTTCCTATTACATATAATATTATTTTATCAAACAATTAACGAATAAGATTATTGTTTTTCCTTGCTCCTTTTCCATTGCCAATTACCCATGTTCCTTGCCAGTTTTCGAGCGCGAGAGTAATAGAATGGAAAATGATTGAATTAAATAAAATAATCCACATTAAACTATTTTTAAAATTACAATAACTTACTATTTTTTTTAAACAATTTCTTTTACATCCGTGTAAATAATGTTTGGAGAAAAGTTTTTTTTTTATTATTTTAGCTTGACTCCAGAGAGTGGCTTTCATGACGGGGTCTGGTGCTAAATAAAATTTCAATATTTAAGATATATCAGCCCCAGTCTTATGGTCAAATCGACAGACTTTGTCATAAAAATATGGCCACCTGTTCTTTATAGCGCTGCATTACCATTGATATACAAACTCTCTCTGTAAAACTCTATTTTCAAATGCCTGGAATATAGATATATGTGTGGCTTTTCATATATTTATATTTTATAATTTTTATTCTATAGGTTTGTTTAGGTTTGTTTGTTTGTAGTCAATTTTTATAAATATATATATATTTTTTGGTCATATATATTTTTTAGTTTTTATTGTATATATGTTTATAGTCCATTTCCATGAATATATACATTTTCTTGTGAAATAAAATACTTTTTACATTATTTTTTTACATGGATTCTCAGTAACAAGGCATCCCGACACATTGTTGTAATAGTAAACAAAAATGTAGAAAAAAAAATTAACTTGATGATTTTTAAAAGTTTTCAACTAATCCATTGTTTTAATAGTAAAAAAAAATGCACCAATAGATTTGGCAAAATTAACATTATGAATTTTAAAAAGTTTTCAGGAAACTCTAAAATTTGTGTAAATTTTATGGTTTTTAAGTTTATAATTTTTTTAAGTAATTGTTATAATTCAATCTTGTTATTTGTAATCTATGTAAAAATTATATTATATTATTATTGAATTTGATAATAATATTATATTATATTTTATTGAATTTATAATAATATAAATTTTATATATATTAAATTTTTGTGAACAATTTAAAAAAAATCGAGTTAAATATTTTAAATCTTATATTAATGATAAGTAGTTGAAGTAGTAGCTATCCTGAAATAGTACTAGTAAGTGATACGCATTAGATAGAGAGTCAGGTAACTTTATAAAGAACTATGTTGGAAGGAGATTGAATGCTCACCAAGACTAAGGTAATATGTTTGAAATACAATAGGAGCTAAGAAATTTATAATTGTAGAATTCTTGTAAAGAAAACTTATTACTAATTGTATTAAAAGGCATTTGAATGAATTTATTTTTTTCTGAAAATTAATTAGTGACAAATTAAGAAGTTTTATGTGTGCATTGTGATTTTACTTGGTGCATATGGTGCCATCCTTTCTATGGTGAGGTCCCCTTCTTAGGGTATGCATATACTTTGTGTATAGAAATTGTTTAGTGGTGCAGTAATAGTTTTAAGTTTATTTAGAATATTTTATGTATAGCAATTGTGATTTTAAGATTATCTCTTTGTTTAAGTTTTTATTTTCTTATGCTTTCCTAATAATATCATATCATGGTTGTAGTATTTTAGGGTTTATCTCTTTGTCTATAGGGTTTTATTTTGTCCTTTGGTATTATCATTATCATGGCAATAATTACTATTTTATTTACCTCTTATTTGTTGGTATGATTTGATGCAGAATAAGTGACCATTACTCCATAACAAATCAATTCATATTGGATAATGAACAAGTAAAGGTATGTACATCTATTTAAGATTCTTTCATTTGGCTTATATAACTAATGAAGGAAATCAATAAATCAAATTAGAAATAGTGTTAAGAAAAAAAATGAATAAATCAAATTACAAATGGTTTTGTTGTACTACTTTGATTATTTTCATCTTAGAAATATATTAATGTACTTAACCCTATACAATAAAATACAAAAAAAAATTAATTAGTAAATCAAATTACATTTGATAAATATCAATAACTTGGTAGGGTGTGTGGCTTAAAAAAGTTTGTCTATTAAACAAGTTACAAGGAATATCAAATGAAGTGGCTCCTTAGGAATATCAAATGAACTAGCTCTTTTGTTGTTGCCGCCTCTCTTTTTCATTTTGACCACTGTTTTTTTATGAATTGAATTTTTTTCATCAATTTCGTGGAGGGAAGTTAATCCGAAAAGACTTAACCTAGCCGGTTACCTGTAAGAATTCAGCTCGGTTGTTGAAGGGAACTGACCTGGACGGTTGAAGTAGTACCTCTTTCAAAATAAATATTTTTTTAAATAAATTAAAGATTAGGATTAGATTAAAAGAAAATAAATAATAAATTATAGTTTAATTGTGTTTAAGTGATAATGGAATGAATTTAATTTTTTTCTCAAAATAAATACAGATTAGAATTAGATTCCGAAGAAAAGGAAAATAAGTGACGGATTAGGATTAGATTCCAAAGGAAAATAAGTGACAGATTTGAATTAGATTTGAATGTAAGTAGAGATTTGAATTAGATTTGAAGATAAATTGAATTGATTGTGCTCAGCCTTGATTAAATAATTAAATAAGTCATTGGTTGACGGACTTACAACCTAGCTATTGCTTCAGCTCTGCTCCTTTGGTCACTTTCCTCTGCTCGTTTATGTTTCTAGTAGGTATGTTTGGCTGTCCCTCTCGTGTAGGCGAAGCATTTTATCTTCGACACCATCTTCTTCGTATATGCCTGCCAGCTTTATGGACGCTTCAAAGCCATTGGCGACTCTTTTTTTTTCTTTTCATGAAAGGATCGATAGTTGGTTCCTTGTGGGATCTGATTCATTCTCCGGCAGAGAGCGAAAGAGAGAGGAGGAGGAGACAGAGGAGGAGACTGACATATTAATCATTCCCCTAATTAGTTTGTTTGTTTATGTTTATGTTAATTATGTTACTGTATATTAATGTTAATGTGTTAGCATGTTCTCTATTTTTTTTTTGTAGCTTGTTGCATGTTATAACTTTAAGCTGGTTTGTTTTATTAGTATTTGTGATTTCTTAACTATGTGTGAGACAGAGGAGGAGACTGACATATTTACATTGGAGGTACTCAACTTCAGCGCCTTTCTTCTGAAGAAGAATGCTTTATCTTTTGGAACAACAAAATGATTAATTAAGTCATGGGTTTTCATAGTTTTCTGTAAATTGACATAATTTGTTTGATTTGGAACATGGACACTAATGCCTTATTATTCCATAGCCAAGTCTGAATAAAAAAATTCATTTTCATGTAGTCCTAGGTGGAGGCTAGAAACCCAAAGCACTAGCAAGCTGAAGAAGCAGAGTGCAGCCATGAAAAATGATGAAGAGAATGCTAGCTCTACAGAGAATTTCAATGTAACAAAGGTATGCAATGAATCAAATTAAATTTGATTGTAATATATAATTTCAATGTATGAATGAATTTAAATTTGATTGTAATATATAATGTATGTTGGAACAATTTTTTAATTATGAAACTATTTATTAATTTAATCAATAATAAATACCTTATCCATAAAACAAATACTTCAATACCTTATCCATAAAACAAATACTTCAATGGGAGTATTTTAATTAGTAGTAGTTGTTACTCAGATGAATACACAGGAATATTTTTATTAGCAGTGGTAGTAGGATAATTGTTACTAGGATGATAAATAATTCTAGCTCCGTTCGGATGATAAATAATACTAACTCCGTTTACCTGAGTAAATTTAAAGCTTATGCCCATGGAACTAGGGTTTAAAGGTAGTAACTATTAACCCCGTGATTACTCAAAACTTATGCCTATGGAACTAGGGTTTATCAAACTGGTCATTTTGAATATGATTAGTTAAATTAAATTATAAAACCGGTCCTTCTGAGTACCATTAATTAAATCAAGGGTTTCCATAGTTTTCTTAAATTGTCATCGTAACAATCACCATCACTGATACAAATATTATTCTTAAGTTATGTGAATGGTAGTTTTGATACAAATATTATTCTTAAGTTATGTGAACGGTAGTTTTGACGTAGGGATAAGCATTTGTGACTTTTTATTTTTCTGTTTTGTCATTAATATCAGCGTGGGTGCTAACTATGGATTAAAACAATTAAAAACATGATCACAAATATGTAAATAGATGATGTCGTGCGACTCTCTTGAATATAGGTGAACATTTGATTTTATTACTATGTATTTGATTTGATTTTGAACATTAACACATTCATTTTATTATTCTATGAACCATTTTGAATATAATTTTTTGTTTTCGTGACATCCTTAGTAGGAGGAGGCTTAACCCAAGGGCCAAATCTACAGCAGCAGAGGCCAGCAGAAGCAGAGTGCAACACCAAAAATGACGAAGAAAATGTTGCTTTAAGAGACAACTCAACTTATCAAAGGTATGTAACTAATGAAATTAGATTTAATTATAATATATAGTATAAGTTTTCTTTATGTGAATATTATGTATAATATTATCTTATTAAACAATTAACTAAATGGATTATTGCTTTTCCTTGCTCCTTTCCCATTGCCAATTAACCATGTTTCTTGCCAGTTTCCAAGTGCCAAAGTAATAGAATGGAAAATGATTGAATTAAATAGAATAATCCACTTTAAACCATTTTTAAAAATTACAATAACTTACTATTTTTTTAAACAATTTCTTTTACATCAGTGTAAATAATGTTTGGAGACAGTTTGTTTTTATTATTTTAGCTTTCTTACAAAGAGTGGCTTTCATTATTTTAGCTTTCCTACAAAGAGTGGCTTTCCTGACGGTTCTGGTGCTAAATAAAATTCATCTGCTAAATAAAATTCCAATATTTAAGATACATCAGCCCCAGTCTTATGGTCAAATCGACAGAATTTCTCATAAAAATCTGACCACGTGTTCTTTATAGCGCTGCATTACCATTGCAATTATTTTCAACGAGGCTGTAAAACATCATTTTCAAATGCCTGGAATATAGATAGATATATGTATGCGTTTATATATATTTATAATATAAATTTTTTTACTGTATATACAAACTCTGTCCCTGTAAAACTTTATTTTTCAAATGCCTGGAATATAGATATATGTGTGGCTTTACATATATTTATATTTTATAATTTTTATTCTATATGTTTGTTTGTAGTCAATTTTTGTGAATGTATATATTTTCTGGTCATATATATTTTTTACTTTTATATTTTTTATAATATATATGTTTGTAGTCCATTTTAGTGAATATATACATTTTCTTGTGAAATAAAATATTTTTTATTTTTTTTTACATGGATTCTCAGTAAGACCTCATTCCAACGCATGATTTGGCAAAATTAATTTTATGATTTTTAAAAAGTTTTCAGGAAATTTTGAAATTTGTGTAAATTTTATGGTTTTTAAATTTATAAATTTTTTAGGTAATTATTGTAATTCAATCTTAGTATTCGCAATCTATGTAAAAATTCTATTCTATTATTATTGAATTTGATAATAATATTATATTATATTTTATTGAATTTATAATATTATCAATTTTATATATATTAAATTTTTGTGGATAATTTTAAAAAAATTGAGTTAAATATTTTAAATCTTATATTAATGATAAGTAGTTAAAGTAGTACCTATCCTGAAATAGTACCAGATATAGACTTTTCTTTTTTCTAAAGAACTATATTGGAAGGAGATTGAATGTTCACCAAGACTAGGTGATATGTTTGAAATACAATAGGACTTAAGAAATTTATAATTGTAAAATTCTTGTAAAGAAAACTTATTACAATTTTTTTTAAGTTTAATTATGATTAGATTACAATTATATATGTTATTTTTAATATTAAATGTTAATTTAATGAATTTAATTTTTCATTACATGATAATTATATATATTATTTTTAATATTTAAAGGCATTTGAATGAATTTATTGTTTCTGAAAATAAGTGACAAATTAAGAAGTTTTATGTGTGTATTGTGATTCTACTTGGTGTATATGGTGCCATCCTCTCTATGGTGAGGTCCCCTTCTTAGGGTATGCACATATTTTGTGTATAGAAATTGTTTGGTGGTGTAATAGTAGTTTTAAGTTTATTTAGAATATTTTATGTATAGCAATTGTGATTTTAAGATTATCTATTTGTTTATGTTTTTATTTTCTTATGCTTTCCTAATAATATCATATCATGGTTGTAGTATTTTAGGGTTTATCTCTTTGTGTATAGGGTTTTATTTTGTCCTTCTAGTATTATCATTATCATAGCTATAATTACTATTTTATTTATGTCCTATTTGTTTGTATGATTTGATGCAGAATAAGTGACAATTACTCCATAACAAATCAATTCATATTGGATAATAGACAAGTAAAGGTATGTACATCTATTCAAGATTCTTTTATTTGGCTTATACAATTAATGAAAGAAATCAGTAAATCAAACTAGAGATCTTGTTAAGAAAGAAAATCAATAAATCAAATTAGAGATTATTTTGTTGTAACCACTTTGATCATTTTCATCTTAGAAATATATTAATGTACTTAACCCTGTACAATAAAAAAAAATAATAATAATAATTAGTAAATCAAATTACATTTGATAAATATCAATAACTTGGTAGGGTGTGTCTCTTAAAAAAAAGTTGGTCTATTAAACAAGTTACAAGGAATATCAAATGAACTGGCTCTTTAGGAATGTCAAATTAACTCGTTCTTTGTTGTTGCTGCCTTTCTTTTTCATTTTAACCACTGTTTTTTTATGAATTGAATTTTTTTCATCAATTTCGTGGAGGGAAGTTAATCCAACAAGACTTAACCTAGCCGGCTACCTGTAAGAATTGAGCTCGGTTGTTGAAGGGCGGTTGAAGTAGTACCTCTTTCAATTTAGTTGTCATGTGATAATTATATATATTATTCTTAACATTCGAACGCAAATGAATGATTTAATTTTTTAAATATAAATTAAAGATTAAGATTAGATTAAAAGAAAATAAATAATAAATTATAGTTTGATTGTGTTCAAGTGATAATGGAATGAATTTATTTTTTTCTCAAAAGATTAGAATTAGATTCCGAAGAAAAGGAAAATAAGTGACGGATTAGGATTAGATTCCAAAGGAAAATAAGTGACAGATTTGAATTAGATTTGAAGATAAATTGAATTGAATGTGCTCAGCCTTGATTAAATAATTAAATAAGTCATTGGTTGACGGACTTACAGTTAGATAATAATGACTCATTAGGGATTCCTAGAGTTTAGGGATTAGGTTGGGGGTAGCTGGAGGAAGTTGAGATATTCTCTCAACTTCTCCCTACAAAAATGGAATAAGTTGGATCTAACTCCAACTACATATGTACCTGTTGTATCTCTGTTTATGCAAGTAATACAATCTATTGTTTTGTGTGTGTTAATCATGTGCACTCCGATTTTCAACTTGGTATCAGAGCTTGGCTGGCTTAATCCCTCACGATAGTGCCCAGGAAGATGAAATAGTTTGGAAGAGGTTCTCTGTACATACGTAGATTATGAGTGTTGAATTCTTTTGTTTGAGAGAGTGCTGTGTGTTCTTTGTTTACCTGCAGGGCCTGCGACGGTGGAAACAAAAGAGGAGTCGTACCTGCGTGTGAGTCATCCGAGGAGCAACAGTATCAGAAGGCAACATATCAATAGTAAAATTCAAATCAGGGACCGGCTGTGCAATAGAGCTGAGGGAGGATGCTGTGCGTCGAACTGCTAGCTGCTACGCGTGTGAGATAGAGAGCCGATTGCTGGAGAGTCAACGTTAAGCAAAAGGAGGCCGCAGGATAAAACTTTATGTGTTTTCTGAGAGACGCTGTCCCCATTACTGCGTGAGATGTAAAGGAGATGCCGCTATTGGATAAGTACCCTGTTGCAAAGATTGCTGCCACTATTCGTTGGAATCATCACTGTCAATGTAGGTGAAATCACTGCCATAATTTGTAGTCTGCTATCACTTGGATGGAGTTGCACAGTAAAAGAAAGAAAACCGCCAAAGTTTGAATGCAGATTCTGACAAGTTGCTGAAGGTTTACTCATGGTGAACCAAAAACAAAAGTTTTTGATTAGTTGGAAGCCACCATAAGAGTCATTTCCAGCCTATTTACTTAGATATATTATATTATGTGAGTGTGTGAGAGAGTGTGATTTTATTTGTAATCAATGATGTAGAACCAATTATTGAACAAACTATTAATTTAAGTTAGTTGTTCTTGACCCGTCGGGAGCATTAGTAGAGGTTATTTTGTGTTAAGAGGTCAGTTGTGAAATTGACTGCTGAAAATATTTTGTACCTAGATCACAATATATTGTACCTAGATCACTGTCCTATCTTACTGTCGAAATTTGCTCTTCGGGGGGATTTCACAGATGGAAGTGTATCCATAAAATGGTTCAGTATCGAGATTGTCCTTTGGGAGGTCGAGAAGCGTCAGTTGTACAAAGAACATCAAAGATGGTCGGAAGCAGTTTTATTTATGCTGGATGAATTGGTAGCTCGAAGATGATGGAGAGAAAGAGCATGTCTATGAAGTTCAGAGATGGGTGTAACTGCATATGAGGATCAGTCAGAAAGTTTATGTTGTAACCTTTTGTTATGTTGTGTAATGTAGTCATTAAGGGGGGCAGTTAGATAATAATGACTCATTAGGGATTCCTAGAGTTTAGGGATTAGGTTGGGGTAGCTGGAGGAAGTGAGATATTCTCTCAACTTCTCCCTACAAAAATGGAATAAGTTGGATCTAACTCCAACTACATATGTACCTGTTGTATCTCTGTTTATGCAAGTAATACAATCTATTGTTTTGTGTGTGTTAATCATGTGCACTCCGATTTTCAACTCTTACAACCTAGCTATTGCTTTAGCTCTGCTCCTTTGGTCACTTTCCTCTGCTCGTTTATGTTTCTAGTAGGCAAGTTTATCTGCCCCTCTCGTGTAGGCGAAGCATTTTATCTTCGACACCATCTTCTTCCTATATGCCTGCCAGCTTTATGGACGCTTCAAAGCCGCGATACTCTTTCTGTAAAGGTCTGCGATAGTGGAAGGGGTGGAATCTGATTCAATCTCCGGCAGAGAGCCAAAGAGAGATTTATTCTTGCTTGTAATGTGGGATCTGATTCAATCTCCGGCAGAGAGCCAAAGGAACTGATTTTCTCTGTCAACTGATTTGGTCCCAAAAAGCTATTATCTTTCATTTCCTCCTTCTGCACTTACTTTGGGGATTTATGCTAATCGCAGTATTCGCTGCCGAGGAGGAAATTTTCTTTTTGTTTGAGTGCAACTTCACCTGTCTCTGACTGGGACTACTTTCTCTAGGAGTGCCTGATTTTCGTGTTTCTCTTTTATTCCTCTTTTCATTTCAAAACTCTCAATCAGATGAGGAATAGGTTTTGAGAAGTAGGCGTTCAAGTGGGAAAGGGATATATACTGCCTTCTATGGCCCAAGTAATCCATCAATCTTGGTCTTGGTCTTGGTCTTGAGATATAAAAAATAGATCTCAGTTGAACTGAGACGTTCCAAAGGAAGATTTGATCTCAAAGAAGAAGAGATAAAAAAATTGAGTACTAAAAGCTTCAGATCCCATAGATATATAAATATATTTTTTTCCTATATATATTTAAATACAAAGACTAACTTGTATGTGCATTTAACCATTATTTATTTCTCCATCCTAGGGTGCTCCTTTGTCTTTATCAGGCAGTAAGAGTCAAAGTTCGGGGACAAAGTTTAGATAACTTTAGGTTTTTGACCTCCGATGTGTAGAGAAAATGGTAGTATCCGTGGTCTACTTTGTAGAACGAACTATAAACATGACAATCAGAGAAACACACCAGCAGATCCACTGGCATGGTATATCTGAGTAAGCATTGCTTCACTCAGACCTACAAATCCTTTCAGAATTCCCAGCAGAACTCCTCGGCTCTGTAGGAAATTCTTGACGCAGGTAACCAGAGATCCCAGGTTGTCAAATGTCTCGGAATTAGCTCCGATGCAGATATACAAATACATCTGCCAGAGCTTCGCCTTGGAACTTCGTCGGGTCATAGAGAGCCATATCATGGAATAGCCACCGATATTCATGATGGCTCCGACTAAGAGAACAGCCATGGAGGACTGACTTCATTGATGAGACCTGAAACGATCCTAACAGTCTTGAAACTCTCAGTATTTAACTCTTGCACTGAGAATCGAATCTGGATTACTGGGTTTCCCCTGCAGTCTATAGGTAGACCAATGCTGAATACACAGCCTCTCTATTTAAAACATAGGGCGGAAGCCCAATCGTGAGTAGCCTACTATGCACCCACTTACATAATAATTGGAGCAATTGAATGGGGTATGTGAAGTGAACCACAGCCTCATTGAGTTTGATAAGGTGCAGTCAAAACGATTTACTTTCAACCATAGATTAAAAGATTTTCTTTAACATTTTGTTTGCTGGTCGCATACACTCCCAACAAAGAGGAGGTGAGGCAATAACTACGTCCCCCCACCACCAGTGTATTTGACAAAGTTTAGATAAGTGATTTGACATGGTTATAAAAATCAGTTCTTTCAGATAGTGATATGGAACATAAAATATAGTATCCGCTCTCATCACATCTTGGATCTGGAATCCCCTCTCTGCTGAAGAAAGTCTCGAATCGGTAGTAGTGAACCACTAATCATACTTCACTGGTTTGCAGCGCAGGAGATTGGAGTTGACTCGTACACCTTATCAACCGACCACAAGCTGTGGACATGCCAAGTGGGTTCAGTGGTGGAGAAGGGTGGAGGAAACCGAGGCACGAGGTGAGAGCACTGCGAGCCGTAGAGGAGAGGCAGGCCATGGTAGGTGAACACCAAGGGTCGCTGAGGAAGGAGGGTGGAGGGCAACTATTCCTTAGTACTCTCAGTATCCAGCCAAAAACAAACACTTGTAATTCTCAACCCCTTTCTATTAGTACTCTCAATATGATCGAATGCTATCAATATTGCTACTCCTTAACCTATTAATCGCTAATTACGGGAAACTATTCCTTATTTGTTAGGAACGACTATTCAACTGGAGACCTAGAAGCATTACCTAAGAATGAGAAGGAAAAGGCCGGTCTCGCCGGTAGCTTTCTGAACCATTACTTGGGCCACAGAAGGCGGGATATATCTGGCTCATGTAAAAACGTAATAAACAGAATCCTTCGGCCAAGCAAACCAATCCATCGAATAATTTAGTTAGGAATTCCTCAGCCCTGTAGGAATAAATGCTCACCAATCATCAATACCTTCGACTCACTGGGTGGTAGTAGTAATGGTATCAATCCCACTAGTGGGAATGGGATCAATCCCACTAGGCAAAGACACGCAAGGCAATTTTAAATACGCCACCTGCTCTCAAATTTACCATTTGGATATGCCCCCTTTCTACTCTCCCTGGATTTTCTGGTGTGACCCTGAAGTACTATCCCTCTTATTTTCCGGTCTGCCCTGCTCTCTTCTTTTGGCCTACCTACGGGTATTGGGATAGCTTCCGGAACCCAACCTTTGTAAAGAAAATGCGTTATATCGCATTTTCTGGGATACCCCGCGAAGGCCCATTTCTCATTGGGGTACACGGTAGTGTTTGATTGTTGTGGTTTCAGCAAGGCAGAGAGGCAGGCTGAGGATAGGTTGTTTATTTCGGATGATAGCGATAATTTCTCTGGTGAAGGCTCTAGTAAGGTAAGGGCAAGCAAGCTGAAGAGTAAGAAGGCTACCATATGACCATTCCGTTTATGACCATTCCTAGAACATATGACCATTCCCCTTATGACCGTTCCTACAAAATTTGATGCCTTATAAACCTAAAGTCGATATGAATTTAAGGTTTTATGGGTTAGTTCTGATAGGATGCTTTGACCAACTGGAACACTCCAAATAGAACACTACTTTTCCCTCCATGTCATAGAAGTTGATCTATTGAGATTGTGAATTGGTGTTCTCCATTGCCACGTTGGCAAAGGTGGCAATGGCATAATAAATTCTCTCCGGGGCTCATTAACTAAAAACAGTTTGTGAAATCCATGTTTGCTCAATATATCCAAGATACTAATTTTGTGGGTCCGCCTGCCAAATTGCATCAAATAGGCATGATGGAAAAATACATTAATAGTTTTGAGCGTCTGGCCATCAGAACAGAAAATTAAACTAATAAGCCCTTATTTTAATCAAAAAAAATTCAGTGTTATTAGTGATGAAATAAAGGCCCTATTAATCACACCACCACCTGGTTGGGAGTTACTAAGCAGTTGCAGCAGCTGTTTCAACACCATAAGCATAAGCATAACCATAACCATGAGAAAGGAGAAATAGAGCCCGTATGTTAATAGAAAAAATTAACAGTGTTATTAGTGATGAAATAAAGGCCCTATTAATCACCCCACCACCTGGTCGGGAGTTACTCAGCTCGCTCACCAACAGTGGATGTAGCATAAGCAGTTGCAGCAGCTGTTTCAGCAGCATAAGCATAACCATGAGAAAGGAGAAATAGGTAGACTAGAAAGCATATTACCAGTTATATATGGCATAGACAAAACATAATAAATAGGAGAGATAGCAAAACTCTAATAAATGGCTATCCTAATGGAAAGAGTAGTTTTTTAAAAGAAAAACTACCTCTCTGTTGATCGATATCATCAATTAAAGCCTCTATGTATTTACATGCGTATTTCTATTTTCCAGGTTAGTCAGCTTGCTATCGGCCTCATGGTTATTTTCAACGTTCTTCTGTAAATAGTCAGTGGACTGTCACACTATGACGGTCTTTTGGTTTTTTAGTAACGCTGAGTCGGTTTACTCTGTTTTTTTAGTGTTGTCTATGGCCTTGGAACGGATCGGTCATGATGTTTCCAGACAGTGAAAAGAGAAGTCTGTGCTTTATTATCCGTTGGAGAATGTTCTTTCCTCCATAACTGTGTTTGAGAGGAGGCGGCCGGTGCATTGATTACCTGTTAACTTGGATGGCCCCTTTTTCTATAGGTGTGGTTTTCCCTTAAAAGAACCCCGACATTCTAGTCAACCTCGTATTTATGTATTTGATATTATTTTATGATATTAAAGCATAGATTTCTTTGGATTTGAAATTACTGTATGATGTATGATATTAGAGTAGAGCATAGATTTGCTTAAGCTCCAACTAATATGTATAATGTTAGTTTATATATATATATATATCATATTTATAATCTTAGTTTGTTAATATATATATATATATATAAAATATAATATAATGTTGTAAATTTATTGTATTTATTTATATTTTATAAAGATATTTAAAAAAAAAAAAAATTTATTAATTATAAATTTAGTTTAATTACATTTTTAACTCATTAAATAAATTAGATTTATTGTAACATTGTTCATTTTTCATATTTTATGAAATTCTTATAATTTTCTTCTGCTAATTTACTAATTTAAAAATGAACACTTAATTTTTTATATTGTTTTTTGTATATAGAATTTTATGGGAAGTGAGATGTAAATTTTGTAATTAGTACTATGATGTTATACATGGAGACTTGTTGTATTTTTTGTCAATGTTATTCTTAATATTTTTCTTTTCCATATTAAAACAATTGGAGTTAATAATTAAGAGTTTGTTGAAATAGTTTAGATTTCAAGTTAAAAATTATGAGTTTGTTGAAATAGATTAGAGTTCTAGTTAATAGTTTAGAATTTTTTCTTAACTTAATATTTTCATAGATTATAAATTGTTATCTTGTTTACTTTTGGTAAATTGTTTTTCAATGTTTTTTTCATAGTTATATGTATGAATTTAATTCGAATATTTAATTGAAAATGCAATTGTAGAAAATATTTTTTTTTATGAATATTAAATTGTATACATCTTTTTTGTATTGTTTGCATTAGTATGTTGACCATAGGGTATCTCTCCAAAGTCTTGTATAGAGTGTTTTCAAAGGACCATTTTGGGAAATTGCCTCGAAACAATTTCCTAACTCGGTATCTTGACACATGTGCCTTGTCGTAGCTGGGAACTGGGACGCCGTTGCGCTAGTAATAGGTGGAGGGAGATAACTCCTAGAGAAGCCCTCCATCATGCAACCTAGGAGTTAGGATCTCTTTCCTTGGTAATTATAACTTTAACCTCCTCTAAACCTTAGCTACTTTGCACTTAATAATTAACAGTTTGTTGAAATAGTTTAGATTTCAAGTTAAAAATTATGAGTTTGTTGAAATAGATTAGAGTTCTAGTTAATAGTTTAGAATTTTTTCTTAGCTTAATGTTTTGTTAGATTATAAATTTTTATCTTGTTTACTTTTGATAAATTGTTTTTCAATGTTTTTTTCATAGTTATATGTATAAATTTAATTCGAATATTTAATTGAAAATACAATTGTAGAAAAAAAAATTTATGAATATTAAATTGTATACTTTTTTTTGTATTGTTTGCATTAGTATGTTGACCATAGGGGTTCTCTTGAAAGTCTTGTATAGAGTGTTTTCAAAGGACCATTTTGGGAAATTGCGTGGAAACAATTTTCTAACTCGGTATCTTGACACATGCACCTTGTTGTAGCTGGGAACTGGGACGCCGTTGCGCTAGTAATAGGTGGAGGGAGGTAACTCCCAGAGAAGCCCTCCCAGTACGCCCCAAGTTGGGTGGTCGACCATGTATACACAAGGTTTTTAAAGTGGTCTAACGAGGGACCCCCCTTTGTTAGCACTCTATTCATGCAACCTATGAGCTAGGATCTGTTTCCTTGGTAATTATAACTTTAACCTCCTCTAAACCTTAGCTACTTTACACACTCTCTTACAACCCATATAACTTGTAACCACTAACTTTTAGAATATAAAACTTATAAGTAATACAAATTTTAACATTTGTAAGTCCTAAAACCTTGCAACTATATATAACACCAAAATAAAATTATCCTAACTACTTTAACCCATGTAATAATATGACATAAACTTTTCTCTCTTTACCTCTTTCACTCCTCTTTCTCACTCTAAAATCCTAACCATCTCTCTCTCTCTCTCTCTGTAAAATCCTGACACCCAATATCTTTCTCTAAACACCTAAACTCAAATCTCTCCCTCTAAACCCCTAAAACCCAATCTCTTCCTCTTTCTCTAAACTCCTAAGCCTCAATATCTCTCTCTAAACTACTATCCCCAAATCGCTCTCTCTTTCTCTCTCTCTCTCAACCCCTAACCCAAAATCTCTCTATCTCTCCCTCTAAACCCCTAACCATGAATATCTCTATTTATCTCTCACCATCTTTGTCTAATACCCTAATCTCCAATCTCTCTCTCTCTCTCTCTCTAAACCCTTAAGTCCTACTATCCCTCTCTCTCTATCACTAGAACCCTAACCCCCAAAATCTCGCTCTCTCTCTCTCTCTCTCTCTCTCCAAACCCCTAACCCCCAAAATCTCTATCATTCTCTCTCTAAATCCTTAACCCCCAAAATCTCTCTCTCTCTAAACCCCCCCCTCTCTTTCTCCAAACACTCGCTCCTCACCCACCAACCCTTAGACTCCTCTCTATGTCAATCTCCCCCTACCACTAACCATCCATACATTCCCCATGATCTCTCTCTATCTCTAAACCCCTATTAGCCCCCAATCTCTCTCTCTCTCTCTCTCTCTCTCTCTAAAACCCTAACCTCAAATCTCGCTCTCTCTAAAGCCCTAACACCCAATCAATATCTCTCTCTCTCTCTCTCTCTCTCTCTCTAAACCCCTAACAACAAATCTCTCTCTCAATTTCCTTATAAATCATTGACCCCCAATCTCTCTATTTATCTCTCTTTCTAAAAACCTAACCTACAATCTCTATTTTTCTCTCTCTCACAATCTAAATGCCTAACCTACAATCTCTCTCTCTCTTTCTAAACACTTAACCTCCAATTTCCCTCTTTCTAAAGCGATAACCCTCAATCTCTCTCTATATCTAAACTCCTAACCTCCCATCTCTCTCTCCCCCTTTCTATAAACTAAGAACCCCCAATATCTATCTCTAAACCCCTAACCCCCAATGTCTCTCTCTCTCTCTCTCTCTCTCTCTCTCTCTCTCTAGACCAATAACCCCCAACCTCTCTCTATGCCTCTCTCTCTCTCTAAAAACATAACCAAAAATCTCTCTTTCTCTAAAATGATAATCCTCGATATGTCTATCTCTCTCCAAATCCCAAGCCCCCAATCTCTCTCTCTCTCTAAACCCCTAACTCCAAATTTGTCTCTTTCTATCTATCTCTCTCTAAGCCCCTAACCTCCAATCTCTCTCAGTCTAAATCGCTAATAACCAATCTCTCTCTCTCTCTCTAAACCCATAACCTCCATTCTCTCTCTATCTAAATGCCTATCGCCCAATCTATAACTCTAAATGTCTAGCCGCCAATCTCTCTCTCGCTCTCTAAACCACTAACCCTCTCTCTCTCTATGTATCTTTCTCTAAACCCATAAACACTAAACTCTTTATATCTCTATGAAACCGTCACGTCCAATCTCTCTCTCTAATCCCATATCTCTCAATCTCTCTCTCTCTAAACCCCTAACACTATCTCTTTTTCTATATCTCTCTCTAAACCCAAAAACCCCAAAATATTTCTCTCTCTCTCTCTCTCTCTCTCTCTAAACCCCTAATCAAAAATATCTCTCTCTAAGATTCTAACCCCATATCTCTCTATCTCTCTCTAAATCCCCAACCCTAAATCTCCCTCCATGTCTCTAAGCCCCTAACCCCAAATATATCTCTTTCTATTTATCTATGTCTAAGCCTCTAACATCCATTCTCCCTCTCTCTAAACACCTAACCCCCATTCTCTCTCTCTATCTATCCATGTTAACCCCTAAACGCCAATCTATCTCTCTCTAAACACCTAAATCCAAGATCTCTCTCTCTCTCTCTAAACCCCTAATCCCCAATATATCTCTCTTCCCAAACCCCTAACCTCAAATCTTTATCTCTCTCTTTCTAAATACTTAAACACTCATTTTCCTTCTCACTCTCTAAACCCCCAACCACTGATCTCTCTCTCTCTCTCTAAACCTCTAACACCCAACTTCACTCCCGCTAAACCCTAGCCCCCAATATCCATCTCTCTCACTTTAAAATCCTAAACCCCAATCTTGATCTCTCTCTAAAATACTAACCTTAATCTCTTTCTCTCTCTAAACCCCTAAACCCTTAACCCTCGTCTCCCTCTCTAAACCCCTAACCCGCAATAGCTTTTTGTCTCTCTTTCTAAACCCCCTAACCCCCAATCTATGTGTGTGTGTGTGTGTGTAAACCCCTAAACCCCATTCTTTCCCTCACTCTCCCTATATACTTCTAAACCCCATTCTTTTTCTCACTCTCTCTCTATACTTCTAAACCCCAATCTCTTTCCCTCTCAACCCCAAACCCACAATCTCTCTCTCTCTCTAAAAATCCCTAACCTCTCTCTCTCTCTCTCTCTCTCTCTCTCTCTAAATCGCTATCACCCAATTTATATCTCTCTCTAAACCCCTAATTCTAAATCTCTCTCTCTTCCTATCTAAACCCCTCTAACACCAAATCTCTCTCTCTCTCTCTCTCTCTATCTCTCTAAACTCCTAACCCCTAATGTCCCTATCTCTAAAACCCTAACCTCCAATCTCTCTCTCTCTCTCTAAACCCCTTATTTCCAATCTCTCTCTATCTCACATTAATCCCCCCATTCTCTCTCTTTCTATGTCTCCATCTTTCTCTATTTCTCTCTCTCTCTAAACCCCAAACCCCCAATCTTTTTCTCTCTCTATATAAACCCCTAACCCCCAATCTCCCTCTCTCTCTCTCTCTAAACCCTTAACCCACAATCTCTCTCCCCCCCCCTCTCTCTCTCTCTACAATCTAAACTCTAATATACTTCCCTTTCTCTAAATCCCTAATCCTCAATCTCTCTCTCTCTCTCTCTCTCAAAACCTATAACCATGAATCTCTGTCTATCTATCTCTCTAAACCTATAACCATAGATCTCTCTCTATCTCTATATCTCTCTGACACCCTAACAACAATCTCTCTCTCTCTCTAAACCCCTTACCACCAATCTCTATTTCTAAACCCATAACTCCCAATCTCTCTCTCTCTCTCTCTCTCTCTCTCTCTCTCTCTCTCAAACACCTAACCCCAATCCCTCTCTCTCCCTCTCTCTCTCTAAACACCTAACCCCAATCCCTCTCTCTCCCTCTCTCTCTCTCTGTGTCTCCAAAGTGTTCTTCCTCACCCAACTACCCCTCCCCACTCGTTATGTCTCTCTTCCCCCCATCATTATCCATCCATTCTCCTGTTGTCATCTCTCTCTATCTCTAAACACTATTAACACCCAATCTCTCTCTCTAAACCCCAACCCCCAATATCTCTCTATAAACCCCTAACCTCATATCTCTCTCTCTCATCCCCTACCTTGCAATCTCTCTTTCTTTATAATCCGCTAACCCCCAATCTCCCTCTTTCTTTCTCTCTCTCTCTCTCTCTCTCTCTCTAAACCTCTAATACCAAGTTGATTCTCTCTCTAAACTAAAAAACAATCTCTCTCTCTCTCTCTCTCTCTAAAACCTCACTCCTAACCCACCTACCAATCCTCTCTATCTATGTCTCTCTCCACTCCACCACTAGCCATCCATACTCTCCCTTTGATCTAACTCTATGTCTAAACCCCTATTAACCCCTAGTCTCTCTCTCTAAAATCCCAACCCCCAATCTCTCTCTCTCTCTCTCTATCTCTCTAAAACCCCAACCCCTAGTCTCCATTTCTCTCTCTCTCTCTGCTTAAACCGCTGACATCATATCGATCTATCTCTCTAACCTCCAATCTCTCTCTCTTTATAAACCCCTAACCCTAAATCTATCTCTTTCTCTCTCTATAGAACCCTAACCCCCAATCTCTCCCTATCTCAACCCCTAATCTCCAATCTCTATATCTCTCTCTCTAAAACTCAAACACCCAATCTCCCTCTCTCTCTAAACCCCTAAACACCAATCTCTCCCTCTCTATGTGTTTTATAATATATATATAAACCCCTAACCCTCAATCTCTCACTCTCTCTAAAACCCTAACCACCAGTCTCTCAATCTCCCTATCCCCCAATCTCTCTCTCTTTCTTTCTCTCTCTCTCTCTCTCTCTAAACCCATAACCACCAATGTCTCTCTCTTTGTAAAACCCCTAACCACCAAACTCTCATTTTCTGTATCTCTCTCTCTCCTAAATCCCTAACCCCAAATCTCTCCATCTCTCTCTAAATCGCTAACCCCTAATATTTCTCTCTCTAAACACAAAATATCCAATATCTCTATCTCTCTCTCTCTCTCTCTCTCGACCCCTAACCCCAATATCTCTCTCTTTCTAAGCCACTAACCTAAAATCTCTCTCTAATCCTCTAACACACAATCCTCTCGTTAAACCCCTAACATATAATCTCTCTCAATCCCTCTCTCTCTCTCAAAACCCATAATCCCCAATATCTTTCTCTCTCTCTAAAACAATAACCTCCAACCTATCTCTCTTTAAATGCCTAACCACAAATATCTCCTTCTCTTTCTAAAAATTTATCCCATATTTATTTATCTCTCTCTAAAATCCCAACCCCCAATATCTCTCTCCATATCTTTAAATCCCTAATACCAAATGTCTTTCTTTTTATCTATTGCTATACAATCCCCTAACATCCAACCTCTCTTTCTCTCTCTAAACCATTAACCCCCAATATCACTTCTCTCTCTAAACCCCTAACCCCATTCTCTCTCTCTCTCTCTCTCTACCTGTACATCTAAACCCCTAACCCAAATCTCTCTCTTTCTGTAAACCCCTAACCCCCAATATCTATGTTTCTCTCTCTCTCTCTCTCTCTCTCTCTCTCTCTCTCTCTCTCTCTCTAACCCACTAAACCCAAATCCGTTTCTCTCATTGTTTCTCGAAGCCTGTAACACCCAATTTCTCTCTCTCTATCTCTCTATACCCTGACCCTCCCATCTCTTTCTCTCTAAACCCCTAACCATCTATCTTTTTCTATATCCCTCTCTAAACCCACAACCCCATATCTCTCTCTAAATCACCAGCCTCCAATCTCTCTCCATGTCTCTAAACCCCTATCCCCAAATATCTCTCTTTCTATCTATTTCTATCTAATCCTTTAACATCCAATCTTTCTCTCTCTAAACACCTAACTCCCATTCTCTCTCTCTCTCTCTCTCTCTCTCTCTCTCTCTCTCTCTCTATTTATATACTCCCCTAAACACTAATCTATCTATCTGTAAATACCTAAACCCAAAATATCTCTCTCTCTCTAAGCCCTTAAACCCAATATCTCTCTCTTCCCAAACCGCTAACCTCCAATCTCTATCTATCTCTATCACTTTCTCTCTAATTCTAATAACTTAAACACCCAATGTCCTTCTCACTCTCTAAACACCCAACCTATGATCTTTCTCTCTCTCTAAAACTCTAACCCAACTTCACTCTCTCTAAACCCCTAGCCCCAATCTTTGTCTCGCTCTAAACCGCTAATCTTAATATATTTCTCTCTCTAAACCCCTAGCACGCAATATCTTTTTGTCTATCTAGCTAAACCCTTAACCCCCAATCATCTCTTTCCCAACTCCTAACCCCCAAACTCTCTCTCTCTCTATATATATATATATGTAAACCCCTAAACCCCATTCTTTCTCTCACTCTCTCTGTATACTTATAACCCCCAATATGTCTCTCTCTAAACACCAAACCCACTATCCCTCACTCTCTAAAAAATACTAACCTCCAATATCTCTCTCTAAATCCATATCCCCCAATTTATTTCTCTCTCTAAACCCCTAATTCTCAATCTCTCTCTCTCTCTTCCTATCTAAACCCCTAACATCCAATCTCTCTCTCTCTCTCTCTCTCTCTCTCTCTCTAAACTCCTAACCCCTAATGTCCCCATGTGTAAAACCTTAACTTTCAAACTCTCTCTCTCTCTCAAACCCTAACCTACAATGCCTCTCTGTCTTTAAACCTTTTACTTCCAATATCTCTCTATCTCCCTTTAATCCCATAACCCCCATTCTCTCTCTTTCTATGTCTCTATCTTTCTCTATTTCTCTCTCTAAACTCCTAAACCCTAATCTCTCTCTCTCTCTCTCTCTCTCTCTCTCTAAACCCTAAACACCAATTCTCTTTCTACCTCTCTAAATGCCCAATGACCAATCTCTCTCTCTCTCTCTCTAAACTACTAACCCCTAATCTCCCTCTCTCTATAACCCTTAATCCATAATATCTCTCTCTCCCCCCTCTCTCTCTAGAACTCTAACCTCGAATATATTTCTCTCTCTCTAAATCCCTAATCTCCAATCTCTCTCTCTCTCACTCTCAAAACCTATAACCATGAATCTCTATCTATCTATCTTTCTAAACCAATAAACATGAATCTCTCTCTCTCTCTGTCTCTATCTCTCTCTAAAACCCTAACAACAATCTCTCGCTCACTCTAAACCCCTTCCCACCAATCTCTATCTCTAAACCCATAACCCTCTCTCCCTCTCTCTAAAAACCTAACCCCCAATCTCTCTCTCTCTCTATCTACACATCTAGCCCCTAATCTCTCTCTCTCTCTCTCCAAACCTTCCTTCCTCACCCAACTACTCCTCCCCACTCGCTATGTCTCTCTCCCCCCCATCATTAACCATACATTCTCCTATTGTGATCTATATCTATCTCTAAACGTTATTAACACCCAATCTCTCTCTCTAAACCCCAACCCCCAATCTCTCTATGTAAAACCCTAACCTCATATATCTCTCTCTCTAATCCCCTAACCTCCAATATCTCTCTCTCTCTCTCTATAATCCCCCAACCCTCAATCTCCCTTTTCTTTCTCCCTCTCTCTAAACCCCTAATACCAAGTTGATCTCTATCTATAAACTAAAACCCACAATCTCTCCCTCTCTCTCTCTCTCTCTCCAAAACTTCACTCCTAACCCACCTACCAATCCCCTCTCTCTATGTCTCTCTCCTCTCAACCATTAACCATCCATACTCTCCCTTTGATCTAACTCTATCTCTAAACCCCTATTATCCCCTAGTCTCTCTCTCTAAAACCCCAACCCCCAATATCTCTCTCTTTAAACCCATAACATCATTTCAATATATCTCTCTAACCTCCACTCTCTCTCTCTTTATAAACCCCTAATCCTCAATCTATCTCTTTCTCTCTCTCCAGACCCATAACCGCCAATCTCTCTTTCTCAACCCCTAATCTTAAATCTCTCTCTCTCTCTAAATTGATATCACCAAATTTATATCTCTCTCTAAACCCCTAATTCTAAATCTCCCTCTCTTCCTATATAAACCCCTCTAACACCAAATCTCTCTCTCTCTCTCTCTAAACTCCCAACCCCTAATGTCCCTATCTCTAAAACCCTAACCTCCAATCTCTCTCTCTCTCTCTAAACCCCTAACCTCCAATGTCTCTCTCTCTCTCTCTTTAAACCCCTTACTTCCAATGTCTCTCTATCTCCCTTTAATCCCCCCATTCTCTCTCTTTCTATGTCTCCATCTTTTTCTATTTCTCTCTCTCTAACCCCAAACCCCCAATCTCTTTCTCTCTATATATAAACCCCTAACCCCCAATCTCCCTCTCTCTCTCTCTCTAAACCCTTAACCAACAATCTCTCTCTTCCCCCCCCTCTCTCTCTCTCTCTCTCTAAACCCTTAACCAACAATCTCTCTCCCCCCCCCTCTCTCTCTCTCTCTACAATCTAAACTCTAATATCTTTCCCTTTCTCTAAATCCCTAATCCTCAATCTCTCTCTCTCTCTCTCTCTCTCTCTCAAAACCTATAACCATGAATCTCTGTCTATCTATCTCGCTAAAACTATAACCATGTATCTCTATCTATCTCTATATCTCTCTAACACCCTAACAACAATTCTCTCTTTAAACCCCAACCCCTAATCTCTCTCTGTAAACCCCTAACCTCATATATCTCTCTCTCTCATCCCCTAACCTCCAATCTCTCTTTCTTTATAATTCCCTAACCCCTAATCTCCCTCTTTCTCTCTCTCTCTCTCTCTCTCTAAACCCCTAATACCACGTCGATCTCTCTCTCTAAACTGAAACCCACAATCTCTCTCTCTCTCTCTCTCTCTCTCTCTCTCTCTCCTAACAAGCCTACCAATACCCTATTTCTATGTCTCTCTCCACTCCACCACTAACCATCCATACTCTCCCTTTGATATAACTCTATCTCTAAACCCCTTTTAACCCCTAGTCTCTCTCTCTAAAATCCCAACCACCAATATCTCTCTCTCTCTCTCTCTCTCTCTCTCTAAAAACCCAACCCCTAGTCTCCCTTTCTCTCTCTCTCTTTAAACTCCTAAGATCATATCGATCTATCTCTCTAACCTCCACTCTCTCTCTTTATAAACCCCTAATCTCCAATCTCTCTCTCTCTCTCTCTATATATATATATATATATATATTATATGTAAACCCCTAACCCTCAATCTCTAACTCTCTCTAAAACCCTAAACCCCAGTCTCTCAATCTTCCTATCCCCCAATCTATCTCTCTCTCTCTCTCTTTGTAAAACCCTAAGCACCATTGTCTCTCTCTTTGTAAAACCCCTAACAACCAAACTCTCATTTTCTATATCTCTCTCACTCTCCTAAACCCCTAACCCCAAATATCTCTATCTCTCTCTAAATTGTAACCCCCAATATTTCTCTCTCTAAACAAAAAATCCCCAATCTCTCTCTCTCTCTATAAAACCCAAACACCAAATCTCTCTCTACCTCTCTAAATGCCCAATGACCAATCCCTCTCTCTCTCTCTCTCTCTCTCTCTCTAAACTGATAACCCCTAATCTCCCTCTCTCTCTAAACCCTTAACCCACAATATCTCTCTCTCCCCCCTCTCTCTCTAGAACTCTAACCTCTAATATATTTCCCTCTCTCTAAATCCCTAATCTCCAATCTCTCTCTCTCTCTCTCTCTCTCTCTCACTCTCAAAACCTATAACCATGAATCTCTATCTATCTATATTTCTAAACCAATAAACATGAATCTCTCTCTATCTCTATCTCTCTCTAAAACCCTAATAATAATCACTCGCTCTCTCTAAACCCCTTCCCACCAATCTCTATCTCTAAACCCATAACCCTCTCTCTCTCTCTCTCTAAACACCTAACCCCCAATCTCTCTCTCTCTCTATCTAAACATCTAGCCCCTAATATCTCTCTCTCTCTCCAAACCTTCCTTCCTCACCCAACTACCCCTCCCCACTCGCTATGTCTCTCTTCCCCCAATCATTAACCATACATTCTCCAATTGTGATCTATCTCTATCTCTAAATGCTATTAACACCCAATCTCTCTCTCTAAACCCCAACTCCCAATCTCTCTATGTAAACCCTTAACATCATATATATCTCTCTTTAATCCCCTAACCTCCAATATCTCTCTCTCTCTCTCTCTAATCCCCTAACCCTCAATCTCCCTTTTTCTTTCTCCCTCTCTCTAAACCCCTAATACCAAGTTGATCTCTCTCTCTAAACTAAAACCCACAATCTCTCCCTCTCTCTCTCTCTCTCCAAAACCTTGCTCCTAACCCACCTACCAATCCCCTCTCTCCATGTCTCTCTCCTCTCTACCACTAACCATCCATACTCTCCCTTTGATATAACTCTATCTCTAAACCCCTATTAACCCCTAGTCTCTCTCTCTAAAACCCCAACCCCCAATATCTCTCTCTCTTTAAACCCCTAACATCATTTCGATATATCTCTCTAACCTCAACAATCTCTCTCTTTATAAACCCCTAATCCTCAATCTATCTCTTTCTCTCTCTCTAGACCCATAACCCAAAATCTCTCTCTCTCGCAGCCCCTAATCTTAAATCTCTCTCTCTCTCTCTCTCTCTATGTGTGTGTGTGTGTGTGTGTAAACCCCTAACCCTCAATCTCTCACTCTCTAAAACCCTAACCCCTGGTCTCTCAATCTCTCTAAACACCTATCCCCAATCTCTCTCGCTCTCTCTTTCTCTCTCTCTCTCTCCCTCTCCAAGTTTATCTCTCTAAACCCATAACAACCAATGTCCCTCTTGTTGTAAATCCTCTAACCACCAAAATCTCACTTTCTATCTCTCTTTCTCTCTCCTAAATCTCTAACCACAAATCTCTCTATCTCTTTATAAACCTCTAAACCCCAATATTTCTCTCTCTAAACTCCAAATCCCCAATCTCTCTCTCTCTCTATTTGTGTGCCTCTCTCTCTCTCTCTAGACCCCTAACCTCAATATCTCTCTCTCTCTAAACCAATAATCTAAAATCTCACTCTAATCCCATAACCCACAATCCTCTCTTTGAACCTCTGACATATAATCTCTCTCAATCCTTCTCCCTCTCTCTCAAAACCCATAACCCCAAATATATCTCTCTCTCTCTCAAAACCCATAAGCCCCAATATCTTTCTCTATCTAAAACCATAACCCCCAACCTCTCTCTCTTTAAATGCCTAACCATAAATCTATCCTCCTCTCTCTCAAACATTACTCCATATTTCTTTATCTTTCTACAAAACCCCAATCTCTCCATATATTTAAAGCCCTAATACCAAATCTCTCTCTTTTTATCTATTTATATACAATCCCCTAACATCCAACCTCTCTCTCTCTCTCTAAACCATTAACCCCTGATCTCTCTTCTCTCTTTAAGCCCCTAACCCCATTCTCTCTCTCTCTCTCTCTCTCTCTCTCTATATATATATATATATATATATACCTATACACTTAACGCAAATCTCTCTCTTTCTCTAAACCCCTAAACCCCAATCTCTCTCTCTCTCTCTCTCTCTCTCTCTCTCTCTCTAAAACCCGAAACCCAAATTTGTTTCTCTATTTGTTTCTCGAAGCGTGTAACACCCAATTTATCTCTCTCTCTGTCTCTAAACCCCTAGTCCCCAACCTCTCTATTTATCACTCTCTCTCTCTCTAAACCCATAACTCCTAATATCTGTCTCTCTCTAAACCCTTAACCTCCAATATCTTTCTCTCTCTCTCTCTCAAAACCCCAAACCTCCAATCTCTCCCTCTACCTCTCTCTCTCTCTCTATATATATATATATCTATCTATCTAAACCCCTAACACCCAATCTCTCAATATCTATAAACTCCTATCCATCAACCCTTCTCTCTCTAAACCCCCAACCTCCAATCTCTTTTTCTATAAACCTATAAACCCCAATCTCTATGTCTCTCTCTCTATATATATATTTCTCTCCCTAAACCCACAACCCTAATCTCTCTCTCTCTCTCTCTCTCTCTCTAAAATCCTAATGAATAATCTATATCTTTGAAATGATAACACGGAGCTCTTTCTCCATATCTTTCAGCACCAATATCTATCTCTCTTTCTATATCTCTATCTCCACCTCTCACTCTCTCTCTCTAAACCGCTAACCCATAATCTCTCTCTTTATCTCTTTAAACCCTAACCCCTAATCTCTCTCCCTATCTCTCTCTCTAAACCCATTATCTCCAATCTCTCTCTCTCTAAACACCTAATCTTCAATCTCTCTCCCTCTCTAAACCCGTAACCCCCATTCTCTCTCTTTCTATATATATCTCTCTCTTTCTCTCTTTCCATTTTTCTAAACCCCTAACCCCCAATCTCTCTCTCTCTAAATCCCTAACACCACATCTCTCTCTCTCTCTCTCTCAACCTCTAACCCCAATATTTATATCTCTCTCTAAACCAATGACCCCCATCTCTCTGTCTCCCTAATCCTACTGCCAATCTCTCTCTCTCTCTCTATGCCCATCACCCATAACCTCTTTCTCTCTCTCTATAAATCTCGTAACAACCAAAATCTCTCTCTCTCTCTCTCTATCTCTCTATCTATCTATCTATCTAAACCCCTAAGCCACAATCTCTCTCTCTCTCTATGAAACCCTAACCTGAAATATCTCTCTCTAAACTCCCAACCCCCAACCACTCTCTCTCTCTAAATCCATAACCACAAATCTCTCCCGCTCTCTCTAAAACACAACCTTATGTCTCTCTATCTCTCCCTAAATCCCCAACCCCAATATATTTATCTCTCTATAAATCCCTAACCACCATTCTCTCTCTCTCTCTATCTATCTAAACCCCTAACCTCTAATCTCTCTCTCTCTCTCTAAACCCCTAGCCTCCATTATCTCTCTCTCTCTAAATCCAAAACCTCTAATATATCTCTCTCTCTCCCTGTATGTAAAACCCTAACCACCAATCTCTCAATAATTCTGAACCTCTATCCCCCAATATCTCTCTCTCTCTCTCTAAACTCGTAACATCCAATGTTTCTCTATCTGAAAATCCCTAATCCTTAATCTATCTTTCTCTATATATATCTCTCTCTAAACCCATAATACCAAATCTCTCTCTCTCTCTCTCTCACAATATATCTCTCTCTTTCTCTCTCTCCCCCCTCTCTCTCTAAACCCCTAACCACAAATCTTTATTTCTCTCTCTCTAGCACTATCTCCCTAAAACACAAACCCTATATCTCTCTAAACCCCAAACCCCCAATATATATATCTCTCTCTCTCTCTTGAAATCCCCGATGACCAATCTCTCTCTCTCCAAGCTGCTAACCCCCAATTTCTTTCTTTCTTTAAACCCCTGACATAAATCTCTATCCCTCTCTCTCTCAAAAACCATAACCTCCAACCTCTATCTCTCTCTCTAAATCCCTATCCCACAATCTCCCTCTCTCTTTCTCTATCTAAACTCCTAATCCTAAATCTATGTCTCTCTATCTCTCTCTAACTAACCCTTAATCCCCAATATCTCTCTCTAAACACCTAAAATCCAATCTTTGTCTCTATCTAAACCCCTAACCTCCAATATCTCTCACTCCACAAACCCCTTACCTCCAATATATGCTCTCTCTCTCTCTAATCTCATAACCCCCATTCTCTATCTTTCTATGTCTCTATGTCTTTCTCCATTTCCCTCTCTCTAAATCCCGAACGCTGAATCTCTCTCTCTATATCTCGAAACCCCTAACACCCAATCTCTCTCTCTCTCTCCCTCTCTCTCTCTCTATCTACACCCTTAATAAAAATACCCCCTATCTCTTAACCCCTGACCACCAATATCTCTCTCTAAACCTCTAACCCCCAATCTCTCTCCCTCTCTCTCTCAAAACCCATAACCCTCTCTCTCTCAATTACTAACCTCCCATCTCTTTGTATCTCTCTTTCTCAACACCCCTAGCCTCCAATCTCTCTCTCTCTCTCTAAATTCCTAACCCTGAATCTCTCTGTCTAAACCCCTAACCCCTAATCTTTCTCTCTTTCTCTAAACCCCTAATCCATAATCTATCTCTCTAAAATCCTATCCCCCAATCTCTCCCTGTAAACCCATAGCCCCAATCTATCTCTAAATCCATAACCTCAATCTCTCTCTCTCTAAACCCCTAAGCACCAATTTCTATCCCTCTCTCTCTCTCTAAGCCCCTAATCCCAAATCTCTCTATCTCTATACAATCCTAACCCCCAATATATATATCTCGCACCCTCTTTCTCTAATCCCCTAATCCTCTCTCTCTCTCTCTCTCTATTCCAACACCTGCTCCTCACCTAACAACCCTTCCAATCCTCTCTATGTCTCTCTCTCCCCCCACTAACCATTCATACTCCCCCTTGATCTCTCTCTATCTCTAAAACCTATTAACCCCCATTCTCTCTCTCTCTCTTAACCCTCAACACCCAATCTCTCCCTCTCTCTAAACCTCTAATCTCAAATCTCTCTCTCTCTCTCTTTATGCCACTAACACCCAATCTCCCTCTCTCTCCACCTTTCTTTCTCTCTATACCTTTCTCCCTCTCTCTAAACCCCTAACCCAAAATATCTCTCTCTCTCTACACCAATAACCCACAACCTAAATCTCTGTCTAAACCCATAACAACAAATCTTTCACTCTCCCTCTAAAATGCTAAACCCGGATATGTCGATGTCTCTCCAAATCTTGAACCCCCAATCTCTCCCTCTCTCTCTCTAAATCGGTAACTCCAAATCTGTCTTTTTCTATCTATCCATCTCTCTCTCTCTAAACTACTAACACCTAATGTATCTCTCTCTAAACCCCTAACCTCCATTCTCTCTCTCTCTCCTCTCTCTCTAAACCTCTATCCCCCAATATTTCTCTGTCCCTCTCTCTAAACCACTAACCCACTCTCTCTCTCTATGTATCCCTCTCTAAACCCATAACCACCATTATCTCCCTCTCTAAACCCCTCACATCCGATTTCTCTCTCTCTCTTTGTATCCATCTCTAAAACCGTAACCCCTATTCTCTCTTTCTCCCTCTATAAACACCTAACCACAATTATATATCTCTCTCTAAGATGCTAACCCCATATCTCTCTAAATACCCAACACCAAATCTCTCTCTCTCTCTCTCTCTCTAAAACCCTAACCCAAATCTGACTCTTTATATCTCTCTCTCTCCAAGCCCCTAACCTCTAATATCTCTCTCTCTCTCTAAACCCCTAACCCCCAAAATCTCTCTCTCGGTCTCTCTAAACCCTAACCCCCAAAATATCTCTCT
The DNA here is from genome assembly GCA_027924585.1 of Larix kaempferi. Taxonomy (NCBI): domain Eukaryota; kingdom Viridiplantae; phylum Streptophyta; class Pinopsida; order Pinales; family Pinaceae; genus Larix; species Larix kaempferi. Next base: position 1,598,355 of record BSBM01000344.1, on the reverse strand, counting down.
TTCTCTCCCTCTCTCTCTCTCTATGTCTCTCTCTCCAAACCCTCGCTCCTCACCCACCAACCCTTCAACTCCTCTATATGTCTCTCCCCCCACCACTAACCATCCATAAACCCCCCGTGATCTCTCTCTATATCAAAACCCTTATTAACCCCCAATCTCTCTCTCTCTTTCTCTCTCTCTCTCTAAACCCTAACCCCCAAAATCTCTCTCTTTCTCTCCCTATCTCTCTCTCTCTCTCTGTCTCTCTCCAAACCCTCGCTCCTCACCCACCAACCCTTCAACTCCTCTATATGACTCTCCCCCCACCACTAACCATCCATAACCCCCCCATGATCTCTCTCTATATCAAAACCCTATTAACCCCCAATCTCTCTCTCTCTCTCTCTCTCTCTCTCTCTCTCTCTCTCTCTCTAAAACCTCAACACCCAATATCTCTCTTTCTCTCTCTAAACCGCTAACCTCAAATCTCTCTCTCTAAACACCTAACACCCAATCAATATCTCCCTCTCTCTCTCGCTACGTTCCTCTCTCTCTCTCTCCCTCTCTAAACCCCTAACAACCAATCTCTCTTTATTTCCTTATAAATCGTTGACCCCCAATCTCTTTCTTTCTCCCTCTATCTAGACACCTAACTCACAATCTCTCTTTTTCTCTTTCTCACACTCTAAACGCCTAAACTACAATCTCTCTCTCTTTTTAAACACTTAACCTCCAATCTCTCTCTCTCTCTAAAACCATAATCCTCAATCTCCCTCTATCTCTAAACTCCTAACCTCCAATCTCTCTCTCCCTCTCTCTCTAAACTCCTAACCTCCAATCTCTCTCTCACTCTCTCTCTAAACTCGTAACCCCCAATATCTCTCTCTAAACCCCTAACCCCCAATATCTCTCTCTCTAATCCCCTAACCTCCAATATCTCTCTCTCTCTAAATAACTAACCACCAATATATATATCTCTCTCTCTCTCTAAACCCACAACCTCCATTATCTCTCTATCTAAACCCCTATCCCCCAATCTCTCTCTCTCTAAACCACTAACCCTCTCTCTCTCTATGTATCCCTCCCTAAACCCATAAACCCCAATCCCTTTCTATCTCTATAAACCCCTCATGTCCAATCTCTCTCTCTAAAACCCTATCTCCCAATATCTCTCTCTCTAAAGCCCTACCCTCCAATATCTCTCTCTAAACCCCTAACTCTCTCTCTTTTTCTATATCCCTCTGTAAACCCACAACTCCCAATCTCTCTCTCTCTCTATAAATCCCTAACCAAAGATATCTCTCTAAGACACTAACCCCATATCTCTATATCTCTCTCTAAATCCCCAACCCCCAATCTCTCTCCATGTCTCTAAACCTCTAACCCCAAATATCTCTCTTTCTATCTATCTCTATCTAAGCCTCTAACATGCAATCTATCTCTCTCTAACCACCTAACCCCCATTCTCTCTCTCTCTCTCTCTCAACCCCTAAACACCAATATGTCTCTCTCTCAACCCCTAAACACCTAAACCCAAGATCTATCTCTCTCTCTAAACCCTTAATCCTCAATATCTCTCTCTTCCCAAACCCCTAACCTCCAATCTCTATCTCTCATTATCACTTTCTCTCTTTCTAAAGACTTAAACACCCAATGTCCTTCTCACTCTCTAAACCCCCAACCTCCAATCTCTCTCTCTCTCTCTAAACCTCTAACACCCAACTTTACTGTCTCTAAACACCTAGCCACCAATCTTCATGTCTCTCCCTTTAAACCCCTAAACCCCAATCTTGATCTCTCTCTCAAACCACTAAGCTTAATCTATTTCTCTCTCTAAAGCAGTAAATCCTAGTCTCTCTCTAAACCCCTAACCCTAGTCTCCCTTTCTAAACCACTAACCCACAATATCTTTCTATATTTCTCTCTAAGCCCCTAACCCCCAATCATCTCTCTCCCAACCCTTGACCCCCAATCATATCTCTCCCAACCCCTGACTCAATTACTTCTGATCTCTCTCTCTATCTCCCTTTAAACCCAAGACGCCCATTCTCATTGTTTCTATGTCTCTATATTTCTCTATTTATCTCTGTCTAAAGCCCTAACCCCCAATCTCTCTCTCTCTCTCTCTCTCTAAACTACTAAAAACCAATCTCTCTCTCTATCTAAACCCCTAACCCCCAATCTCTCTCTAACTCTCTAAATGCCTAAGAATTAATCTCTCTCTCTCTCTCTAAACCGCTAACCCCTAATCTCTCTCTCTCTCTCTAAACCCATAACCCACAATCTCTCTCTCTCTCCCCCCCCCTCTCTCTAGAACTCTAACCTCTAATGTATTTCTCTCTCTCTAAATCCCTAATCCACAATATCTCTTTCTCTCTCTCTCTCAAAACATGTAACCATGAATCTCTATATATCTATCTCTCTAAACCTATAACCATGAATCTCTCTCTGTCTCTATCTCTCTCTAAAACCCTAACAACAATCTCTTGCTCTCTCTAAACCCCTTACCACCAATCTCTATCTCTAAACCCATAACCCCCAATCTCTCTCTCTCTCTCTCTAAAAACCTAACCCCCAATCTCTCTCTCTCTCTCTCTCTCTCTCTCTCTCTCCCCAAACCTTCCTTCCTCACCCAACTATCCCTCCCCACTCGGTATGTCTCTCTTCCCCCATCACTAACCATCAATTCTCCCATTGTCATCTCTCTCTATCTCTAAACACTATTAACACCAAATCTCTCTCTCTAAAGCCCAACCCCCAATCTCTCTCTATAAACCCCTAAACTCATATCTTTCTCTCTCTAATCCCCTAACCTCCAATCTCTCTCTCTCTCTCTCTCTCTAATCCCCTAGCCCCCAATATCCCTCTTTGTTTCTCTCTCTAAAACCATAATACCAACTCGATCTCTATCTCTAAACTGAAACCCACAATCTCTTCCTCTCTCTTTGTCTCTCCAAAACCTCGCTCCTAACCCACCTACCAATCCCCTCTCTCTATGTCTCTCTCCTCTCCACCACTAACCATCCATACTCTCCTAGTTATATAACTCTATCTCTACCCGTATTAACCCCTAGTCAGTCTCTCTAAAACCCCAACCCCCAATATCTCTCTCTTTCTCTCTCTCTCTTTAAAAACCCAACTCCCAATCTCCCTTTTTCTATCTCTCTCTCTTTAAACCCCTAACATCATATCGATATTTCTCTCTAACCTCCACTCTCTCTCTCTCTCTCAACCCGTAATCTTCAATCTTTATATCTCTATCTAAAATCCTCAAACACCCAATCTCCCTCTCTCTCTAAACCCCTAAACACGAATCTCTCTCTCATTGTATATATATAAAAATATGTATATATATATGTATATATATATGTATGTATATATATATATAATCCATTAACCCTCAACCTCTCACTCTCTCTAAAACCCTAACCCCTAGTCTCTCAATCTCTCTAAACACATATACCCCAATCTCTCTCTCTCTCTCTCTCTCTCTCTCTCTCTCTCTCCATACCCCTAACCACCAATGTCTCTCTCTCTATATGTCCCCTAAGCACCAAACTCTCACTTTCTATATATATCTATCACCTAAACCCCTAACCCCAAATCTCTCTATCTCTCTCTAAACCACTAATCCCCAATCTTTGTCTCTCTAAACCCCAAATCCCAAATCGCTCTCTCTCTCTCTCTCTCTCTAAACCCCTAACCCCAATATCTCTCTCTCTCTAAACCACCAACCTAAAATATCTCTCTAATCCCCTAACTCACAATTCTCTCTTTAAACCCCTGACATATAATTTCTCTCAATCCTTCTCTCTCTCTCTCTCAAAACCATAATCCCCACTATCTCTCTCTCTCAAAACCGTAATCTTGATATATATATATATATATATATATATATATATAAAACCATAACCCCCAACCTCTCTCTTTTTAAATTCCTAACCACAAATCTCTCCTTCTCTCTCTAAAATGTTACCCCATATCTCTTTATCTCTCTCTAAAGCCTCAACCTCAAATATCTCTCTCCATATCATTAAATACCTAATACCAAATGTCTCTCTTTTGATCTATTTCTATCTAATCCCCTAACATCCAACCTCTCTCTCTCTCTAAACCATTAACCCCCAACCTCTCTTTTCTCTCTAAACCCCTAATACCATTCTCTCTCTCTCTCTCTCTCTCTCTCTCTCTCTCTCTCTAGCTAGCTATCTACCAATATATCTAAACCCCTAACCCAAATCTCTCTCTTTCTCTAAACCCCTAACCCCCAATATATCTATTTCTCTCTCTCTCTCTAAACCCCTAAACCCAAATCTATTTATCTCTTTGTTTCTCGAAGCCTGTAACACCCAATCTCTCTCTCTCTCTCTTTCTCTATCTCTCTCTTTCTCTCTAAACTACTAGCCCCCAACCTCACTATTTCTCTCTCTCTCTCTCTAATCCCATAACTCCCAATATATCTCTATCTCTGAACCCTTAACCTCCAATATCTCTCTCCCTCAAAACCCCATACCTCCAATATCTCCCTCTACCTCTCCTTCTCTCTCTCTATATATATATATCTCAACTACTAACACCCAATCTCTCAATATCTATAAACCCCTATCCACCAAAATTTCTTTCTCTTTAAACTCCCAACCTCCCATCTCTCTCTCAAAACCCATAACCCCAATCTCTCTCCCTAAACATATAACCCCGAACCACTCTCTCGCTCTCTAAACCCCTAAGCAAAAATATCTCCCTCTCTCTCTAAAATGAAACCTTATATCTCTCAATCTCTCTCTACAGACCCAACCCAAATATATTTATCTCTCTCTAAATCCCTAACCACCATTCTCTCTCTATATATATCCATCTAAACCCATAACCTCTAGTCTCTCACTCTCTCTCTAAACCCCTAACCTCCAATATCTTCTCTCACTAAATAAAAATCCTCTAATCTCTCTCTCTCTCTCTCCCTGTATCTAAAACACTAACAACCAATCTCTCACTAAGTCTTAACACCTATCCCCCAATCTCTCTCTCTCTCTCTAAACCCGTAAAATCCAATCTTTCTCTCTTTGTAAATCCTAAATCCCTTATGTCTCTTTCGCTCTATATATCCCTCTCTAAACCCATAACACCAAATCTCTCTCTCTCTCTCTCTCTCCCCCCCACTATCTCTAAACCCCTAACCACAAATCTCTCTTTCTCTCTCTCTCTCTAGCACTATCCCTCTAAAATGCAAAACCTATATCTCTCTATCTCTCTCCAAACCCCAAACCCCCAATATCTCTCTCTCTCTCTCTCTTTAAATCGATAACCCTTAATCTCTCTCTTTATCTATCTATCCAAACCCCTAATGCATAATCTCTCTCTCTCTCTCTCTAAACCCCTAAACTCCAATCTCTCTCTCTCTAAACACCTTATCTCCAATCTGTCTCTCTATAAACACCTAGTCTCCAATCTCTCACCCTCTCTAAACCTATAACACCCATTATCTCTCTTTCTCTCTTTCCATTTTTCTAAACCCCTAACCCCCAATCTCTCTCTCTAAATCCCTAACACCAAATCTCTCTCTCTCTAAACCTCTAACCGAAATATTTATATCTCTCTCTCTAAACCGATGACCCCCAACCTCTCTCTCTCTATTCCTCTAGTGTCAATATATCTCTCTCACTAAACCCCATTATCTCTTTCTCTCTATCTAAAAACATATCCCTAAATCTCTCTCTCTCTAAACCCGTAACTCAGTCTCTCTCTCTCTATGCCCATAAAACATAACCTCTTTCTATATCTCTATAAATCCCTTAATGACCAAAATATCCCTATGTCTCTCTATCTATCTATCTAAACCCCTAACCCACAATCTCTCTCTCTCTCTCTCTATAAAACCCTAACTCGAAATCGCTCTCTCCAAACCCCTAACCCCCAATATCTCTCTCTCTCTCCCTCTCTAAAAATTTACCTCCCAATATCTCTATATGAATGCCTAATCATCAATCTCTCTGTCTAAACCTGTAACCCAAAATTTATCTCTCTTTGTCTCTCAAAACCCATAACCCCAATCTCTCTCTCTAAACCCATAACCCCCAACCACTCTCTCTCTCTAAATCCCCAACCAAAAATATCTATCTCTCTCTCTAAAATGCAACCTTATATCTCTCTATCTCTTTCTAAATACCCAACCCCAATATATTTATCTCTCTCTAAACCCCTAACCACCATTCTCTCTCTCTCTCTATCCATCTAAACCCCTAACCTCAAATCTCTAACTCTCTCTCTAAACCCCTAACCTCCAATATCTCTCTCTCTCTAAATCCAAAGCCTCTAATATCTCTCTCTCTCTCACTCTCTCTCCTTGTATCTAAAACCCTAACCATGAATCTCTCAATAAGTCTGAACACCTATCCCGCAATCTTTCTCTCTCTCTCTAAACTCATAAAATCCAATCTTTCTCTCTTTGTAAATCCTAAATCCCTGATCTCTCTTTCTCTCTCTCTCTCCCAATCTCTCTCTCTCTCTCTCTCTTTCTCTCTCTCTAACATTATCCCTCTAAAATGCAAACCCTATATCTTTGTATCTCTCTCTAAACCCCAAAACCCCAGTATCTATCTCTCTCTCTTTAAATCCATAACCCTTAATCTCTCTCTCTATCTATCTATCCAAACCCCTAACCCATAATCCCTCTCTCTCTCTCTCTAACCCCCTAACTTCCAATATATCTCTCTCTCTAAACCCCTTATCTCCAATCTCACTCTCTATAAATACCTAATCTCCAATGTCTCTCCCTCTCTGAACCTGTAACCCCCATTATCTCTCTTTCTATATATATCTCTCTTTCTCTCTTTCCGTTTTTCTAAACCCCTAACCCCCAATCTCTCTCTCTAAATCCCTAACACCAAATCTTTCTCTCTCTCTCTAAACCGATGACCCCCAACCTCTCTCTCTCTATACCTCTAGTACCAATATATATCTCTCACTAAACCCCATTATCTCTTTCTCTCTATCTAAAAACATATCCCTCAATCTCTCTCTCTCTAAACCCATAACCTGTAGTCTCTCTCTCTCTATGCCCATAACACCTAACCTCTTTTTATATCTCTATAAATCCCGTAATGACCAAAATATCCCTCTCTCTCTCTATCTATCTATCTAAACCCATAACCCACAATCTCTCTCTCTCTATAAAATCCTAACCCAAAATCACTCTCTCTAAACCCCTAACCCCCAATATCTCTCTCTCTCTTCCTCTCTAAAACTTTAACCCCAAATCTCTCTATCTAAATGGCTAGTTTCCAATCTCTCTATCTATACCTGTAACCCCAAATTTATCTCTCCCTGTCTCTCCCAACCCATAACCCCAATCTCTCTCTCTAAACCCATAACCCCCAACAACTCTCTCTCTCTAATTCCCTAACAAAAAATATCTCCCTCTCTCTCTGAAATGCAACCTTATATCTCTCTATCTCTCTCTAAAGACCCAACCACAATATATTTATCTCTCTCGAAACCCCTAACCACCATTCTCTCTCTATATCTTTCTATCTAAAGCCCTAACCTCTAATCTCTCACTCTCTCTCTAACCCCCTAACCTCCAATATCTCTCTATCTCTAAATCCAAAGCCTCTAATCTCTCACTCTCTCTCTCTCTCTCCCTGTATCTAAAACGCTAACCACCAATCTCTCAACAAGTCTGAACACCTATCCCCTAATCTCTCTCTCTCTCTAAACACGTAAAATCCAATCTTTCTCTCTTTTTAAATCCTAAATATGTTATTTCTTTTTCTTTATATATATCCCTCTCTAAAACCATCACAACAAATCTCTCTCTCTCTCTGTCTAAACCCCTAAACACAAATCTCTCTTTCTCTCTCTCTCTCTAGCACTATCCCTACAAAACGCAAACGCTATATCTCTCTATCTCTCTCTAAACCCCAAACCCCCAATCTCTCTCTCTCTCTCTCTTTAAATCAATAACCCTTAATATCTCTCTATATCTATCTATCCAAACCCCTAACCCATAATCTCTCTCTCTCTCTCTCTCTAAATCCTAAACCTCCAATCTCTCTCTCTCTCTAAGCACCTTATCTCCAATCTCTCTCTCTATAAACACCTAACCTCCAATCTCTCTCCATCTCTAAACTTGTAATGCCCATTATCTCTCTTTCTCTCTTTCTTTTTTTATAAACCCCTAACCGCCAATCTCTCTCTCTAAATTCCTAACACCAAATCTCTCTCTCTCTCTAAACCTCTAACCCCAATCTTTATATCTCTCTCTCTAAACCAATTACCCCCAGCCTCTCTCTCTCTATACCCCTAGTGCCAATATATGTCTCTCACTAAACCCCATTATCTCTTTCTCTCTATCTAAAAACATATCTCTCAATTTCTCTCTCTCTAAACCCGTAACCCTTAGTCTTTCTCTCTCTATGCCCATAAAACCTAACCACTTTCTATATCTATATAAATCCCATAACGGCCAGCATATCCCTCTCTCTCTCTATCTATCTATCTAAACCCCTAACCCACAATCTCTCTCTCTCTATAAAACCTTAATTCGAAATCGCTCTCTCTAAACCCCTAACCCCCAATATCTCTCTCTCTCTCCCTCTCTAAATATTTAACCCCCAATCTCTATATCTTAATGCCTAATCGCCAATCTCTCTGTCTAACCCTGTAAGCTCAAATTTATCTCTCTTTGTCTCTCCAAACCCATAACCCCAATCTCTCTCTCTAAACCCATAACCCCCAACCACTCTCTCTCTCTAAATCCCTAACCATAAATATCTCCCTCTCTCTCTAAAATGCAACCTTATATCTCTCTGTCTCTTTGTAAAGACCCAGCCACAATATATTTATCTCTCTCGAAACCCCTAACCACCATTCTCTCTCTCTCTAAATCCTTAACAAAAAATATCTCCCTCTCTCTAAAATGCAACCTTATATCTCTCTATCTCTCTCTAAAGACCCAACCACAATATATTTATCTCTCTCTAAACCCCTAACCACCATTCTCTCTCTCTATCTATCTATCTAAACCCCTAACCTCAAATCTCTCACTCTCTCTCTAAACCCCTAACCTCCAATATCTCTCTCTCTTTAAATCCTAAGCCTCTAATCTCTCTCTCTTTCTCTCTATCTCTCTCTCTCTCTAAACTCGTAAAATCCAATCTTTCTCTCATTGTAAATCATAAATCCCTAATCTCTCTTTCTCTCTATATATTCCTCTTTAAACCCATAACACCAAATCTCTCTCTCTCCCCCAATCTCTCTCTCTCTCTCTCTCTCTCAACCCCTAACCCCGAACCTCTCTATCTCTATACCCCTAGTGCCAATATATCTCTCTCACTAAACCCCATTATCTCTCTCTCTCTATCTAAAAACATATCCCTCAATCTCTCTCTCTCTAAACCCGTAACCCTCATTCTCTGTCTCTCTATGCCCATTGCTAAGTCAGTAAAATTTTTTTCATTTTTTAGTTATTTTCTCCAATTTTGGTTTGTTTTCGAATTTACCTTAGTTAATTTTTTGGTTTTCAGTTTTAGTTTTTATCTTCTTAGAAACTTTATGAGTGATTGATTAAGTTTTGAGCCAGTCTTTTTCAGATTTTATTTAATTTTGATGACTTTTATATTGTAAAAGGGGTCAATGAGAGTCATATGTTCAAAGGAAGAATCATTAATGTCTTTAGAGAATGGTTGACTTACCTTTTAAACCAAATAGCTACCAGAACCTCCAACAAATTAGCAAAAAGTTAGAAAATTGCTAAATTTTGGTCTAAAAGATATTCTTGTAGCGCTATACCAAAGTTTGATAAAGAGCGCGCTACAGGAATATCGTGGCTTGAGTTTTTTGCAATTTTCGATCTATTTTCAATCATGATGCAGAATGGGAGTGTCTAATCGCCTTGTGTGAGTGTCTTAACACGTGTTTGCAGCAATTTAAGCATGATTTTTGTTAGTTGCTCATCACGAAGATAGACGAGTTCATCATTGCATGGTATGCGGGATCAGTTGCACAGAAGCCAGGAAATTCCGGTTTAGCTGTCAATTTTCTCTTGTTACACGCATCATTGCAGGAGAAGTAGTGTTGGTGAAGGAGAGTTCACTGTTGAACGGTGGATTGCGTTGCTGTGGAAAGGAGACAGGTGTGTTCCATCGCCAGCGAAAATTAGGGCTTTTTGATTCATTCACCAGTGGCTAAGGAATCAATATGAGGACACCTGTGCTCGAAGGAGAACATCATTGACACCCCAAATTGAAAACATTAAGCCACAATGGATGAGTAATTGACAGGTATTCCGTTATAACTCTTATAGCTGGAAAATTTGGGTTTTTTCTCGCTGCACGATTTTCTGGAAAAATTGGTTGCTGAGGAGGATATAATAGATCGTAAAATGAGGAATTCACCACAGCAATGGTTATCTGAATCCCGTTAAGAGAAATGTGCATGAATGTCTCTCTCATGACCTAATATCATTAAACATCAGAATATATAGAATAGGGCATCGAAAAGACTCACAGAGCTATCTTTAGCACTCAGTTTTTACACAAAATGGAGTTTGCTAGTTGGTACAGGTGTTACACAGAAGGGGTCTGTTAGTTTGTGCAAGTGATTTAAATATCACTGAAAATTGTTATAACCTGTAAAATTACTTGCTCAGAAAACATTGATTTAAAGGACTGTCCAGGAGTGTGTAGCAGAGTTTAAAAGAGCTCAAAGCATCAGAAAAACAGCTTATAAAACATTTTTGGAACCTGAAACTAGACTCTTCCTGTTCCCTGAAAAGAAAGATATGGGAAAAAGTAGCAAAAGTGGTAAGGTTAACAGGGCTGAGCCCACAGACTTGACATGGATTCAGAAACTTCTAGATTGTGCAGAGTTGTTCCAACAGGCAGGCTGGTTGAAATTTTTCAAAAGGATAGATGGTTTTAATGCTCAAGTGTCCTGCAATTTTGCTAAAGGACTTAAAAATGAGATGATTATAATGGATCCTTTGAGATTCAAGTTGACTGTGGAATTAATATCAGAAGCCACTGAGATTAGTAATGAGGGTGAGCACTGGTTTAAGAAGTCTCCTTTCGAGTTTGATCCTCAAAGATACTTATTACCTAATGTTATTCCTGACTGGAACAAAGGTATTCTCATACATAATTTCAGGAGGGAATGGATTGAACCTATAAGGATTCTTCAGAGTTATGTGACTTGTGAAGGAAGATATTCATTAGTGTTCAAATATCATCTCAGGTTCCTACAGCACATGGCAGGGGTTTCTAAAATGAATTTGCCATTCTTTTTCTTTAAAAGCCTGCAGAAAATGTCAAGCAAAATAAAACAGCATGATGATCACACTTCTCTATCACTATTTCATCATGGTCTCATTAAGCTAATCATCACTACAGTGTTGCAGCATGAGGGAAAAACTTGGGACTTCTTTTTGTTTTGGTCAGGGGTTCATCCTAAAGGAGGAGACCAACAACCCAAAAGACAGACTGACAAGGGAAAGGTAATGATACAAAAGTTAGGTCATTCAGTCAAACTTGCAAATAAAAAAGACATTAAAGTTAAGAAGGGGACAAAACAGGTAGCAGATGAAGGACAGAATGACAGTCAGCCTCAAGAAATTCCAGATCATAGTAAAGTCAAGTTCTCATTATTTGAAGACAAAAAGAAATTGCTTGAAAAGAAGCCACCACCTATAGCAGATTCTCAAGAAAAGAAGAAAGTTGATGTCAAAGTGATTCCTGTAGCTAAAGAAGAAGTCCATAATCAACCAAGAAGCCCCATCACAGTGCTCTCAGATGATGAGGGGTATATGTTGGAAGAAGAGCAGTTTATTCCTGAGATTGAGGTTAAAAATGAGATTAAAGAAAATCAAGTTATAGAGGATAAAACCACAAAGCCTAAGAAGAAAATCAAAAAGATGGAAGTGGTAGAGTTAGCATCTATACAACACCAAGGGAAGGAATTAAAAATGATGGGAGAGGCAGCTACTTTCTGGAGACCTAAAACTAGGTCGAAAAACAAATTAAGGTTAAATATGAAAAAGCTGTTAAATCCAAAATTGAAGGCTGATAAGGTGACTATCTCTGATGAAGAGTCCATGGAGGAGGAGAAATCAAAGAAAGATGAATTGCAGTCAGATAAAAGAGAGGAGATTAGGTCAGTAAAAGTAACAGGTGAAGAAAGCTCTAAGTCCATCATTGAAGACAATTCTGGAAAATTGTTGACAGAGGAGATTAGATCAATACAGGTAACAAATGTTTCAAACCCCATCATTGAAGATAATGCTGAGAAACCATTGACAGAGGAAGTAATATTTAAGAAGTTTGACATGTTCTTGAAACCAAATGAAGAGCAAGATGCTGCATTAGAAAAACTGGTTAATTCTGACAAGGAGAATTTGAAGAAGACTGTCAAACATTATAAGCATCAAATGAATTACATGCAGGAAGTTAATGATGGTTTAATGATGGCAAATAGAAGATTAAGAGAAGATCTTCAAGATGCTCATGACAATTTTCAGGAGTTAGTGGTTGATGCAAAGGAAGCACTCAGAAGGAAAAGGACTGCTGATAGGCACTGTTCAGAACTGGAAAAGACAGTTGAAACTTTGCAGCATGAAAATGAACACCTTCAGAAAAGGATAGCTGAGCTGGAGAAGAAGCATAAAAGAATGAAGAAAAGATCCTCAAGTCCAGATGGCATATCTTTGCTTGTGGAGGCATCGAAAGAGATATGAGGCAGTTAGGTTCATTTAAGACATTTTGTTAAAGAATTTTCTATTTTTAGCAAAGTTGTAATTTTGTAAAAATGTAATTGTTACTTTACCTAGTCTAGTCATTCGATATAGAGTTAGTAGGAAAAACCCTAACTGTTTTTTTTTTTTTGAGAAATAAAACTATTTAGAGATGAAAGAAAGACATTGTAAGGGTTCTGATTTTGGAGAGCTAAAGGAGGTCTGCTAAGCTGTTTATACTTCCAGACTTGTTCAGTTATAGGTACTGTGAACTCTCATATGCATTTTTTGATGAAACTATGAATATATGACTCATTACCCTATATTTGATCTGTGTTGGATTCATTTTGAGCTTATTTAGTTTCATAAATGATAAATTCATTTCTGGTTTATGTGTAATTTTCTAGTGATGCTTGTCCTTTATGTATGAATGTCATTTCAGTCTTTTGTTGGGATATGGTGATATATATACATCTTTATTGAGTTATGTGTATGATTTAGTTGTTGCCTATTTACTGAATGTATTCCCTTTATGCCTTTGAAGTCAATGACCAAAAACATATGAAACAGAACCCTAAAACCTAGTTTGATTTGATTTTTATTTTGAGATTGTGTTGGCTTGTTACCTTAGCCTTAGTAACAATTTCTGACACAAACATCTTTGGCGCCGTTGCCGGGGATGAAGCTGAAGCATATCTTCCCTGGGATACTCATCATTTTCCTGGTTTAAGAGGTGGACTTGAACCAGCAGTTTTTGAAGGCTATTTTCACCAGAAAATTGTCACACTGGCTTCTAACAGAATTGGAACCAGGAGCAGACCTACATCTCCATTACAGCTGGGTGTGACAGACCCTGAAAAGGTTATAAAAATAGCAAGAAAGCTCAGCAGGTCTCAATCTTTACCAGTCTTTTGTGACTCTCACCAGTTGAATGAACCATTAGACCCAGCTGAAACTTTACCCTGTGTAAAACCTATCATCCCTGATAGCACTTTCCAGGTTTTCACAAATCCTCAAAACTTTTTGAAAGCTAAAACATCTTCTCCTGATAAAATACCCATCTTTCAGTTGAAAGTAGGAAGGAGTCCTTTTCAAAAAAGTTCCAGGCAAATTTCTTCCTCCTCAAAACCTCAGTCTAAACCTCAGTCCACAATGGCAGCCCAAAATCCACCTATGGATATGATGGACAGAATGGTAGCAGCTAGGTATGCGCCATTAGAACTACCTCAGCCTTTACATGCCTTGCCTACACATGATTACCAAAAATATATGCCTCGATTCAATGGACAAGGTGAAATAACTACAGAAGAACATTGGGAAGCTTTTGAGAGTTATGCAGATAATCAGAACATTGAAATTAAAGATGTATGGATGAGGGTATTTGTACAAAGTCTTGATGGGGATGTGAGAAAATGGTTCAGAGGACTGCCTGCTAATTCCATTACCATAATTGAAGAACTAAAAGATGTTTTTCTGAGACAGTGGGGAGACACCAAGGATCACACTTATTACATAACTGAGTTTGGGGCTTTGAGAAGAAAGAAGGATGAGACTATTTCTGACTTTTCCAAAAGATTTAATAAGATGTATACTAGGATTCCTGCAGAAATCAAACCTACTGAAACATCAGCCAAGTTGACCTATGCAAACGCTTTCGATCATGAATTCTCTTTATTACTTAGAGAGAGAAGACCTATCACCTTGATGAACATGCAAGAGGCAGCATTAGAAGTAGAGTCAAATTTGTTGGCTTCTAATAGGCTCAAGAAAGAAACACCTCAGCAGCAGTATGAAAGAAAGGGAAAAAAGGAAGCTGTTTCTACAAGTGCTGCCCCTCAGTCTACTGAAGCTAAAATAGATGAAATGGCTAAGCTTGTAAAGATTCTCACTGCCAAGCTGAATAAACTAGAATTTGAAAAGAACTCTGCTAAACCTGCCCCTGAAGCTGATCGAAATCCAAATAACCAAAATCAGTTCAGGAGACAATTTGCTCCTAGATTCTTGCCAAGAGAGCGCAGAAATAATGATATTCAGCGAGAAAGAAGGGAGAATGAGGATCAAAAAGTACCCCCACCTTTTCAAAATAATTTGGTGGATGAAGAAGAAATTGATCAACAATTATTGTTTGAAGAAACTGAGACAGATCAGGATATGAATCATTTCGGAGATGGCTTATCTGGAAGTTTTGTAACAGAAGAAGATTTTCTAAATGCTGAATATTATGATGCAGATTTGTATGAAGTTGAAGATGAATTGGAGTTTGAAAAAACTGCTATAAATGCTGCTGCTAATCAAAATGGAATTAAAAAGACTCTTAATCTCAGATCTGGCCCAAAACAAGTAGTCCAAGCTCCTAAGAAGAAAGCTGTTGTTCCTGCTCCAGTTATTCCTGATAAACCAGTTGCTGATCCTATAGCAGAAAAGAAACAAGCTGCAGAAAGGTCCAAGAAGAATACAGAAATTGAAGAGGTAAATAAATCAGGTCAAAATTTCAGATTGGAAAATGAGTTAGGTAAACTAAAAATTCCTGTACCATTTTCTGAGCTTATCAAAAATCCATCATACAAGAATACAATTTTGAAAGTGATGAATATACCCAATAATCATCCAGTTTCAGATACAGTGAATCTGCAGGAAGAAAGCCCTAGAATCTTTATTGGATCAGCTTTGGCTGAAAAGACTGAAAATGAAGCTGGTGCTTCTCCTCCCTTCTATATAACTTTGACTGTGCATGAGCAGATGATTCATAATTTTCTGCTAGATTCAGGAGCATCCCATAATTTGATGCCAAAAGCTGTGATGGAAGCCCTGGGACTTAATGTCACAAAACCTTATCATGATCTATATGCCTTTGATTCTCGAGCTGTAAAGTGTCTAGGAGTGATAAAAGACATGGTTGTTAACCTTACTCAGTTTCCAATGAAAAGTGTAATAATGGATGTTGTGGTAGCTGACATCACACCAAAATTTGGCTTGCTTCTGTCTAGGTCATGGGCTAAGAAGGTTGGGGGAACATTACAGATGGACCTCTCTTATGCCACTATTCCTGTTTTTGGTGGAGAAAACAGGAGACTTTATAGAGAACTACAGCTTGCTTATATTGTCACAGATGATAAGAACCCTACTAATCACCCAGTTTACTCTGTAGACAAAGACCTTGGTTCATGCATACTACAGTTTAGTGAAGAAGAAAGTTCTGCTGGTTTGTTACAAGTACAAAAAGAACAACCTGTAAAACACAGCAAAGAAGAACAGGATGTATTGTGGCAGTTGTATTTTGATGGGTCTTCATGCAAAGAAGGTGCTGGAGCTGGAGTTTTATTGATTTCTCCTGGGGGTGAAATAGTAAAACTCATGTATAAGTTAGAATTTACTACCACCAACAACACTGCTGAGTACGAGGCCCTGCTATTGGGACTGAAGGCTGCTAAAGATTTGGGAATTCAGCAGATTTCTGCATTTGGCGACTCTGAACTAGTTGTTCAACAAGTGAAGAACAAATATCAAGTAAAGCAGGGTTTGCTGAAAGTATATCGAAATGAGGTATGGGATATGCTTGAGAACTATTTTATAGCATTTAATATCACTCATATTCCCAGAAATCATAATGAAACTGCAGATTCCTTAGCCCTGGCTGCCACACATTTTAGAATTCCAAAAACCACCCAATTAAGGTATCCAATAGAAGTGAGATATAGACCATGTGTTCCAGATAATGTGAAGCATTGGAGGGTTTTTGAAGATGACATTGAAATAAAAAATTTTCTTGAGCTCATAGATGAATTTTCAAACAATCAAATTGATCAAGAAGTAGAAGAAAGGGAGGAACAGTTAGATGAATTTGCTGCAGAAGAGATAGCAGGCCACAAGATTATTGAATTGAAGAGCAATTTCATTCCAAAAGGTCTAGTACCTTTAGAAAGAATATTCACTAAAGATGATACACCTACCAGACCAGTAATTCAATCTTCAGAAGACAATGTAGAGGATTACAATATTGGTTCAGCAGAACACCCCAGAATGGTAAAACTGTCAAAAAACCTAACAGCTGAGCAAAGAAGTAGATATATTAAACTGTTGAGAAAGTATATAGATGCATTTGCCTGGTCTTACAAGGAACTAAAAACTTATGATACAACAGTTATTCAGCACAAGGTTCCTTTGAAGCCTAATGTTAAACCTTTCAGGCAAAAATTAAGGAGAATCAATCCAGCATTGTTTCCTGTAATTGAAAAAGAATTAAAGAAGTTGTTGGATGCAAAAATAATAGTGCCTCTCAGGTATTCTTCTTGGGTGGCTAATTTGGTTCCTGTTAGAAAGAAGAATGGAGAGATTTGATTATGTGTTGACTTCAGAAATTTGAATCGATCATCATTAAAAGACAACTATCCTCTCCCAAAGATTGAACAGGTTTTGCAGCAGGTGGTTGGAGCTCAAAGGATTTCTATGCTAGATGGTTTCTCAGGGTACAATCAGATTGCCATGCACCCTGATGACAAAGAAAAGACAGCTTTTACAACCCCCTGGGGGACATTTATGTATGACAAGATGCCTTTTGGTTTGATGAATGCTGGAGCAACCTTTCAGAGAGCCATGGACATTGCATTCGTGGGTGAAAAAGATAAGTTTGTAGTTATTTATCTGGATGATATCACTGTCTTCTCAAAGTCTGATGATGAACATTTGAAGCATTTAGAACAAACTTTCATAAAATGCAGAAAATTTGGTTTATCATTGAACCCTAAAAAATCACATTTTGCTGTGCAAGAAGGTAAGTTACTTGGCCACTTGGTATCAGCTGATGATATCAGAATTGACCCTGAGAGAGTCAAAGCAATACTGAAGATTAGCTTGCCCAGGAGTAAAAAGGATGTGCAATCTTTTATTGGCAAAATCAATTTTCTGCGGTGGTTTATTCCTAATTTTGCTGAAACCATTAAGCAAATTACAGCCATGTTAAAAAAGGACCAAGAAGTAAGGTGGACTGTTGAATCAAAGGCAGCTTTCGAAAAAATTAAAGTAGCTCTAACTGAAGCACCTGTTCTGGTAAGTCCTAATTTTGCCAAAGAATTTCTTACATTTTCTTTTGCTTCAGAAGATACCATTGCTGCTGTCCTACTTCAGAAGAATGAGGAGGGATTGGAACAACCAATTGCCTTTTTTAGCAAAACACTTAGAGATTCAGAGCTGAAATACAGTATCTTGGAGAAACAAGCCTATGCTCTGGTAAAGGCTTTAAAATTTTTCAGAATTTATATTTTACACTCCAAGGTTGTTTCTTTTGTTCCAAATGCTGCAGTGAAGGATGTTTTGACACAGCCTGATAGTGAAGGAAAGAGGGGAAAGTGGATTGCCAAAATTATGGAATATGAAGTGGAAATCAGACCTACTAAGCTGGTCAAAGGGCAAGGATTGGCCAAACTGCTAGCTGACTCAAATTGTCAAGCCTTAGGATTACATGTTATGACAGAAGAATCAGCACCTGAAGAAAAGCAAGTAATCCTGGAAAAAGAAAGAATCATGGATTCTTATTCATCTTCAGATTGGTATGCTGACATTGTCCATTTTCTATTATTTTTGCAATGTCCAGAACACTTAGAAAGAAAAGCTGCCAGGTCTTTGAAATTGAAAACTACTAAATACTGTCTGATAGAAGGTCAATTGTTTTGGAAAGATCCAGCAGGAATCTTGTTAAGGTGTTTGGATCAGGCTGAAATAAAGGAAGTAATTTCAGAATCTCATGAAGGAGCCTGTGGAGGACATAAATACTGGAAAACAACAGCCTATAAAATTTTAAGAGCTGGTTACTATTGGCCTTCCCTCTTTTCAGATGTTTACCAACAGGTAAGAGCTTGCATACCTTGCCAAAAATTTGCAGGTAAACAAAAATTACTATCTTTACCTTTGAAGCCTATTGTAGTCAATGCCCCTTTTCAGCAGTGGGGTCTAGATTTTATTGGAGAAATTAATCCAGCATCTTCAGGCCAGCATCATTGGATTTTGACTGCCACAGATTTCTTTACAAAATGGGTAGAAGCTATCCCGACAAGGAATGCTACAGATAAGGTGATTATGGATTTCATTGAAAATAATATTCTGAGCAGATTTGGTTGTCCACAAAGATTGATCACTGATAATGCCAAAGCATTCAAATCCAAGGCAATGGTGGCCTTTTGTGAGAAAAATGGTATTGAACTCAAACATTCAACTCCCTATTATCCTCAGGGAAATGGTCAGGCGGAATCATCTAATAAAAATATCATTCAGTGCATCAAGAAATTGCTCAAACAAAATAAAAAATCTTGGGATTCAATGTTGAAATATGCATTGTGGGCAGATAGGATCACTGTAAAACAAGCCATTGGTACTTCTCCCTTTCAGTTGGTTTATGGAACAGAAGCGGTATTTCCAGTACAATTGGGAATTCCAGTAATGAAGTTCCTTCAAAATTCTCAAGAGGAACCAGATGATTTGCAAAGGAGAATCTTTGAAATGATTGAGTTGCAGCAGAATAGAGAGAAGGTAGATAAAGAAGCACAGCTGTATAGAGCTAAAATAAAAACCAGGTTTGACAGAAATATCAAAGATCACATTTTTTCAGAAGGTGAGATGGTTTTAAGATGGGATGCAAGGAAAGAACAGAAAGGGAAGCATGGCAAATTTGATAATTTATGGTTTGGCCCTTTTCTGATAGCCAAAGTCTTGGAAAATAATACATTCATATTGCAGTCCTTGGAAGGAGAGGAATTGCCCAGCCCTGTCAATGGGCGATTCCTCAAACATTTCTACAGTTAAAATGAGGATCATGGTTACTTCTCATTGTATATACCGGTGTGAGTGAGATTGAATAAAGACTCCATAGCCCAATGGAAGACTGAAGGCACTAGTCTACAGGTTCTTGAAGCCTCACAGGGAGGACTTCATCCCGCAGCTGGAGCCAGATGTTAAGTCAGTAAATTTTTCTTCATTTTTTAGTTATTTTCTCCAATTTTGGTTTGTTTTTGAATTTACCTTAGTTAATTTTTTGGTTTTCAGTTTTAGTTTTTATCTTCTTAGAAACTTTATGAGTGATTGATTAAGTTTTGAGCCAGTCTTTTTCAGATTTTATTTAATTTTGATGACTTTTATATTGTAAAAGGGGTCAATGAGAGTCATATGTTCAAAGGAAGAATCATTAATGTCTTTAGAGAATGGTTGACTTACCTTTTAAACCAAATAGCTACCAGAACCTCCAACAAATTAGCAAAAAGATAGAAAATTGCTAAATTTTGGTCTAAAAGATATTCTTGTAGCGCTATACCAAAGTTTGATAAAGAGCGCGCTACAGGAATATCGTGGCTTGAGTTTTTTGCAATTTTCGATCTGTTTTCAATCATGATGCAGAATGGGAGTGTCTAATCGCCTTGTGTGAGTGTCTTAACACGTGTTTGCAGCAATTTAAGCATGATTTTTGTTAGTTGCTCATCACGAAGACAGACGAGTTCATCATTGCATGGTATGCGGGATCAGTTGCACAGAAGCCAGGAAATTCCGGTTTAGCTGTCAGTTTTCTCTTGTTACACACATCATTGCAGGAGAAGTAGTGTTGGTGAAGGAGAGTTCACTGTTGAACGGTGGATTGCGTTGCTGTGGAAAGGAGACAGGTGTGTTCCATCGCCAGCGAAAATTAGGGCTTTTTGATTCATTCACCAGTGGCTAAGATAAAATATGAGGACACCTGTGCTCGAAGGAGAACATCATTGACACCCCAAATTGAAGACATTAAGCCACAATGGACGAGTAATTGACAGGTATTCCGTTATAACTCTTATAGCTGGAAAATTTGGGTTTTTTGTCGCTGCACGATTTTCTGGAAAAATTGGTTGCTGAGGAGGATATAATAGATCGTAAAATGAGGAATTCACCACAGCAATAGTTATCTGAAGCCCGTTAAGAGAAATGTGCATGAATGTCTCTCTCATGACCTAATATCATTAAAAATCAGAATATATAGAATAGGGCATCGAAAAGACTCACAGAGCTATCTTTAGCACTCAGTTTTTACACAGAAGGGAGTTTGCTAGTTGGTACAGGTGTTACACAGAAGGGGTCTGTTAGTTTGTGCAAGTGATTTAAATATCACTGAAAATTGTTATAACCTGTAAAATTACTTGCTCAGAAAACATTGATTTAAAGGACTGTCCAGGAGTGTGTAGCAGAGTTTAAAAGAGCTCAAAGCATCAGAAAAACAGCTTATAAAACATTTTTGGAACCTGAAACTAGACTCTTCCTGTTCCCTGAAAAGAAAGATATGGGAAAAAGTAGCAAAAGTGGTAAGGTTAACAGGGCTGAGCCCACAGACTTGACATGGATTCAGAAACTTCTAGATTGTGCAGAGTTGTTCCAACAGGCAGGCTGGTTGAAATTTTTCAAAAGGATAGATGGTTTTAATGCTCAAGTGTCCTGCAATTTTGCTAAAGGACTTAAAAATGAGTTGATTATAATGGATCCTTTGAGATTCAAGTTGACTATGGAATTAATATCAGAAGCCACTGAGATTAGTAATGAGGGTGAGCACTGGTTTAAGAAGTCTCCTTTCGAGTTTGATCCTCAAAGATACTTATTACCTAATGTTATTCCTGACTGGAACAAAGGTATTCTCATACATAATTTCAGGAAGGAATGGATTGAACCTATAAGGATTCTTCAGATTTATGTGACTTGTGAAGGAAGATATTCATTAGTGTTCAAATATCATCTCAGGTTCCTACAGCACATGGCAGGGGTTTCTAAAATGAATTTGCCATTCTTTTTCTTTAAAAGCCTGCAGAAAATGTCAAGCAAAATAAAACAGCATGATGATCACACTTCTCTATCACTATTTCATCATGGTCTCATTAAGCTAATCATCACTACAGTGTTGCAGCATGAGGAAAAAACTTGGGACTTCTTTTTGTTTTGGTCAGGGGTTCATCCTAAAGGAGGAGACCAACAACCCAAAAGACAGACTGACAAGGGAAAGGTAATGATACAAAAGTTAGGTCATTCAGTCAAACCTGCAAATAAAAAAGACATTAAAGTTAAGAAGGGGACAAAATAGGTAGCAGATGAAGGACAGAATGACAGTCAGCCTCAAGAAATTCCAGATCGCAGTAAAGTCAAGTTCTCATTATTTGAAGACAAAAAGAAATTGCTTGAAAAGAAGCCACCACCTATAGCAGATTCTCAAGAAGAGAAGAAAGTTGATGTCGAAGTGATTCCTGTAGCTAAAGAAGAAGTCCATAATCAACCAAGAAGCCCCATCACAGTGCTCTCAGATGATGAGGGGTATATGTTGGAAGAAGAGCAGTTTATTCTTGAGATTGAGGTTAAAACTGAGATTAAAGAAAATCAAGTTATAGAGGATAAAACCACAAAGCCTAAGAAGAAAATCAAAAAGATGGAAGTGGTAGAGTTAGCATCTATACAACACCAAGGGAAGGAATTAAAAATGATGGGAGAGGCAGCTACTTTCTGGAGACCTAAAACTAGGTCGAAAAACAAATTAAGGTTAAATATGAAAAAGTTGTTAAATCCAAAATTGAAGGCTGATAAGGTGACTATCTCTGATGAAGAGTCCATGGAGGAGGAGAAATCAAAGAAAGATGAATTGCAGTCAGATAAAAGAGAGGATATTAGGTCAGCAAAAGTAACAGGTGAAGAAAGCTCTAAGTCCATCATTGAAGACAATTCTGGAAAATTGTTGACAGAGGAGATTAGATCAATACAGGTAACAAATGTTTCAAACCCCATCATTGAAGATAATGCTGAGAAACCATTGACAGAGGAATTAATATTTAAGAAGTTTGACATGTTTTGGAAACCAAATGAAGAGCAAGATGCTGCATTAGAAAAACTGGTTAATTCTGACAAGGAGAATTTGAAGAAGACTGTCAAACAGTATAAGCGTCAAATGAATTACATGCAGGAAGTTAATGATGGTTTAATGATGGCAAATAGAATATTAAGAGAAGATATACAATATGCTCATGACAATTTTCAGGAGTTAGTGGTTGATGCAAAGGAAGCACTCAGAAGGAAAAGGACTGCTGATAGGCACTGTTCAGAACTGGAAAAGACAGTTGAAACTTTGCAGCATGAAAATGAACACCTTCAGAAAAGGATAGCTGAGCTGGAGAAGAAGCATAAAAGAATGAAGAAAATATCCTCAAGTCCAGATGGCATATCTTTGCTTGTGGAGGCATCGAAAGAGATATGAGGCAGTTAGGTTCATTTAAGACATTTTGTTAAAGAATTTTCTATTTTTAGCAAAGTTGTAATTTTGTAAAAATGTAATTGTTACTTTACCTAGTCTAGTCATTCGATAGAGAGTTAGTAGGAAAAACCCTAACTGTTTTTTTTTTTTTGAGAAAGAAAACTATTTAGAGATGAAAGAAAGACATTGTAAGGGTTCTGATTTTGGAGAGCTAAAGGAGGTCTGCTAAGCTGTTTATACTTCCAGACTTGTTCAGTGATAGGTACTGTGAACTCTCATATGCATTTTTTGATGAAACTATGAATATATGACTCATTACCCTATATTTGATCTGTGTTGGATTCATTTTGAGCTTATTTAGTTTCATAAATGATAAATTCATTTCTGGTTTATGTGTAATTTTCCAGTGATCCTTGTCCTTTAAGTATGAATGTCATTTCAGTCTTTTGTTGGGATATGGTGATATATATACATCTTTATTGAGTTATGTGTATGATTTAGTTGTTGCCTATTTACTGAATGTATTCCCTTTATGCCTTTGAAGTCAATGACCAAAAACATATGAAACAGAACCCTAAAACCTAGTTTGATTTTATTTTTATTTTGAGATTGTGTTGGCTTGTTACCTTAGCCTTAGTAACAATTTCTGACACAAACACCCATAAAACCTAACCTCTTCCTATATCTCTATAAATCCCGTAACGACCAAAATATCCTTCTCTCTATCTATCTATCTATGTAAACCCCTAACCCACAATATCTCCCTCTCTCTATAAAACACTAACCTGAAATCGCTCTCTCGCAACCCCTATCCCCCAATATCTCTCTCTCTCTCTCCCTCTATAAATATTTAACCCCCATTCTATCTATCTAAATGCCTAATCGTCAATCTCTTTGTCTAAACTTGTAACCCCAAATTTATCTCTCTCTCTCTCTCAGAACCCATAACCCCAATCTCTCTCTCTAAACATATAACCCCCAACCACTCTCTCTCTATCTAAATCCCTGACCAAAAATATCTCCCTTTCTCTCTAAAACGAAACCTTATATCTCTCTATTTATCTATAGAGACCCAACCCCAATATATTTATCTCTCTAAACCACTAACCACCATTCTCTCTCTATATCTATCTATCCAAACCCGTAACCTCTAGTCTCTCACTCTCTCTCTAAACCCCTAACCTCCAATATCTCTTTCTCTCTAAATCCAAAGCCTCTAATCTCTCTCTCTCTCTCCTTGTATCTAAAACCCTAACCACCAATCTCTCAATAAGTCTGAACACCTATCCCCCAATCTCTCTCTCTTTCTAAACTCGTAAAATCCAATCTTTCTCTCTTTGTAAATCCTAAGTCCCTGATCTCTCTTTCTCTCCATATATCCCTCTCTAAACCCATAACACCAAATCTTTCTCTCTCTCTCTCTCTCTCTCTCTCTCTCTCTCTCGCTCTCCCCCCCCCCACTATCTTTAAACCTCTAACCACAAGTCTCTCTTTCTCTCTCTCTCTCTAGCACTATCCCTCTAAAACACAAACCCTATATCTCTTTATCTCTCCCTAAACCCCAAACCACCAATATCTCTCTCTCTCTCTTTAAATTGATAACCCTTAATATCTTTCTCTATCTATATATCCAAACCCCTAACCCATAATCTCTCTCTCTCTCTCTAAACCCCTAACCTACAATCTCTCTCTCTCTCTAAACACCTTATCTCCAATCTCTCTCTCAGTAAACAACTAATCTCCAATCTCTCTCCCTCTCTAAACCTGTAACCCCCATTATCTCTCTTTTTATATATATCTCTCTTTCTCTCTTTCCATTTTTCTAAACCCCTAACCCCCAATCTCTCTCTCTAAATCCCTAACAGTAAATCCCTCTCTCTCTAAACCTCTAACACCAATCTTTATATCTCTTTCTCTAAATCCGTAACCCTTAGTCTCTCTCTCTCTCTATGCCCATAAAACCTAAGCTCTTTCTATATCTCTATAAATCCCATAACAACCAAAATATCCCTATCTCTCTCTCCCTCTCTAAAAATTTAACCCCTAATATCGCTATCTAAATGCCTAATTGACAATCTCTCTGTCTAAACCTGTAACCCAAAATTTATCTCTCTTTGTCTCTCAAAACCCATAACACCAATCTCTCTCTCTAAACCCATAACCCCCAACCACTCTCTCCCCCTAAATCCTTAACCAAAAATATCTGCCTCTCTCTCTAAAATGCAGCATTATATCTCTATATCTCTCTCTAAAGACCCAACCGCAATCTAATTATCTCCCTCTAAACCCCTAACCACCATTCTCTCTCTCCATCTATCTATCTAAACCCCTAACCTCAAATCTCTAACTCTCTCTATAAACCCCTAACCTCCAACATCTCTCTCTCTCTCAATCCAAAACCTCTAATATCTCTCTCTCTCACTCTCTCTCCCTGTATCTAAAACCCTAACCACCAATCTCTCAATAAGTCTGAACACCTATCTGCCAATCCCTCTCTCTCTCTCTAAACTGATAAAATCCAATCTTTCTCTCTTTGTAAATCCTAAATCCAAGATCTCTCTTTCTCTCTCTCTCTCCCCCAATCTCTCTCTCTCTCTCTCTCTAAACCTCTAACCACAAATCTCTCTTTCGCTCACTCTCTAACACTATCCCTCTAAAATGCAAACCGTATATCTATGTATCTCTCTCTAAACTGCAAACCCCCAATATCTCTCTCTCTCTCTCTCTCTCTCTCTCTTTAAATCTATAACCCTTAATCTCTCTCTCTCTATCTATCTATCCAAACCCCTAACCCATAATCTCTCTCTCTCTCTAAACCCCTAACTTCCAATCTCTCTCTCTCTCTAAACCCCTTATCTTCAATCTCTCTCTCTCTTTAAACACCTAATCTCCAATCTCTCTCCCTCTCTCAACCTGTAACACCCATTATCTCTCTTATTATATATATCTATCTTTCTCTCTTTCCATTTTTTTAAACCCCTAACCCCCAATCTCTCTCTCTAAATCCCCAACAACAAATCACTCTCTCTCTCTAAACCTCTAACCCCAATCTTTAGATCTTTCTCTCTAAACCAATGACTCCCAACCTCTTTCTCTCTCTATACCCCTAGTACCAATATATATCTCTCACTAAATCCCATTATCTCTTTCTCTCTATCTAAAAACGTATCCCTCAATCTCTCTCTCTCTAAACCTGTAACCCTCAGTATCTTTCTCTCTATGCCTATAAAACCTACCCTCTTTCTATATCTCTATAAATCTCGTAATGACCAAAATATCCCTCTCTCTATGTATCTATCTATCTAAACTCATAACCCATAATCTCTCTCTCTATAAAACCCTAACCCGAAATCGCTCTCTCTAAATCCCTAACCCCCAATATCTCTCTCTCTCTCCCTCTCTAAAAATTTAACCCTCAATCTCTCTATCTAAATGGCTAGTCGTCAATCTCTTTATCTATACCTGCAACCCCAAATATATCTCTCCCTATCTCTCTAAACCCATAACCCAAATCTCTCTCTCTAAATCCCTAACAAAAAATATCTCCCTCTCTCTCTAAAATGCAACCTTATATCTCTCTATCTCTCTTTAAAGACCCAACCACAATATATTTATCTCTCCCTAAACCCCTAACCACCATTCTCTCTCTATATCTCTCTATCTAAAGCCCTAACCTCTAGTCTCTCCCTCTCTCCCTCTCTCTCTAAACCCTTAACCTCCAATATCTACCTCTCTCTAAATCCAAATCATCTAATATCTCTCTCTCTCTCTCTCTCTCTCTCTCTCTCTCTCTCTCCCCCCCCTGTATCTAAAACCCTAACCACCAATCTCTCAATAAGTCTGAACACCTATCCCCCAATCTCTCTCTCTCTCTAAACTCGTAAAATCCAATCTTTCTCTCTCTGTAAATCCTAAATCCCTGATCTCTCTTTTTCTATATATATTCCTCTCTAAATCCATAACACCAAAAATCTATCTCTCTCTCTCTCTCTCTCTCTCTCTCTCTCCCAATCTCTCTCTCTCTCTCTCTCTCTCTCTCTCTCTCTCTCTCTCTCTCTAAACCCCTAACCACAAATCTCTTTTTCTCTCTCTCTTTAGCACTATCCCTCTAAAATGCAAACCCTATGTCTCTCTATCTCTCTCTAAACCCCAAACCCCCAATATCTATCTATCTATCCAAACCCCTAATTTCCAATTTCTCTCTCTCTAAACCCCTAACTTCCAATTTCTCTCTCTCTCTAAACCCCTTATCTCCAATCTCTCTCTCTATAAACACCTAATCTCCAATCTCTCTCCCTCTCTAAACCTGTAACCCCCATTATCTCTCTTTCTCTCTTTCCATTTTTCTAAACCCCTAACCCCTAGTTTCTCTCTCTAAATCCCTAACACCAAATCTCTCTCTCTCTAAACCTCTAAACCCAATCTTTATATCTCTCACTCTGAACTGATGGCCCCCGACCTCTCTCTCTATATACCCCTACTTCCAATATATATCTCTCACTAAACCCTCTTATCTCTTTCCCTCTATCTAAAAAGATATCACTCAATCTCTCTCTCTCTAAACCCGTAACCCTCAATCTCTCTCTCTCTTGCCCATAAAACCTAACCTCTTTTTATGTCTCTATAAATCCCGTAATGACCAAAATATTCATCTCTCTATCTATCTATCTATCTAAACCCCTAACCCAAAATCTCTCTCTCTCTCTCTCTCTATAAAACCCTAACCCGAAATCACTCTCTCTAAATCCCTAATCCCCAATATCTCTCTCTCTCTCCCTCTCTAAAATTTTGACCCCCAATCTCTCTATCTAAATGGCTAATAGCCAATTTCTCTGTCTAAACCTGTAACCCCAAATTTATCTCTCTTTCTCTCCAAACCGATAACCCCAATCTCTCTCTCTAAACCCATAACCCGCAACCACTCTCTCTCTTTATATGCCTAAACAAAAATATCTCCCTCTCTCTCTAAAATGCAACGCTATATCTCTCTTTCTTTCTCTAAAGACCCAACCCCAATATATTTATCTCTCTCTAAACCCCTAACCACCATTCTCTATCTCTCTCTCTCTATCTAAAACCCTAACCACCAATCTCTCAATAATTTTGAACACATATTCCCCAATCTCTCTCTCTCTCTCTCTCTCTAAGCTCATAAAATCCAATCTTTCTCTCTTTGTAAATCCTAAATCCCTGATCTCTCTTTCTCTCTATATATCCCTCTCTAAACCCATAACACTAAATCTCTCTTTCTCTCTCTCTCTCCCCGCCCCCTCTCTCTAAAACCCTAACCACAAATCTATATTTTTCTCTCTCTACCACTATTCCTCTAAAATTCAAACCCTATATCTGTGTATCTCTCTCTAAACCCCAAAACACCAATATCTTTCTCTCTCTCTCTTTAAAACCATAACCCTTAATCTCTCTCTCTCTCTCTCTCTATCTATCCAAACATCTTATCTCTAATCTGTCTCTCTATAAACACCTAATCTCCAATCTCTCTCCCTCTCTAAACCTGTAACACCCATTATCTCTCTTTCTCTCTTTCCATTTTTCTAAACCCCTAACCCCCAATCTCTATCTCTAAATCCCTAACACCAAATCTCTCTCTCTCTAAACCTCTAACCCAAATATTTATATCTCTCTCTCTAAACCGATGACCCCCAACCTCTCTCTGTCTATTCCTCTAGTGCCAATATATCTCTCTCACTAAACCCCATTATCTCTTTCTCTCTATCTAAAAACATATCCCTTAATCTCTCTCTCTCTCTCTCTAAGCCCGTAACCGTCAGTCTCTCTCTCTCTATGCCCATAAAACCTAACCTCTTTCTACATCTCTATAAATCCCTTAGTGACCAAAATATCCCTCTGTCTCTCTATCTATCTATCTAAACCCCTAACCCACAATCTCTCTCTCTCTATAAAACCCTAACCCAAAATCGCTCTCTCTAAACCCCTAACCCCCAATATCTCTCTCTCTCTCCCTCTCTAAAAAATTAACCCTTGTATCTCTATCTGAATGCCTAATCGTCAATCTCTCTGTCTAAACCTGTAACCGAAAATGTATCTCTCTTTGTCTCTCAAAACCCATAACCCGAAACTCTCTCTCTAAACCCATAACCCTCATCCACTCTCTTTCTCTAAATCCCCAACGAAAAATATCTACTTCTCTCTCGAAAATGCAACCTTATATCTCTCTATCTCTTTCTAAAGACCCAACCCCGATATATTTATCTCTCTCTAAACCCCTAACCACAATTATCTCTCTCTCTCTCTCTATCCATCTAAACCCCTAACCTCAAATCTCTTACTCTCTCTCTAAACCCCTAACCTCCAATATCTCTATCTCCCTCTAAATCCAAAGCCTATAATATCTCTCTCTCTCTCACTCTCTCTCCCTGTATGTAAAACCCTAACCACGAATCTCTTAATAAGTCTAAACACCTATCCCGCAATCTTCTCTCTCTCTCTCTAAACTCATAAAATCCAATCTTTCTCTCTTTGTAAATCCTAAATCCCTGATCTCTCTTTCTCTCTCTCTCTCTCTCTTTCTAAACCCCTAACCACAAATCTCTCTTTCTCTCTCTCTCTAACATTATCCCTCTAAAATGCAAACCCTATATCTGTCTATCTCTCTCTAAACCCCAAACCCCCAATATCTATCTCTCTCTCTTTAAATCCATAACCCTTAATCTCTCTCTCTCTCTATCTATCTAAACCCCTAACACATAATCTCTCTCTCTCTCTCTAACCCCCTAACTTCCAATCTCTCTCTTTCTCTAAACCCCTTATCTCCAATCTCTCTCTCTATAAACACCTAATCTCCAATGTCTCTCCCTCTCTCAACCTGTAACCCCATTATCTCTCTTTCTATATATCTCTCTCTTTCTCTCTTTCCATTTTTCTAAACCCCTAACCCCCAATCTCTCTCTCTAAATCCCTAACACCAAATCTGTCTCTCTCTCTCTAAACCGATGACCCCCAACCTCTCTCTCTCTATACCTCTAGTACCAAAATATATCTCTCACTAAACCCCATTATCTCTTTCTCTCTATCTAAAAACATATCCCTCAATCTCTCTCTCTCTAAACCCATAACCCGTGGTCTCTCTCTCTCTATGCCCATAAAACCTAACCTCTTTTTATATCTCTATAAATCTCGTAATGACCAAAATATCCCTCTCTCTATCCATCTATCTATCTAAACCCATAACCCACAATCCCTCTCTCTCTCTATAAAACCCTAACCCGAAATCGCTCTCTCTAAACCCCTAACCCCCAATATCTCTCTCTCTCTGCCTCTCTAAAAATTTAACCCCAAATCTCTCTATATAAATGGCTAGTTTCCAATCTCTCTATCTAAACCTGTAACCCCAAATTTATCTCTCCCTGTCTCTCCCAACCCATAACCCCAATCTCTCTCTCTAAACCCATAACCCCCAACCACTCTCTCTCTCTAAATCCCGAACCAAAAATATATCCCTCTCTCTCTGAAATGCAACCTTACATGTCTCTATCTCTCTCTAAAAACCCAACCACAATATATTTATCTCTTTCAAAACCCCTAACCACCATTCTCTCTCTATATCTTTCTATCTAAAGCCCTAACCTCTAATCTCTCGACCTCTCTCTAACCCCCTAACCTCCAATATTTTTCTATCTCAAAATCCAAAGCCTCTAATCTCCCTCTCTCTCTCTCTCTCTCTCTCTCTCCCTGTATCTAAAACCCTAACCACCAATCTCTCAATAAGTCTGAACACCTATCCCCTAATCTCTCTCTCTCTAAACACGTAAAATCCAATCTTTCTCTCTTTTTAAATCCTAAATCCGTTATCTCTCTTTCTATATATATATCCCTCTCTAAACCCATAACAACAAATCTCTCTCTCTCTCTCTCTCTCTCTCTCTCTCTCTAAACCCCTAAACACAAATCTCTCTTTCTCTCTCTCTATAGCACTATCCCTGCAAAACGCAAACCCTATATCTCTATATCTCTCTCTAAACCCCAAACCCCCAATATCTCTGTCTCTCTCTCTCTAAAGCCTAAACCTCCAATCTCTCTCTCTCTCTCTAAGCACCTTATCTCCAATCTCTCTCTCTAAAAACACCTAATCTCCAATCTCTCTCCATCTCTAAACATGTAACGCCCATTATCTCTTTTTCTATATATATCTCTCTTTCTCTCTTTCCGTTTTTCTAAACCCCTAACCGCCAATCTCTCTCTCTAAATTCCTAACACCAAATCTCTCTCTCTCTCTCTAAACCGATTACCCCCAACCTCTCTCTCTCTATACCCCTAGTGCGAATATATCTCTCTCACTAAACCCCATTATCTATTTCTCTCTATCTAAAAACAAATCTCTCAATCTCTCTCTCTCTAAACCCATAACCCTTAGTCTTTCTCTCTCTATGCCCATAAAACCTAACCTCTTTCTATATCTATATAAATCTCATAACGACCAGAATATCCCTCTCTCTATCTATCTATCTATCTAAACCCCTAACCCACAATCTCTCTCTCTCTCTATAAAACCTTAATTTGAAATCACTCTCTCTAAAACCCTAACCCCCAAAATCTCTCTCTCTCTCGCTCTCTAAAAATTTAACCCCCAATCTCTCCAAACCCATAACCCCAATCTCTCTCTCTAAACCCATAACCCCCAACCACTCTCTCTCTCTAAATCCATAACCATAAATATCTCCCTCTCTCTCTAAAATGCAACCTTATATCTCTCTGTCTCTCTATATAGACCCAACCACAATATATTTATCTCTCTCTACACCCCTAACCACCATTCTCTCTCTCTCTGTCTATCTATCTAAACCCCTAACCTCAAATCTCTCACTCTCTCTCTAAGCCCCTAACCTCCAATATCTCTCTCTCTCTAAATCCAGAGCCTCTAATCTCTCTCTCTTTTTCTCTATCTCTCTCTCTCTCTCTCTAAACTCGTAAAATCCAATCTTTCTCTAATTGTAAATCATAAATCCCTGATCTCTCTTTCTCTCTATATATCCCTCTTTAAACCCATAACACCAAATCTCTCTCTCTCTCTCTCACTCTCTCTAAACCCCTAACCCCCAACCTCTCTATCTCTATACCCCTAGTGCCAATATATCTCTCTCACTAAACCCCATTATCTCTCTCTCTCTATCTAAAAACATATCCCTCAATCTATCTCTCTCTCTCTCTATCTATCTATCTAAATGCCTAATCATCAATCTCTTTGTCTAAACTTGTAACCCCAAATTTATCTCTCTGTCTCTCTCGGAACCCATAACCCCAGTCTCTCTCTCTAAACATATAACCCCCAACCACTCCCTCTCTGTCTAAATCCCTGACCAAAAATATCTCCCTTTCTCTCTAAAATGAAACCTTATATCTCTCTATTTATCTCTTGAGAACCAACCCCAATATATTTATCTCTCTCTAAACCCCTAACCACCATTCTCTCTATTTCTATCTATCCAAACCCGTAACCTCTAGTCTCTCACTCTCTCTCTAAACTCCTAACCTCCAATCTCTCTCTCTCTCTCCCTGTATCTAAAACCCTAACCACCAATCTCTCAATAAGTCTGAACACCTATCCCCCAATCTCTCTCTCTTTCTAAAATCGT
Organism: Larix kaempferi; assembly: GCA_027924585.1. Classification (NCBI taxonomy): domain Eukaryota; kingdom Viridiplantae; phylum Streptophyta; class Pinopsida; order Pinales; family Pinaceae; genus Larix; species Larix kaempferi. Next base: position 1,565,810 of record BSBM01000344.1, on the reverse strand, counting down.
AAAATCCAATCTTTCTCTCTTTGTAAATCCTAAGTCCCTTATCTCTCTTTCTCTCCATATCCCTCTCTAAACCCATAACAACAAATCTTTCTCTCTCTCTCTCTCTCTCTCACCCCCCGCTATCTTTAAACCCCTAACCAGAAGTATCTCTTTCTCTCTCTCTCTAGCACTATCCCTCTAAAACACAAACCCTATATCTCTCTATCTCTCTCTAAACCCCAAACCGCCAATATCTCTCTCTCTCTCTTTAAATCGATAACCCTTAATCTCTTTCTCTATCTATCTATCGAAATCCCTAGCCCATAATCTCTCTCTCTCTCTGTAAACCCCTAACCTCCAATCTCTCTCTCTCTCTAAACACCTTATCTCCAATCTCTCTCTCAGTAAACAACTAATCTCCAATCTCTCTCCCTGTCTAAACCTGTAACCCCCATTATCTCTCTTTCTATATATATCTCTCTTTCTCTCTTTCCATTTTTCTAAACCCCTAATCCCCAATCTCTCTATCTAAATCCCTAACAGTAAATCTCTCTCTCTCTAAACCTCTAACACCAATCTTTATATCTCTTTCTCTAAACCCTTAACCCTCAGTCTCTCTCTCTCTATGCCCAGAAAACCTAAGCTCTTTCTATATCTCTATAAATCCCGTAACGACCAAAATATCCCTCTCTCTCTCTCCCTCTCTAAAAATTTAATCCCCAATATCGCTATCTAAATGCCTAATTGACAATCTCTCTGTCTAAACCTGTAACCCAAAATTTATCTCTCTTTGTCTCTCAAAACCCATAACCCCAATCTCTCTCTCTAAACCCATAACCCCCAACCACTTTCTCTCTCTAAATCCTTAACAAAAAATATCTTCCTCTCTCTCTAAAATGCAACATTATATCTCTCTATCTCTCTCTAAAGACCCAACCCCAATCTATTTATCTCCCTCTAAACCCCTAACCACCATTCTCTCTCTCCATCTATCTATCTAATCCCCTAACCTTAAATCTCTAACTCTCTCTCTGAACCCCTAACCTCGAATATCTCTCTCTCTCTCTCAATCCAAAGCCTCTAATATCTCTCTCTCTCACTCTCTCTCCCTGTATGTAAAACCCTAACCACCAATCTCTCAATAAGTTTGAACACCTATCCGCCAATCCCTCTCTCTCTCTCTAAACTCGTAAAATCCAATCTTTCTCATTGTAAATCCTAAATCCATGATCTCTCTTTCTCTCTCTCTCTCCCAATCTCTCTCTCTCCCCCAATCTCTCTCTCTCTCTCTCTAAACCTCTAAGCACAAAAAAACTCTTTCGCTCACTCTCTAACACTATCCCTCTAAAATGCAAACCCTATATCTCTGTATCTCTCTCTAAACCCCAAACCCCCAATATCTCTCTCTCTCTTTAAATCTATAACCCTTAATCTCTCTCTCTTTGTCTATCTATCCAAACCCCTAACCCGTAATCTCTCTCTCTCTCTCTCTAAACCGCTTATCTCCAATCTCTCTCTCTATAAACACCTAATCTCCAATCTCTCTCCCTCTCTCAACCTGTAACGCCCATTATCTCTCTTATTATATATATCTCTCTTTCTGTCTTTCCGTTTTTCTAAACCCCTAATCCCCAATCTCTCTCTCTAAATCCCTAACAACAAATCACACTCTCTCTCTCTAAACCGATGACTCCCAACCTCTCTCTCTCTATACCCCTAGTACCAGAATATATCTCTCACTAAATCCCATTATCTCTTTCTCTCTATCAAAAAATGTATCCCTCAATCTCTCTCTCTCTAAACCTGTAACCCTCAGTCTCTTTCTCTCTATGCCCATAAAACCTACCCTCTTTCTATATCCCTATAAATCCCGTAATGACCAAAATACCCCTCTCTCTATGTATCTATCTATCTGAGCCCATAACCCACAATCTCTCTCTCTATAAAATTGTAGCTAGGGTTTTACCCCTAGCTTGTGCCAATGAGCACCTACTAAGGAGAATGGACTCCTTAGTAGCAGTTCAGTATATTAAACTAATTATGCAATAAACAAAACATTAAATTATTTCTAATACAAGCATGAAGCATAAACACCAAAATGAAAGAATGTCTTTGTATTGATGTTACCTTGAGTGTCAAGGTTGGTGAAGCCCTTTGTAGTGTCCAAGAGGATGCTCCAAGCTTCAAGAATGCTCCTTCTCCTTCTCCAAGGTTGGGAATGGGCCAAAGGTGGCTCTCAAGGTGAAAATAGTTCAAAGGTGAACTAGGGTTTCGAGAGAGATTTTGGCAGAGTAAGGGTGCTTGTGATTGTGGATATGGAATAAGGGATCTCCATCACCTATTTATAGTTTTTTGGTGGTGGAGTGCTGACCCATGGTTTTGGGGAACACATGGTTTTGGGCAGCTGTATAGGGTTTTTTCCTCCTTTTCCTCATTATTTTATATTTTTTATTCCTTTTTAGGGGATTTTTGCTATTTTTGGAGGAAAAGGGGGTTTTTTAGCCTTTTTTAGGCTATTTTGAGGGTTTTTTTGGCCTTTTGGAGGCATTTTAGGCCTTTTGGAGGCTTTTTAATGGGTTTTTTGGGATTTTTAATGGAAATATGGTAGGAAAATGGACAAATGAGTCATATAATGTGGTAAATGAGCTAGTGAGCACTTTTTGGGTGTTAACAGATTGCCCCCTGATGTGCGAGGTCAGGAGCTCATCGTATGGCCGATGGACATCATAAGTCATGAATGGTTTTCCTGGGATGTGGAGAGAAGAGAAGAAACAAACTGAAGCCCGGAACAACGATCCCGAACAACTGCAAGAACTAAAAGTACATAACCTCAATAATGGATGAGGAATCATCTGATCATATGGACGAGGCGGGCATTCCCATGCTCGTATCATGATATAACATAATAACAACAATGGGGTCCAAAAAATGGGGACCTGAAATATACATGACCTCAAATACTGACTGAGGAATAATCTCAATATATGGACGAGGCGGGCATACCCATGCTCGTATCAAGATACATAAATATAACTGTAAGGCCCGAAAAAAGGGGGACCTGTAAGGTACATGACCACTGTGTACATCATAAGAGTCCAGAGGGGACACAAATCTGAGACGTACTGCTGAGCAGATCATGTGTGAACTGCAGAACTGGTGCACTGCAACAATCAACAGTGCTACTGAGTGTGGTACCAAAGGAACTGATGAGCGGCTGGATCATAGTGACTGGGGTCAAACTCTCCATGGTACACTGAACTGGAACTGATCTGGGACTGAAACTGGGTACTCAAGGAAGCATGAAACTGGATGGCTTCCGAATACAAACGCCAACGCAGCCCGGACATCCACGGGAACATACAACTGGGCGTTCCGAAGTGACTCACCAATGTGCTAGAGTCGGGGGAAATCCGGGGTCTTCGACAAAAAACTGATGGAATATAATCCTACGCGATCCTCAACGATGCGATCAAGGTGCTGAAGTCGAGCATGTGAGGAACAACCACGCAGAGAGGCAATGATGTCTCCTCTCAGAATGATCCGTAGGCACTTACCACAGATGGTGATAAGTCCAAGGCGTAGGGACCTCTGGGCCTATCCTCTGGAATAGAGGAGCTGTCGTCGACAGAGGGAGACCTGCCCCTATCAAGGCAATGATGTTTCCTTGACAGGAGCGCGAGGTACAAGACCGAAATGTGATAGTGCTGATGGCAGGACTGATAAACTGTGGTGGGACAACTGGGCAAGTAGAGCGGGTGGACTCAAACTTCCTTTGTTCAGAGTATGATAATGGGAATGATCTGGCAGCATATGAAACTGACTCAGGGAAAAGGGATCATAGCTGTAATGAATCTGGGGTAATAACTGGCTGAGGGAGACTCAAGCTGGTATAAAATGGTAGGAGACTGCAGAATACTCTGAACAAAGGCGACCGAATTGGGGGTGCTGCCGAGATGATCGATTTGAGTGCCATGAGGCACGGGAGGATACTTCTTCATGGGTTAAGGAACTAGAAGAAGTGTGTGGATAAAATGATACTGTCGTGTGGATTTTACGAGCCCAGGACAGTTCATGCTCGTGGTTGCTTTCAATTTTAAGGAGTCTGAAAGCGATAAGAAGACTCTGAGGTAGTGAAATGGTACTGTCGTGTGGATTTTATGAGCCCAGGACAGTGCATGCTCGTGGTTGCTTTCAATTTTAGAGAGTCTGAAAGCAAGTAAGAAGACTCCAGGGGGTTGCTTTTTCGTAGGTTTAGTCTCCAAGGCCCAAAGAAGCATAAAAGGATGCAATGAAGAACTCTTCTAGTCGGTGTGACTAGAGTATTCCTTTTTCGTAAGTAGTCTACCAGGTCCGGAAAAGGGTTAAACTTATACCAGATAGACGCCCTTTCAGGTACTTTAACGAGCATGAAAGGAAGCAAGATTGCTCGGCGATCTTTTCATTCTTTTAGGAGTCAGAAAAGAGCTTAACGGAAACTCCCTAAGTGCCTTTTTCGTAAAGGACTTGTCCGGCCCGAAAAAGGGATAAAATTATACCGAACAAAAGGAATGGCCAGGCAAGGAGGAAGTGTTCAATCAAGGTTGAGTAATGATGACCAAGAACGAGGGTAGGTGGGAACACTGATGGACCTCCTTGCGGGGTAGATGAAATGGTGGCAAAATAACGAAACATTTGCAGTATGACAGGAGTGAATGGCTCATGTAAAAATGTGGAACAATCCGATGGCGGCCGATGTGGCACGCGAACCGAGGCAACAAGGTGTTAGGACAAAATGTTGAAATTGTACTAGGTGAGAGCGAGAAATGATCTCAAGCATCATCACGAGCTCGGAAAAATGAATCCGGTAATATAAAGGATGTCAAAAACGGGTGACGGCCGATGTGGCACGCGAACCGAGGTGACGGGGGCATTTTGAAAAACGCCCGGAAAAACTGGAGGTGAGAGCGAGAAATGATCTCTAGCATCATCACCAGCTCGGAAGACTGAATCCGATGATATAAAATATGTGAAAAATGGAGAACGGCCGATGTGGCACGCAAACCGAGGCGACTAGTGGCGTCTGAAAAATGGGTAAAAAGTGACAGGACAAAAATAATGCAACGAGGTGACCATCATGACGGTCACGCCGCGCTGATTCCAATGGTGGAAACGGTTTGTAAAAACAAAAAACAAAAAAGAAAGTACTGTACAACGCAGACCCATGAGGCCGCGGGTTTCTTTTTTATGGGTAAAAACGCTTAAGATACAACCCATTACGAGGGTTGCGCAAAGGACGGCCTTCAGAGTCAGCTAAGATGTATGCCCCCTTGCCGAGGCAGGTCTGCACGACGTAAGAGCCTTGCCACATAGATTCGAACTTCCCTTTACCGGTTTTGTCATGGGCTTGGTCATAGGCGAGGACTAGGTCCCCTTCGTGGAAAGTTCGAGGGTGAACATGTTTATCATAACCGGTTTTGGAGCGGTTTTTGGCAGCTTCGATGTTCTGGAGAGTGGCCCGGCGGTCTTCATCGGCTTGTTCGAGGTGCAGCAGACGTTGCTCGAGGGGGGTGGTGTCAGGGAGAAGCTCAACGGTGATCTGTAAGGCAGGGATCTGACACTCGATGGGGAGAACAGACTCTATACCGTGAACTAAATGAAATGGTGTAAAACCAGTGGCGGTCTTAGTGGAGGTGCGATAAGCCCACAAAGCAGGGAACAACATGTGGTGCCAATTGGACTTATGCTTGTCAACTGTTCGTTGGAGGATGGTTTTAAGGATTTTATTGATGGCCTCTACTTGGCCGTTCCCTTGGGGGTAGTAAGCAGAGGAGAATTGGTGCTCATACTTAAGGAGGGTGGATAACTCACGCCAGACGGCATCTTCGAAGTGTGAACCATGGTCAGAGACTAACTGCTTAGGAACCCCGAATCGAGCGATGACATGGTTGAAGAAGAAGCGGGCAGCAGTGTCAGCGGTACAATTGAAGGTAGGCATGGCTTCTGCCCATTTGGTAAAGTAATCAACAGCGACAACAATATATTTGTGGCCGTTGGCAGACTGGGGTCTGCATTCCATGAAGTCTATGGCCCACTTACAAAAGGGACCAACGGTGACGACTGGGTGTAACGGAGCAGGAGGTGTCCGGGCCTTGGGGGAAAAAAGTTGGCAGTTATGGCAGTGTTTGACCGCAGTGATGCAGTCAGTAAAAAGTGTGGGCCAGAAGTATCCGGCGCGGACGACCTTTTGGGCGGTGGCCATCCCTGAGAAATGGCCTCCGCAGGCACCGCTATGACAGTCATTAAGGACGTGTTCAGCTTCCTCATGGGTAAGGCAACGACGAAGAATTGTGTCAACTCCGCGCCGATAGAGGACATCGCCTAAGAGGAGATATCGAGAGGCCTGGTGTCGGATGCGACGGCGTCCATTTCGTGTAACTTTGGGTCTGAACTTCTGTGTGCGTAGGTATAACAAGATATCACCGTACCATGGGTCATCGGACGAGATAGTGAACAGGTGATTGTCGGGTAACTCATCGGAGATGGGTTTGGCCGGGAGAAAGGAAGGGAGATCAGTGATGAGCTGGGCAAGCGCGAGGGCTTTAGTGCTCTTAGGTGTTTTGAAGGTAAGGTCATATTCTTGGAGGATAATGACCCATTTGGCAACACGACCTTGGAGTAGCCGCCTGTTCAGAAGATATACCATGGGGTTAGAGTTGGCCACGACGGTGGTATGACTCATTAAGATGTAGTGTCGCAATTTTTGAACGGAAAAGACTACTGCGAGGGCAAGTTTCTCTTCATATGGGTAACGTAATGGTGGACCAGACAAGGTCTGGCTAACGTAGTAAATGACGTGCTCTTGGTGAGAATCGTCTTCTTGAACTAAGACTCCAGATACGGCATGCTCGGAGGCCGACACGTAAAGGATGAAGTCTCGAGTGGAGTCCGGAGGGGAAATCAGAGGGGCTTGTGTGAGGGCCTTCTTGAGGGCCTCGAATGCAGCTTCTGCTTGCGCATCCCAGACGAAGGGTACGTGGGAGCGGAGTAGGCGCAAGAAACCGTGTACCGTAGTGGCATAATCAGGAACGAAGCGTCGAAGGAAGTTAGATCGCCCCTGTAGACTTTGGAGCTGCCGGAGCGTGCGAGGAGGGGGGAGGTCTAAAATAGCTTGGACTTTTAGAGGGTCAACAGTAATTCCTTTCTGGGAAACAATGAAACCCAACAATCGGCCTGCCGGTACGCAAAAAACACACTTGTGTGGGTTCAAGCGAATTTGGTATTTGCGACAACGCAGAAAAATTTGCCGAAGGTCGTTAAGGTGGTCTGATCGTTTCCGGGAACGAGCTGTAAGGTCATCAAGGTAGACTAGCAAGATATGGACCAAGTCGTGAAAACAGTAGGTCATGGCCCGCTAGAAAGTGGCACCAGCATTTTTGAGGCCGAAAGGCATGACGCGATAGGCAAAGGTGCCCCAAGGGGTAGTAAAGGCAGTTTTGTACTGATCTTCCTTACGGATTTGAATCTGATTATATCCGGAAAAACCATCCATGAAGGAGAGGACCTCATGTCCTGCACACGCATCTATGAGTTGATCGATGAACGGCGTGGGGAAGTTGTCCTTGGGACAAGCATAGTTTAAGTCACGGAAGTCAGTGCATACGCGGATGGTGCCTTGCTTTTTGTTAACTGGAACAGGGTTTGAAACCCATGTGGTATAGGCAATAGGGTAAATGAACCCGGCCTTGCGCAGCTTCTCAATCTCGGCTTTGACAGCTGGGAGCTTTGAGGGATGAATGGGGCGCTGTTTCTGACGAACGGGGGTTACATCAGGCCATGTGTCAATGTGGTGCTCTATAATTGCGGGATCAAGACCAGGCATTTCGGTATAAGACCAGGCAAAGACATCACGGAATTCTTTGAAAAGGTGTGTGTAGTCCTCAATCTCTTGTTTACTGCAGAATGCTCCTAAAGTAATGAGTTCAGGGGCACGACCTGGAGCAGCAATATCAACTTGGATGACAGGTGAGATGTTGGCCATGTTGCCCTCCTCGAAGGCATCAGGAGCAGGGATAGGGTCCTTGAACCAGTCAACCTTGGTGGGGAGGAAGTCTTTGGATTCGACCGCGTATTGGGTAGCGGTGCTAGAGGAAGACGCTTCTGGGATGAAATAGGAACGGTGGTGCATATCATCCCAAGGATAATCCGGGGCAGTTAGGGCCTCAAGAATCTCCTCATCAGTACGGAAAGTCTGCGTCGTCAAATCGGTTGACGAGGGGGGTAGTAGAAGTGTTGGTTGAAGAGATCATGTAGATGATATTAACCTCTTCGGAAGGGGGAGAGACCGGGGGGTAGATCTCCTCAATGGTAGGTGGTGCCGTCTCAAGGTCCAGATTGTTCATCTCATAGAGAGCCGCTCTGTAATCCGGGAGATCGGGACAACGATGTGAATAGTGCCCGTAAATACCGCAGATGGCGCAGGAGTGGTTGGTACGTAGGGACTTATCTTTAGGCTTGGGAGTGGGGTTTAGTTCGACTGTTGGGATGTTGGGGTCATCATCGAGCATTTGCATGTGCTTCTGTAATGCAGGTAACTGTGGGCATTGGTGGGTTGCATGGCCCAACTCGTCACACAGCGAGCATTTGGGAGGAGCACGAAACACTAGAGGGTTCTTGACTGTCTTGGGAGGTGGGACAGCAGTGTAAGGTTGTGGACCTCTGCCCCCAGTGGGTTGAAGAGGAGGAGGAGGTGTCGTGGAGGACGAAGGGGTAGGGACCCCGGGAGGTGGGTGGGTGGTAGTAGCCATGGGTTGCACCGGCTGGAGGACGACATCTGGTGTCGGCGGGCGAACGGGAGGCGAAAGGTACCATACAGGTAATCCCAATGTTAACCCAGGGAGGCTAAGGGTAGCCATGACCGGGGCGCTTACTACTCCTGCTGGAGGAACTAGGAAGGGGATCGTATGGATCGGTGTAACACCAATGTGACTAGGTACCAATGGTGGTTTAGGCAACAAGGATGGTTGATTGTTAGGTGGTAGGATGTCATGGGACAAGGTACATAAGTCAAACATTTCGGGCGTAGATGATGGCGGAGGAATGGATTGAAAGGTGGAGGTCATCGGCGCGTCTGAGTAGACTCCAGGCCCCGTAGAAGAAACAAATGAGGTGGAGGCAGGAGAAACAGGTTGTTCAACCATGGGGAGAACATTTTCCGGTGCCGCTGGAGCACTGGGATCATAGTAGGTGAGCTGGTCAATCTTAACCACGCGTCCTTCATGGGGGAACATCATGGTGCGAAAGACAGAAGAGGCAACCGCCCGCATGGCATACATGTAGCTGCGGCCAAGTAGAAGGTTGTAATCCAATTGGGCATTGATTACCTCTATGTCAATAAGAACTGTTTTACCACCTAACTGGACTGGAACGTTGGGTAGAAGGCCTTGGGGCTGGGCCGAACGACCGTCGTAGGCACGTAACGCAGTGGTGGACTGCTGGAGAGGAGGGGATCCTAGCTTCTGCCATACAAATGTAGACATAACGCATGTGGAAGCACCCTCATCAATGATGCACCGATGGATAACAAGATTCCTAACGGAGACTGTAACTTGGAAGGCTAAGCTAGAAGGTAGGCGTGGTTCAGACTGGTCTAAATCAAACGCCATCAAATGTGAATCAGTTGGGTCAATCCCCCCGATGGCGGAAAGTAAAGTCTTGCGCTGGGAAGGGCAGTTCTTCAAGACTTCCAACGCAGACATGGCTGCGGGAGATTGGGCTAGGTCGTCTACGATGTTGTAGTTTGACGCAGCGCGCGTGTTAGGGTTATTGTTGATTCGGCGCAGTGGGAAACGAGGTGCTTTCGCAGCGCCGTCTGTGGGAGGCGGAGGGATGCGTAACGCCTGATCGGTGGGGTGGGCGTTAGTAGTTGTATCCGTGGGAGTGGCTTCAGAGGTGGAGCCATATTGGTTCCGACGGGTCTGGAGGTTGACGTCAGCTGATGACATCATCAATAAGTGGTGGGTACCTGAGTCAAACATGGGTTGATCAGGGGCAGCGTAGGTGATCTGTTGTTGTTGGGGTTGCACGTTAGCTTGAGGGGCCAACGGCTGAGTGTTCACCACGCCTTGGGTCGGTAAGGGGTTTTGCAGCACCAAAGGGGGTTGCTGAGGTTGGGGGGGGTTGGGCGGTGCTTGGGGAGCCGCATGCCCTTGGCGATGGGCCTCGTCAACCCAAAGCTGCCGAGCTCGCTCCAAGTGTGGGCAAGCATGGGTGTAATGTCCATAGACCCCGCAAATAGAACAAGGGTGGTTCGTTCGCAGATTGGGGTTTTTGGCCTGCTTGGGCGGGCGATCAGGGTTTTGATTAGCGGGGGCCGCATTGTTGTTGTCAGGGGGATTAGCCGGTTGACCTGCTTGGTCTGTAGGTTGGTTGTTTCCCCGATTACGGCCCTTGCCGCGGTTCTGTTGGCCCTGGTTACGTTGGTTATTCTGGTTTTGCTGCGGGTTATGTTGGGCGTAAACTTGCCCTTGGGCAGCAGGTGGATTTTGAGGTTGCGCAGGTGCAGGAGCAGGCTGCGGAGGATGATATGTAGGTTGAGGCTGAGCAGGTGCAGCAACTTGAGGGGATTGCTGATAGGACTGCGGAGCAGGTTGTGGATGTGCCGCAGGGGCTGCCTGGGGCGGATAATAAGCTGGTGGGGCTTGTGAAGGCGCAGGAGCCGGGGCGGTCTGCTGATGGTAGTAACGCTGAGGGGCGACTGAAGGAGCATAAGCAGGAGTCGCATACCCAAAGCACTGAGGTGGACACGAAGGTCCATGGGAATGGTGATGTGTCATGGGAGCATATGAGTTGGTTGCTCCAGACTGGGAGGTAGCCCTCGACAGGTCGGGGCCAGGGGTAGGACGTGCTATAGAAAATGGTTGGGGATGCGAAGAAACACGGCCAATGATACCATCTGCAGCGTGGGATGCCCCCGGCGCATCATGATGGGAGGACTCGCCGCGAGGGGCGTCAGGTATAATGGTATAAAGGTAACCCGACTGGGCGTAAATGAGGTCGAACTGCTGTGCCTTAAGGATGGCCTCTTCTTCAGACTGGGGTCTTTCTGAAGCTACATCCTTAGCGATGACAGGAAGCAGGGACTTGAGGAACCAATCGAGGAAGATACGGTCATCTAGTTTAATCTTGCATAAGCTACGGCGTCTACGCCACTCATGGATGTGGTCCGTGATATGGGTAGCCGTGTTTTGTCTACAAGATAGAAGGATCTCAACGCCCGCGTCATAGCGGACTGGCAACTGGAAGAACTGCAGGAAGGTCGAGGCCAGGGAAGAAAAGGTGGCGTGGGTCCCATGAGGCTGCTCAATATACCACTTGGCTGCAGAGCCAATAAAGGTGCGCTGTAAGAGACGGAGGCGAACAGAGTCGTCCACTATGGAGTTAGAGGAACACCATAGGTGGAAAGACATGATGTGGTTCTGTGGGTCCTCACCGGCCTTACCCTCGAATTTAGGGATGTCAGAGGGTAGTTTGGTAGGCATATGAGGCCACATAGGGTCGTGTCGAATAGGATCGTTGGTCAATCTGGCCAGGTCAGGTAGGTTGAGGCTAGCCATGAACGGCAAACTGGAAGAAGGCTGTGACACAGTAGTGCTGTGGACCAAGTTGGGGCCAGTGCCCCCAAGTGGAGGGACAAGATTTAGGGTGGTGCCCCCAAGTGGGGGAACTGAGGTAGTGGAGGATGGTCCAGCACCACCATGGGTAGTGTGAGCCACTGATGTAGTGGGGATAGGTATTCCCGCTGTGGGAATAGGTACCGTGAGGGGAACGGTAGATGGTTGCCCCATGGAGGGCATACCAAAAACAGGTGTAGTAACTGGTGTAGTGGTGGATGTGCCACCAATGGTCCCTATGACAAATGGAGTGGAAGTCGTACCAGCCATGGGGCTAGTAGGGGCAGTATAAATAGGGTTCTCAGACTCTTCGTCAGAATCAGAGGTAAAGTAAGGTGCGTCACTATCTGGTGACGGAGACCTACGTCGCTGACGGGTGGAGTCAAGTGACAAGGCTCTAGATCTGTGATGAGTGGTATCAACGGATAATGATCGGAATCTACGACGTGTGGTGTCAAGAGAACCGTGCTGTGGGGGCTCGCCCCTGAGGCGCCGAGAGTGTCTCGGGGACTCAATGGTGACAGATGGTGTCTAAATCTCTGTGGGTTGAGGTGAGTATAAAAACATCTCAAAAAATCCTAATGCCACCGAGTGTGCAGAAGGAGAGCTAAAAAGCAAGGCACTCAGGCCAACAACCAACTCAAAACACCCACTGCAACAGCTGTGCTACAATAGGTGGAGTAACAACAAAGATGGTCAGAATACCAACAAGCAGCAGGTTTCCTAAAAAAGAAAAATGGTGGACTCACTAGACCAAAGGGAGGTAAAGGAGCATGCAAACACCTAGCTAAAAGTATTCTGACTTAACTAAACATATCCTCTGCAAGGTGATGAAATCCAAGTCAGACAATATGAGTAGGAAAGCCAAGTGGCTATGATATCCCCCTACCGGGAGGGATACCGGGTAGTCAATCCTAGAAGAATGGCAACTAAGATACCCCGTTCATGACACGTCCAGAAAGGTGAATCTGCCGTTTAGTTCGTTGACCGCAATACCCCTATACAGGGATATCCCGCGAACCGCGAAAGGTAGCCCTTCGGTTACTGAATGGAGTGCGGTATTCCACTCAGGGCTCCGGAACCAGTCTCCCGACTTCAACCCTCCTAAGGGAGAGGCCCTCTGATAAACTGGTCGTGACCGTGCCAAAAAGTACTAGGGGATTTTGGTTCCCTAGTTGGACAACAACTATGTCTCAAGTGAAATAACCAAGGGGTGTTATTGGAAGCCTATCCCCCTGATCCTACCTAACTACAATGATTCTTTTGTGTTCCCCAAGTGGGGTTAGAATGTTGGTTTAGTTAGGTACTTTTTAAGGCTCACTTGATTTAATGTGACAGAGTGTGTGCTCGTGAGGTGTTGAACCCAAAAACAGAAGTGCCACAAGGGAGGGCAACTTCCAATCTATCAATAATGCTGAAATTGATTCTTTTAATTTGCAAAATTTTCTGAAATAAAAATACTGAAATTTTAAAAAGATTCTGTAAAAGGAACAGAAATTATGTTGCAGAAAGGCTGTAAGGAAGTGGGCTGCAGGTGGGACAGAGGGCTGTTCAAATGCAGAAAATATTGCAGCAAGAGGGGCTGGGCTCAAAACAGGAAAAGAGCAGAAATCAGACCGCGGGTCTGTAGCGGATCAGAACAGGCCGACCGCGGGTTTAAGGGAAACAGCGGCGGTCAGGTCGCGGCTATCGGGCCAATAGTGGCAGTCGGGACGCAGGAAACAGGGGAAAAGGCACAGTCGGGTCGCGGCTATCGGGCCAACAGTGGAAGTCGGGACGCAGGAAAAATGGAAAAAGACACAGTCGGGTCGCGGCAAAAGGGCTAACAGGCGCAGTCGGGACGCGCGAAAGAGGCAGAAATCCGCAGTCGCGACGCAGGAAAAAGGCCGACAGGCGCAGTCAGATCGCGGCAAAAAGGCTGATTAGCCACGGTCGGATCGCAGGTAACAGACTTGAATCCGCCGGCAGAGCGTCGGAAGCAGTCTGAGAGCCACGGTCGGATCGCGGGTAAAGGCCTGAAAGGCGCGGTCGGGACGCGACTGTAGAGGAAAAAGACGCGGTATGCAGCGGCCGAAAGGGACAGCCGAAAGAAAAAATTTAAAAAAGGAAACCAGAAATTCGAAAACTAGGGGAGTCGCCAAAACTGTAGCTAGGGTTTTACCCCTAGCTTGTGCCAATGAGCACCTACTAAGGAGAATGGACTCCTTAGTAGCAGTTCAGTATATTAAACTAATTATGCAAAAAACAAAAATTAAATTATTTCTAAGACAAGCATGAAGCATAAACACCAAAATGAAAGAATGACTTTGTATTGATGTTACCTTGAGTGTCAAGGTTGATGAAGCCCTTTGCAGTGTCCAAGAGGATGCTCCAAGCTTCTGAATGCTCCTTCTCCTTCTCCAATGTTGGGGGATGGGCCAAAGGTGGCTCTCAAGGTGAAAATAGTTCAAAGGTGAACTAGGGTTTCGAGAGAGATTTTGGCAGAGTAAGGGTGCTTGTGATTGTGGATATGGAATAAGGGATCTCCATCACCTATTTATAGTTTTTTGGTGGTGGAGTGCTGACCCATGGTTTTGGGGAACACATGGTTTTGGGCAGCTGTATAGGGTTTTTTCCTCATTTTCCTCATTATTTTATATTTTTTATTCCTTTTTAGGGGATTTTTGCTATTTTTGGAGAAAAAGGGGGTTTTTTAGCCTTTTTTAGGCTATTTTGAGGGTTTTTTGGCCTTTTGGAGGCATTTTAGGCCTTTTGGAGGCTTTTTAATGGGATTTTTGGGATTTTTAATGGAAATATGGTAGGAAAATGGACAAATGAGTCATATAATGTGGTAAATGAGCTAGTGAGCACTTTTTGGGTGTTAACAAAAACCCTAACCCGAAATCGCTCTCTCTAAACCCCTAATGCCCAATATCTCTCTCTCTCTCCCTCTCTAAAAATTTAACCCTCAATCTCTCTAACTAAATGGCTAGTCACCAATCTCGTTATCTATACCTGCAACCCCAAATATATCTCTCCCTATCTCTCGAAACCCATAACCAAAATCTCTCTCTAAACCCATAACCCCCAACCACTCTCTCTCTCTAAATCCTTACCAAAAAATATCTCCCTCTCTCTCTAAAATGCAACCTTATATCTCTCTATCTCTCTCTAAAGACCCAACCACAATATATTTATCTCTCTCTAAACCCCTAACCACCATTGTCTCTCTATATCTCTCTATCTAAAGCCCTAACCTCTAATCTCTCCCTCTCTCTCTAAACCCCTACTCCAATATCTATCTCTCTCTAAATCAAAATCATCTAATCTCTGTCTCTCTCTCTCTCCCTCTCTCTCTCTCTCTCCCCCTATATCTAAAACCCTAACCACCAATCTCTCAATAAGTCTAAACACCTATCCCCCAATCTCTCTCTCTCTCTAAACTCGTAAAATCCAATCTTTCTCTCTTTGTAAATCCTAAATCCCTGATCTCTCTTTCTCTATATATATCCCTCTCTAAATCCATAACACCAAATCTCTCTCTCTCTCTCTCTAAACCCGTAACCACAAATCTCTGTTTCTCTCTCTCTCTAGCACTATCCCTCTAAAATGCAAACCCTATGTCTCTCTATCCCTCTCTAAACCCCAAACCCCCAATATCTATCTATCTATCCAAACCCCTAACCCATAATCCCTCTCTCTCTCTCTAAACCTCTAACTTCCAATTTCTCTCTCTCTCTAAACCCCTTATCTCCAATCTCTCTCTCTATTAACACCTAATCTCCAATCTCTCCCCGTCTCTAAACCTATAACCCCCATTATCTCTATTTCTCTCTTTCCATTTTCCTAAACCCCTAACCCCCAGTTTCTCTCTCTAAATCCCTAACACAAAATCTCTCTCTCTCTCTCTAAACCTCTAAACCCAATCTTTATATCTCTCACTCTAAACCGATGGCCGCCAACCTCTCTCTATATACCCCTACTTTCAATATATATCTCTCACTAAACCCCCTTATCTCTTTCTCTCTATCTAAAAACATATCCCTCAATCTCTCTCTCTCTAAACCCGTAACCCTCAGTCTCTCTCTCTCTATGACCATAAAACCTAACCTCTTTCTATATCTCTATAAATCCCGTAATGACCAAAATATCCATCTCTCTATCTATCTATCTATATAAACCCCTATCCCACAATCTCTCTATCTCTCTCTCTCTCTCTCTCTCTATAAAACCCTAACCCGAAATCACTCTCTCTAAATCCCTAATCCCCAATATCTCTCTCTCTCTCCCTCTCTAAAATTTTAACCCCCAATCTCTCTATCTAAATGGCTAATCGCCAATCTCTCTGTCTAAACCTATAACCCCAAATTTATCTCTCTCTTTCTCTCCAAACCCATAACCCCAATCTCTCTCTCTAAACCCATAACCCGCAACCACTCTCTCTCTATATGCCTAAACAAAAATATCTCCCTCTCTCTCTAAAATGCAACACTATATCTCTCTTTCTCTCTCTAAAGATCGAACCCAATATATTTATCTCTCTCTAAACCCCTAACCACCATTCTCTCTCTCTATCTATCTATCTATCTAAAACCCTAAACTCAAATTTCTCACTCTCTCTCTAAACCCCTAACCTCCAATATCTCTCTCTCTCTCTCTAAATCCAAAGCCTCTAATATCTCTCTCTCTCACTCTCTCTCCCTGTATCTAAAACCCTAACCACCAATCTCTCAATAAGTTTGAACACATATTCCCCAATCTCTCTCTCTCTCTCACTCTCTAAGCTCATAAAATCCAATCTTTCTCTCTTTCTAAATCCTAAATCCCTGATCTCTCTTTCTCTCCTCCCTCTCTCTCTAAACCCCTAACCACAAATCTCTATTTCTCTCTCTCTAGCACTATTCCTCTAAAATGCAAGCCCTATATCTATGTATCTCTCTCTACACCCCAAAACACCAATATCTCTCTCTCTCTCTCTCTTTAAATTTATAACCCTTAATCTCTCTCTCTCTCTATCTATCTATCGAAACCCCTAACCCATAATCTCTCTCACTCTCTCTCTAAACCCGTAACTTCCAATCTCTCTCTCTATCTCTAAACCCCTTATCTCCAATCTCTCTCTCTATAAATACCTAATCTCCAATCTCTCTCCCTCTCTAAACATGTAACCCCCATTATCTCTCTTTCTATATATATCTCTCTTTCTCTCTTTCCATTTTTCTAAACCCCTAATCCCCAATCTCTCCCTCTAAATCCCTAACAACAAATTTCTCTCTCTCTCTCTCAAAACCTATAACCATGAATCTCTGTCTATCTATCTTGTTAATCCTATAACCATGTATCTCTATCTATCTCTATATCTCTCTAACACCCTAACAACAATTCTCTCTTTAAACCCCAACCCCCAATATCTCTCTCTCTAAAACTCAAACACCCAATCTCCCTCTCTCTCTAAACCCCTAAACAACAATCTCTCTCTCTCTCTCTCTCTCTCTCTATATATATATATATATATATTATATATAAACCCCTAACCCTTCATCTCTCACTCTCTCTAAAACCCTAAACCCCAGTCTCTCAATCTCCCTATCCCCCAATCTCTCTCTCTCTCTCTCTAAAACCCTAACCACCAATCTCTCAATAAGTTTGAACACATATTCCCCAATCTCTCTCTCTCTCTCTCTAAGCTCATCAAATCCAATCTTTCTCTCTTTCTAAATCCTAAATCCCTGATCTCTCTTTCTCTCCTCCCTCTGTCTCTAAACCCCTAACCACAAATCTCTATTTCTCTCTCTCTAGCACTATTCCTCTAAAATGCAAGCCCTATATCTATGTATCTCTCTCTACACCCCAAAACACCAATATCTCTCTCTCTCTCTCTCTCTTTAAATCCATAACCCTTAATCTCTCTCTCTCTCTCTCTCTCTAAAAATCCAACCCCTAATCTCCAATCTCTATATCTCTCTCTCTCTCTCTCTCTCTCTCTATATATATATATATATATATATATATATATATATTATATATAAACCCCTAACCCTTCATCTCTCACTCTCTCTAAAACCCTAAACCCCAGTCTCTCAATCTCCCTATCCCCCAATCTCTCTCTCTCTCTCTCTCACTCTCCTAAACCCCTAACCCCTAACGCAAAATCTCTCTATCTCTCTCTAAATCGCTAACCCCCAATATTTCTCTCTCTAAACACAAAATCCCCAATCTCTCTCTCTCTCTCTATAAACCCCATACACCAAATCTCTCTCTACCTCTCTAAATTCCCAATGACCAATCTCTCTCTCTCTCTCTAAACTGATAACCCCTAATCTCGCTCTCTCTCTAAACCCTTAACCCACAATATCTCTCTCTCCCCCCTCTTTCTCTAGAACTCTAACCCCTAATATATTTCCCTCTCTCTAAATCTCTAATCTCCAATCTCTCTCTCTCTCTCTCTCTCTCTCTCATTCTCAAAACCTATAACCATGAATCTCTATCTATCTATCTTTCTAAACCAATAAACATGAATCTCTCTCTAAAACCCTAACAATAATCTCTCGCTCTCTCTAAACCCCTTCCCACCAATCTCTATCTCTAAACCCATAACCCTCTCTCTCTCTCTCTAAACACCTAACCCCCAATCTCTCTCTCTCTATCTAAACATCTAGCCCCTAATCTCTCTCTCTCTCTCTCTCCAAACCTTCCTTCCTCACCCAACTACCCCTCCCCACTTGCTATGTCTCTCTTCCCCCAATCATTAACTATACATTCTCCAATTGTGATCTATCTCTATCTCTAAATGCTATTAACACCCAATCTCTCTCTCTAAACCCCAACTCCCAATCTCTATATGTAAACCCTTAACCTCATATATATCTCTCTCTAATCCCCTAACCTCCAATATCTCTCTCTCTCTCTCTCTAATCCCCTAACCCTCAATCTCCCTTTTTCTTTCTCCCTCTCTCTAAACCCCTAATACCAAGTTGATCTCTCTCTCTAAAATAAAAACCCACAATCTCTCCCTATCTCTCTCTCTCTCCAAAACCTTGCTCCTAACCCACCTACCAATCCCCTCTCTCCATGTCTCTCTCCTCTCTACCACTAACCATCCATACTCTCCCTTCGATCTAACTCTATCTCTAAACCCCTATTAACCCCTAGTCTCTCTCTCTAAAACCCCAACCCCCAATATCTCTCTCTCTTTAAACCCCTAACATCATTTCGATATATCTCTCTAACCTCAACAATCTCTCTCTTTATAAACCCCTAATCCTCAATCTATCTCTTTCTCTCTCTCTAGACCCATAACCCCCAATCTCTCTCTCTTGCAACCCCTAATCTTAAATCTCTCTCTCTCTCTCTCTCTCTATGTGTGTGTGTGTGCGTGTGTGTGTGTGTAAACCCCTAACCCTCAATCTCTCACTCTCTAAAACCCTAACGCCCAGTCTCTCAATCTCTCTAAACACCTATCCCCAATCTCTCTCACTCTCTCTCTCTCTCTCTCTCTCTGAGTTTATCTCTCTAAACCCATAACAACCAATGTCCCTCTCGTTGTAAATCCTCTAACCACCAAAATCTCAATTTCTATCTCTCTTTCTCTCTCCTAAACCTCTAACCACAAATCTCTATATCTCTCTATAAACCTCTAAACCCCAATATTTCTCTCTCTAAACTCCAAATCCCCAATATCTCTCTCTCTCTCTCTATTTGTGTGACTCTCTCTCTCTCTCTCTCTATTTGTGTGACTCTCTCTCTCTCTCTAGACCCCTAACCTCAATATCTCTCTCTCTCTAAACCAATAACCTAAAATCTCACTCTAATCCCGTAACCCGCAATCCTCTCTTTGAACCTCTGACATATAATCTCTCTCAATCCTTCTCCCTCTCTCTCAAAACCCATAACCCCCAATATATATCTCTCTCTCTCAAAACCCATAAGCCCCAATATCTTTCTCTCTCTAAAACCATAACCCCCAACCTCTCTCTCTTTAAATGCCTAACCATAAATCTCTCCTGCTCTCTCTAAAACATTACTCCATATTTATTTATCTTTCTATAAAACCCCAACCTCCAATATATCTCTCCATATATTTAAAGCCCTAATACCAAATCTCTCTCTTTTTATTTATTTATATACAATCCCCTAACATCCAACCTCTCTCTCTCTCTCTAAACCATTAACCCCCAATCTCTCTTCTCTCTTTAAGCCCCTAACCCCATTCTCTCTCTCTCTCTATCTCTCTCTCTACCTATATACCTATACACTTAACGCAAATCTCTCTTTTTCTCTAAACCCCTAACCCCCAATATCTCTCTCTCTCTCTCTCTCTAAAACCCAAAACCCAAATCTATTTCTCTCTTTGTTTCTTGACGCGTGTAACACCCAAATTATCTCTCTCTCTGTCTCTAAACCCCTAGTCCACAACCTCTCTAGTTATCACTCTCTCTCTCTCTAAACCCGTAACTCCTAATATCTCTCTCTCTCTAAACCCTTAACCTCCAATATCTTTCTCTCTCTCTCTCAAAACTCCAAACCTCCAATCTCTCCCTCTACCTCTCTCTCTCTCTCTCTATATATATATATATCTATCTAAACCCTTAACACCCAATCTCTCAATATCTATAAACTCCTATCCATCAAACCTTCTCTCTCTAAACCCCCAACCTCCAATTTGTTTTTCTATAAACCTATAAACCCCAATCTCTATGTCTCTCTCTCTATATATATATTTCTCTTCCTAAACCCCCAACCCTAATCTCTCTCTCTCTCTCTCTCTCTCTCTCTAAAATCCTAACGAATAATCTATATCTCTAAAATGACAACACGGAGCTCTCTCTCCATATCTTTCAGCAACAATATCTATCTCTCTCTATATATCTCTATCTCCACTTCTCACTCTCTCTCTAAACCGCTAACCCACAATCTCTCTCTTTATCTCTTTAAACCCTAACCCCTAATCTATCTCCCTATCTCTCTCTCTAAACCCGTTATCTCCAATCCCTCTCTCTCTAAACACCTAATCTTCAATCTCTCTCCCTCTCTAAACCCTTAACCCCCATTCTCTCTCTTTCTATATATATCTCTCTCTTTCTCTCTTTCCATTTTTCTAAACCCCTAACCCCCAATCTCTCTCTCTCTCTAAATCCCTAACACCACATCTCTCTCTCTCTCTCTAAACCTCTAACCCCAATATTTATATCTCTGTCTAAACCGATGACCCCCTATCTCTCTGTCTCTCTAACCCTAGTGCCAATATCTCTCTCTCTATGCCCATCACCCATAACCTCTTTCTCTCTCTCTATAAATCTCGTAACAACCAAAATATCTCTCTCTCTCTAAACTCCCAACCCCCAACCACTCTCTCTCTCTCTAAATCCATAACCACAAATCTCTCCCGCTCTCTCTAAGACACAACCTTATATCTCTCTATCTCTCTCTAAATCCCCAACCCCAATATATTTATTTCTCTCTAAATCCCTAACCACCATTCTCTCTCTCTATCTATCTATCTAAACCCCTAACCTCTAATCTCTCTCTCTCTAAATCCAAAACCTGTAATATATATCTCTCTCTCCCTGTATGTAAAACCCTAACCACCAATCTCTCAATAAGTCTGAACCCCTATCCCCCAATATCTCTCTCTCTCTCTCTCTAAACTCGTAACATCCAATGTTTCTCTATCTGTAAATCCCTAATCCTTAATCTGTCTTTCTCTATACATATCTCTCTCTAAACCCATAATACCAAATCTCTCTCTCTCTCTCTCAATATATCTCTCTCTTTCTCTCTCTCCCCCCTCTCTCTCTAAACCCCTAACCACAAATATTTATTTCTCTCTCTCTAGCACTATCTCTCTAAAACACAAACCCTATATCTCTCTAAACCCCAAACCCCCAATATCTCTCTCTCTCTCTCTCTCTCTTAATCCCCGATGACCAATCTCTCTCTCTCCAAGCTGCTAACCCCCAATTTCTTTCTTTCTTTAAACCCCTGACATAAATCTCTATCCCTCTCTCTCTCAAAACCCATAACCTCTAACCTCTATCTCTCTCTCTAAATCCCTATCCCACAATCTCCCTCTCTCTTTCTCTATCTAAACTCCTAATCCTAAATCTATGTCTCTCTATCTCTCTCTAACTAACCCTTAATCCCCAATATCTCTCTCTAAACCCAAAAAATCCAATCTTTGTCTCTATCTAAACCCCTAACCTCCAATATCTCTCACTCTACAAACCCCTTACCTCCAATATATACTCTCTCTCTCTCTAATCTCATAACCCCCATTCTCTATCTTTCTATTTCTCTATGTCTTTCACCATTTCCCTCTCTCTAAATCCCGAACGCCAAATCTCTCTCTCTATATCTCGAAACCCCTAACACCCAATCTCTCTCTCTCTCTCTCTCTCTCTCTCTCTCTCTCTCTAATCTCATAGTCCCCAATCTCTCTCTCTCTCTCCCTCTCTCTCTCTCTCTATCTACACCCTTAATAAAAATACCCCCTATCTCTTAACCCCTGACCACCAATATCTCTCTCTAAACCTCTAACCCCCAATCTCTCTCCCTCTCTCTCTCAAAACCCATAACCCTCTCTCTCTCAATTACTAACCTCCCATCTCTTTGTATCTCTCTTTCTCAACACCCCTAGCCTCCAATCTCTCTCTCTCTCTCTCTAAATTCCTAACCCCGAATCTCTCTGTCTAAACCCCTAATCTTTCTCTTTTTAACTAAACCCCTAACCCATAATTTATCTTTCTAAAATCCTATCCCCCAATCTCTCCCTGTAAACCCATAGCCCCAATCTGTCTCTAAATCCATAACCTCAATCTCTCTCTCTAAACCCTTAAGCACCAATTTCTATCCCTCTCTCTCTCTCTAAGCCCCTAATCCCAAATCTCTCTATCTCTATACAATCCTAACCCTCAATATATATATCTCTCTCCCTCTTTCTCTAATCCCCTAATCCTTTCTCTCTCTCTCTCTCTTTCTCTCTCTCTTTCTCTCTCTTCAAACCCCTGCTCCTCACCTACCAACCCTTCCAATCCTCTCTATGTCTCTCTCTCCCCCCACTAACCATTCATACTCCCCCTTGATCTCTCTCTATCTCTAAAACCTATTAACCCCCATTCTCTCTCTCTCTTAACCCTCAACACCCAATCTCTCCCTCTCTCTAAACCTCTAATCTCAAATCTCTCTCTCTCTCTCTCTCTTTATACCACTAACACCCAATCTCCCTCTCTCACCACCTTTCTTTCTCTCTATACCTTTCTCCCTCTCTCTAAACCCCTAACCCAAAATATCTCTCTCTCTCTCTCTCTACACCAATAACCCACAACCTAAATCTCTCTCTAAACCCATAACAACAAATCTTTCACTCTCCCTCTAAAATGCTAAACCCGGATATGTCGATGTCTCTCCAAATCTTGAATCCCCAATCTCTCCCTCTCTCTCTAAACCCCTAATTCCAAATCCGTCTCTTTCTATCTATCCATCTTTCTCTCTCTAAACTACTAACACCTAATGTAGCTCTCTCTAAACCCCTAACCTCCATTCTCTCTCTCTCTCCTCTCTCTCTAAACTTCTATACCCCAATATTTCTCTGTCCCTCTCTCTAAACCACTAACCCACTCTCTCTCTCTATGTATCCCTCTCTAAACCCATAACCACCAATATCTTCCTCTCTAAACCCCTCACATCCAATTTCTTTCTCTCTTTGTATCCATCTCTAAAACCATAACCCCTATTCTCTCTTTCTCTCTCTATAAACACCTAACCACAATTATATATCTCTCTCTAAGATGCTAACCCCATATCTCTCTAAATACCTAACACCAAATCTCTCTCTTTATCTAAACCCCTAACCTCTAATATCTCTCTCTCTCTCTAAACCCCTAACCCCCAAAATCTCTCTCTCTCTCTCTAAACCCTAACCCCTAAAATCTCTCTCTCTCTCTCTCTCTCTCTCTCTCTCTCTCCCGCTCTCTCTCTCTCTCTCTCTCTTTCCAAACCCTCGCTCCTCACCCACCAACCCTTCAACTCCTCTATATGTCTCTCCCCCCACCACTAACCATCCATAACCCACCCGTGATCTCTCTCTATATCAAAACCCCTATTAACCCCCAATCTCTCTCTCTCTTTCTCTCTCTCTCTCTCCATATCTTTCAGCACCAATATCTATCTCTCTCTCTATATATCTCTATCTCCACCTCTCACTCTCTCTCTCTAAACCACTAACCCACAATATCTCTCTTTATCTCTTTAAACCCTAATCCCTAATCTCTCTCCCTATCTCTCTCTCTAAGCCCGTTATCTCCAATCTCTCTCTCTCTAAACACCTAATCTTCAATCTCTCTCCCTCTCTAAACCCTTAACCCCCATTCTCTCTCTTTGTATATATATCTCTCTCTTTCTCTCTTTCCATTTTTCTAAACCCCTAACCGCCAATCTCTCTCTCTCTCTCTAAATCACTAACACCACATCTCTCTCTCTCTCTCTAAACCTCTAACCCCAATATTTATATCTCTCTCTGAACCGATGACCCCCAATCTCTCTGTCTCTCTAACCCTAGTGCCAATATCTCTCTCTCTCTCTATGCCCATCACCCATAACCTCTTTCTCTCTCTCTATAAATCTCGTAACAACCAAAATCTCTCTCTCTCTCTCTATCCATCTATCTAAACCCCTAAGCCACAATCTCTCTCTCTCTCTCTATGAAACCCTAACCCGAAATCTCTCTCTCTCTAAACTCCCAACCCCCAACCAATCTCTCTCTCTAAATCCATAACCACAAATCTCTCCCGCTCTCTCTAAAACACAACCTTATATATCTCTATCTCTCTCTAAATCCCCAACCCCAATATATTTATCTCTCTCTAAATCCCTAACCACCATTCTCTCTCTCTTTCTATCTATCTAAACCCCTAACATCTAATCTCTCTCTCTCTCTCTAAACCCCTAGCCTCCATTATCTCTCTCTCTCTAAATCCAAAACCTCTAATATATATCTCTCTCTCCCTGTATGTAAAACCCTAACCACCAATCTCTCAATAAGTATGTGTTGATGTATATGTAACTTCGGAATGTATTTCACATATATGTATATTGTATTCCTATAGAGATGGTATTATTCCTCTATAAGGAAGTGTCGTCATTTATATTGTAAGTGTCGTAACTTATACTTGATGGGTTATTAGACCACCTTATTTGGGGTCGGCCCTGTATAAGTCATGTGGGTCAAAGGGTTATTAGACCACCCTATTGGGGGTCGGCCATGTGGGTCAAAGGGTTATTAGACCACCCTATTGGGGGTCGTCCCAGTCAGCATTATGTTATGTGGTTAAGTTCGAGCCTACATGAGTTAGGTAAAAAGGCAAGTCAAGTCAAGTATAAATAGAGTGCGGGAGGCACTCTATTTACTCACTCACTTCTCACACATGCACTCAAGGAGGAGTGGCGCACTTATGGAGGAGGAGGATCTGCTGCTAGGTTATGTCTATCTCTCTTGGTTGGTTGTATCATTGCTCTATCTATCTCTGAGGAAGTTATTGGGGTTTTTCACCTTTATGGTTTTCCCCAAGTAAATCTTTGTGTCTCTTGTGTGCTTGCATTATTGTCTCCATGATTGATATGCTGTAGATATGCTATACATGTTGTTCTCTCAGTTAAGATACTAGATCATATTGAATTAAATTCAGAAAATTTAACATGGTATCAGAGCTAGCCTGAAAGAAGGCATGATATGGCATGTATGACACTTGTTGCACTTACGATGCTAGGGCTTGATATAGCAAAAACCAGTCATCGTAGCACTTTCGCTATAAATCCGTTTTGGCGATTTTTTCGGATCTGAAATTGTTACAAGACGAAGATTAAATCTCCAGGTACCTTGTGTCCAAAGGAAAACCTCTAATTCATTGTACTTTGTGATTTATGATCTATACAATATAGGGTTTCTGCCTCTTCCAGATCTGAGTCAAAATCAGGTGACCTTGGGAAAAAGGTCATATCTTGGGATAGGAAGCTCCAAATGAAATTTCGTAAAAAGTGACAGGTAGTACACAGTCGGTACTATCTCAGGAAATGTTTTCAAAGGCCGAAGTTGAAACAGTGAGACGTGGCACGCCATACAAGTGTGCTCTCCTGTATTATCCCATAAACAGGTCATGTTGCGACATTTGGCATAACTCTCTCTCAAAGAGTCCAATTGGGGTCAGACCTGTCAGGATGGAAAGGTAATAGGCCGAGATATCTCAGGAAACTTTCTCAGAGGCCGAAGTTAAAATAGTGACACGTGGCACGCCGTACAAGTTCGCTCTCATGTTTTATCCCAAAACAAGTCACGTTGCGACATTTGGCATAACTCTCTCTCAGAGAATCCAATTGAGGTCAGACCTATCAGGATGGAAAGATAATAGGTCAGGATATCTCAGGAAACTTTTTCAGACCCTGTGGATCAAAAATTTTGGAGTTACACCAGAAACAATCAGGTACATATTTCTGTCAAAACAGAATTATTTTTTGGTACCTTCATTCATGGCTTCCGGAATTTAGGGCTTTGGAGAAAGTTGGAATTTTTGTAATCGGAGACCACGGCTGGATGCTACTAATCAAAATAGAAATTTAGAGACCAAGATCAGAATTTTTGGTTGGGCAGAAGGCCGGGCTTGATTAGACCCTAGTTCGGGACTTTGATTAGAAAAGTGGAAAATTAGGGCTTCTGTAAAAATGGGAATTTTTGAAATCTGTGACCACGGCTGGAAGCTCCTCAGAAAAATAGAAGCTTAGAGCTTTGGATCAAACATTTTGATTGGGAAGAAGAGTGGGCTTCATAAAACCCCAGTTCAGGGTCACGTCCAGTGAATCCGGAAGTTTCAAAGGCAAAATTGAGGAGTGAAACTTTGCAGTTTTCAAATTCTGAATATACTAGTTTGATCAGCTCATCAAGGCGCATATTTCTATCCTTTCAGAAGTTTGAAATTCAAAGTTTGAATTTTTGGGATTTCTCTGACAAACCCATATCTAGCTCCAGGTCCATTTCTTGCAAATCAAGTGGATAGGGTTAATCCTAGAAGAAGATGGATTGGTTACCTGCATAAGTGAAGGAGTTCATGTTTTAGAGGGAGATGAGGCTAAGGCCTTACTGTTGTGGGGAAAATGCACCTATAGTTCAGGGGAGAAACTACCAACTTACGGTGATAAAGATAGACTTACAAGCATTCTACAAGTACAACAAATAAATGAAGAGATTAGGGTTTAGAGATGTAGGCACCTTATTCAGAAGGTTGATCCTAGCTTTTCCTCCCTCGCTCTTCAATGCTTATCCAGTGTCGCAATGCCCAGACCTGCAAAACAACTTGATACCTTTCTCAAATACATTTGACTACATATATAATACTGATATTCATAATAGAAGAAGACATCAGATTATAATCAAACAGTAATCAAATTTGAAGACACATTAATAGGTCATATTTGGAAAGAGAAGAACGTCTGATCTTTATTAATGAATGAAAGCAAGTACATACAATTATACCTTCCTTCAAGCTTGGCACTTCACGAAACCTAGATTCAAGGTCTCCTGCTTCTGTTCTCCAAGGATCCCAGCCTCTAAGCAATTGTACTAGGGTTTACCAAAACTGAAGCACAAGAGAGGGGGATGAGGGTCTCCATTCCTCCAGCATAACTTTGCAATTGGGCTTGCTCCCCTCACATGACCCTTCTACCCTCCTTATATAGTCAATGAGGAAGAGGAAAAGAAGTTACAACCGCTCAAGAGGTTTCCCAACCAACTTAACTTACTCGAATTTCGAGATTTTGACCAAAACAAGAGTGTACCCTACTCTACAGTATACAAAGTCGCGTACATATGGCAATGGGCGCTACTTTGAATGAGACAAAGTCGCGTACACACGCTACTATTATAACAGTAGAGTCGCGCTCATAGTGAAAAATGGCCAAAAACAGGCTTTTCTGCTCATTTTCAGGAGATGGTTTGGTCTGGAAAAATGTTCCTAAGGGTCATATACATCAAATGGGTCAAGAATGAGGTAATTTCAACCATTTTTAGTGTCCCAAATGACTCCTCCATCCACAATTGTCCTGTTGTGTGACTGAACTTGATCTCAAGAAGTGTCGTCATGCGACCAAGGGAAGCAAGTGTCGTCACGGACGGAGAGGTGTCATTTCAAGCTATAACAGATGCCCCCTAATGTATGAGGTCAGAGGGAGTACGGGAAACGATGGCCGAAATACATTATAAATAAAAAAGAGTTGAATCATGGAGGAACGGAGAAACCAAGAATCATAGGCTCAAATGAAGTACCTGAAAGCAAAGGAAATGTCAGACAAACTTATCCATGGGTAACTGTCCATGTTCAAATGGTGGAACATGATCTCCAAGAGGATACAATAATGATCCAAATACTGATGCATATATCATGGCCACTAGAATACAAGCGTGGATCCATGAGGAACATAAGTGTAAACATAGCCACATAAATACAAGGTGGATCTATGTCAAAACTGGAGAACATAGCCATAGAGAACAAGCTGGATCTATGTCTCATCAAGAGCCAAAAAGAGTGTGGCTCAATCTTGCGCAACTTGGGCGATAACATAAATGAGGTGATGCTATCGAGGATCCCAAGGTCTTCATCCAAAAACAACCCAAAGTACAAACCTATCCATGCGAATAAATGAGCTGTTGTCGAACATGGGAGGTATCGTTTGATTACCGGTCATTGATGTATACCGTTAACAAACGCGAGGGTGTCCACCAATAATGAAAATGGAACCCAAGGTACCTAGTACATTCAAGCAAGTGCGAATAGATGGTCTTGCCGTCGAACACTTGAAGAATCCATCGGATAGGAGACATTGATGTATTCCCATCTATCCAATAGCGAGGGAAACTGCCACTAATGACTGCAATCCCCAAGGTACTAACCGAAACTCTAAACTTCATTCCCAGAGCACAATGAGTTGAAGTCGATGGGAAGAAGTCCGTTGGAAGGGAGGCCTTAATGCATCCTCCATCATCCAACACGAGGGACACTCAACAGGTATGAGCTGATTTGGAGTAGGACTAAACACATGATGAAACATACTGACACCAAGGAATGGCCGACACATGAGGTCAAGGCAACTGCAGAATGGCCGACACAGGTTGTATCCTTGAACAGTGAGCACGACACAAGAGTGACTTAGGCAGCTTTGAACACAAAGAGACCACGATGCAAGTCTGCAATGTAGGAGACATTAACAGATTCTCCAAATGATTGGAAGACTAACCAAACGGAGGAGTAGGAACTCTGAGATCAAGTTTACCCTAAGGTGAATACTAGAACCCAACTTGTTTGATAGACTCAAAACAGGTGCTTTGTTCAAGGAGATAGTTGACTTGCTGCCATCATATTGAAAGATATTTTGACATTCTTCCCTTCCCTTTCCTTTTTCATTTTTTAACGAGCTTGACAAAGAACTAAAGCATGCTCGACGGTATTTTCATATTTAAGGAGTCTGAAAAACCTAGAAGAAAACTCCATACACCCATCCGTGGATTTTATATCGAGCCCGGATTGGTCTATGCTCGGCGGTGTTTTCTTGCTTATAGAGTTGAAAAACTTAAACAGTCCTCTATACACTTATCCGTGGATTTTATATCGAGCCCGGATTGGTATGTGCTCGCTTGGTATTTTCATGTTTAGAGAGTCTGAAAACCCTAAAGAGAGACTCCAAAGGTCCTTTTTCGTAAAGTTAGTCTCCTTCCCCGAAAAAGTGTAAAATGATGGAAGAAGAACTCTTCTAGCGCATACAAGAGTATACCTAGAGTATACCTTTTCCGTAAATTATCCACCAAGGCCCGGAAAAGGGGTAATTCTATACCTAAGTGGATGTCGGTTCAGTTATTTTAACGAGCCCGAAAAGACAACTATGCTCGGCAAACTTTTCCTATTTAAGGAGTCTGAAAAGGGCTTAAAAGAACTCCATAGGGATCTTTTCCATAAAGGTTTAACGAGTCTGGAAAAGTAAACTCATGACCTCCTTACTGTTTTTAATGAGCTCAAAGGAGATAGGAAAATGCTCACAACTTCCTTACTGTTTTTAACGAGCTCGAAGTGAAGATGAAAGAAATGCTCATAACCTACTTACTGTTTTTAACGAGCTCGAAGTGAAGGTAGAAGAATGCTCGTAGCCTCCTTACTGTTTTTAACGAGCTCGAAGGAAAGGTGGAAGACTGCTCGTAACCTACTTACTGTTTTTAACGAGCTCGAAGTAAAGGTAGAAGAATGCTCGTAGCCTCCTTACTGTTTTTAACGAGCTCGAAGGAAAGGTGGAAGACTGCTCGTAACCTACTTACTGTTTTTAACGAGCTCGAAGTAAAAGAAGAATGCTCGAAACCTACTTACTGTTTTTAACGAGCTCGAAGTGAAGGCAAAAGAATGCTCGTAACCTACTTACTGTTTTTAACGAGCTCGAAGTAAAAGAAGAATGCTCGTAATGGGAGGAAACGAGTGTCAGGGACATGCAAAACTAGCTCCAAGCGCATGGAACAAAGCTATTCCTAATGCAAGGAACATGGGCAAGATAAGGACACTCAGGGTGTGTCTCCTCCAGGTAAAAGGTGTCAAATTGAAAAGGCAAAATGATACAGGGCTTAGCGGAAATGAGATCAGATATGGAGGCTTATACAACGGGCTAAAAGCGTGGAAGCCGGCTTCAGGCTCATTAGCGCAAGCGGGATCATAATAGATGCATATGCAATTTGAACACAAAGATGGGAGCCTTATCAGGGATGGCCAGAAATATGTGAGGAAGAAAGATATGAGGCTTCTTCTCAAAGTCATGGTAAATCTAAAAAGGCTCCCGATCCTATGAGAAAAACTCAGCATGGGCACCAGAATGGCATAAGGGTGCTGACTAGGGTGACCCATGTTAGGTAGGCTCTGCTGTCGGACTGGTGCACAATGCATAAAGAGATGGTTAACACACCAATATCCAACAGGTTCGACCCTATGGCGAATTCGGATGGCAAAAGGTTCAAATGCAACATAACAGCGGGGAAGCCTAAACCTATATGCAAGGTTCCGAATATACCTGACATGGTTGCACAAGGTGTCGAAAAGGACCAGTAAGCAAGTATACATCCAGCTAAGAATCCTGTCTCCAAGAAACATTAGTACCGGGATCATATCTAAAACATATGTAAAGGAAGACCCGATACAAGTCACTGTGGTAGAAATACTTTCAACTTCACTATCATCAACAGCAGGCATAAACAAAGCAGAGTTTTCGAATGAGGACTCTATGGTGCCCAAGCCCGAGGACTTACAATCAACAAGATCAAATTCAGGATGAAGATCAAATTTGAAGGACATGACGGAATCTGCAGAAACAAATTCATCATCACGGGAGTTGAAAATTCTAGAAGCAGAATCAAACTCAGCAGGAACACCGATTTGCGGATCTATAGGAAAGTCCAAAGACTCAACAGTAGGAAGATCAAACTTTAAGGTCAAACCGGGGCTGGACATGACTGCGACTGGATCAACATCCAAATGAATGGCAGACTGTACTATAGACTCTAGGAAAACTTCATCGGAAGGAAGTATATCATACCAGATAGAATACATATCTAAACATTCAGATGGAGGTGTCACTTGGTCAAAAGCTGGGACCAAGTCCCGAGAAGGTAAGCATGAACTCAGAGACTTCTTCTCAGTAGCAGTTGAACTCAAGGAACAATATGCCACATGAGGCGCATGTGACATAGTAGTGCCTAATGACGAGGGATCAGACTGGTCTACAGATGGGTAATAAGGAGGATCAACGAATGCAAGCTGGTCGATGGTGACAATGTTTTCGTTATGAGGGAAATGCATCACACGAAAAAGTGTAGACACCACAGCATGCATAGCATAAACGTAATCACGCCCGAGGATCATATCAAAGTCCATAGGGTCCTTTAAAACCATAAAATAAACTAAGACTGTTTTTCCACCCAAGGTAACAGGTGCCTGACGGAGGAATCCGATCGGTTCACTAGGTCTTCTATCAAAGGTCAACGGCCAATTAACAGCTGGAATAACATTAGGGAAACCCAAATCTCTCCAAGCATAAGCGGATAAGAGACTAACAGAAGCACCTTCATCAACAATACATCGATCAACCGTATGGTTCCCGATATCAACCTTTATTTGAAAAGGTGTCGAAGAAGGAAGACGAGGCTCGGCTAGACTATTCCAATCAAAGGAAACAATCCTAGGGCTTGGTAGGGGTTCAAATGGCACAGATGAAGTGCCCCCTTTTTCAGAAATATCCAAACTGGTAATGCAGAAGACTTCAGTAGTAGGTGCATCAATCTCTGAAGGACTGATGGGATCGGTCGAAGATTTCATCGATTCAATCACTTCACTCTCCGAAGGAAGAGTGGGGTCGACCAAAGATTGCATTGGTTCAACCACTTTATCAACCAAAGGTTGATCTGACTGTAGGGAATCTATAGACAACTCAGGAACAGAAGTTCCTTCAGACATGGACCACACTCTTCTTGCCTCTGGAATGGCAGGGCATCGGTGAGTAAGGTGATCTCCCTTACAAAGTTTACAAGGGAACTTTGGTTTCCGTCCTATAGGTTTAGACTCCTTTATAACGTCAGTACTCTCAGCATGACTAGCATTGGCTGACAGCTTGCCCCCAGCATGACTCACAGAGGCTGGTTGCTCAGAAGCAGAAGACTTTTGAACTAAGGACCACACTTTTTGCACTTCTGGAAGTACAGGGCACAAGTAAGTAAGGTGGTCTCCCTCGCAAAACTTACAAGGGAACTTAAGCTTCTGTTTGTTGGGTTTGTCGACAATGTCAACTCCCTCAGCATGACTTGCAGTGGCTGATCTGGTGTCTCCAGTATGACTCACAGGAACTGGTGACTTGTCATTAATATGGCTAGCAGTGATCAATGACGTGTCCTCAACATGACTGACAGTGGTTGAAGACAAACTTTCAGTATGATTTTCAGTGACTAAAAGTTTTCTCCCAGCATGACCTCCAGAGGCTGGGTGGGTGCCCCCTGCATGATTTGCAGAGGCAGGGTGCTTGCCCCCTTGTTTTGGCATCTTCTTCCTATTCTTCCCCCGTCTATTCCTTTTAGACTGCTGGTTACTAGTATTGCTACTTTCGCCACATGAGGTAGAAGGAGGAGGAGAAGATGTTACTGGCAAAGGAGGCACAGGGTTCTGATGCTCTTGATTTGAGGTGCTCACAAAAGAAGCGTCAGGAGCATGCAAGGCATTCGGAGTGGAAAACAACCAAACCGGCAGCCCAATAGTGAATCCAGGAAGATTCAGAGTAGCCATTAAGGGAGCACCAATGTTTCCAATGAATGGAACAGCACAAGGATCCCCCGGAACAGGGGTACCTTGATTGGCACTCGCCGGAATGCTAGACATAGTTTCCTGCTCAAATGAACAAGAAATTCTCTAAGGCAAACTAAAAAAAAAAAGTAGCACAAAGAGCACACCACTAAAAAAAAGGTCCTAAGTAAATCAAACCAGGCAAACAGATGCCTTCCGGAGAAGAGTCTGGGATGATGAGGGCCCAGAACAGATCAACGAAGGATGAAGGACAGTTACCCGGGGTCCACAATACAATGACTAAGGGTGCAAGCGCTGGAATCACCCAACCGCCCTCCCAAAGACCTGCAAGGGATTTCCTCCCACGTCTGTCCTAGGTACAGCAGATATACCCTCCGCTGTCACCTGTGTATGAACCTAGAGTCTGATACTAAGGATACCACAACACCGAAAACTCCTGGGGGAACAGTCACCGGTCGAATCAGAAAGCGTGGGCAGGGTAGCTAAGCCCGAAACTCGAAAGAGTCCCCAATACGCAATCCGATCCTGGCGTATGCTCGAACAGAAAGTAGGAGGGGTATTCCCACAAACTGATCTCACATTGACCTACTACATATGCTCCCAGGCAAATTTTGAGTGAGGTGGGTTTGCCTAATGATAGTCTCACTACGATTTTTGCGCAATGTGTGATCTTGGGTGGTTTAAGGTGTTTTAAACCCAAGATCCTAACCAAAACTAGTTGGTGTAGTGTAACCTAGAAAAGAAAATGTTGCTAGTTCATTTTATTAGAGTTCATTTTAAAGGTTACTTGATTACTCAAAAAGGTAGTGGGTGTGTGAGAGTGGTTATAATAGAAATAGAGTACTGAAAATGAAATATTTACCACCAAACAAATCTTTTTCTTTTCAATGCAAGTCTTAAAATTCTGATCTAGAATGCATGTGCAAATGCAATTTTTTAATCTTTTGAATGCAAAAAAGGTAAAAATAAAGTCTAAATGTACAAAAATAAACTCAAAACCTAAAAATGCAGCTACTCAAACCAATAAGTATGCAAAAGAAAACTTGTTCTTTTTGATGCAAAGCACTCTAAAATCTTTTAAGCCACTTGCAAGGTACTCTATTTATAAGATAAATCAAAATTCTTTATGCTTTTCAAAGGTAAGAAACAAAAACTGAAACTAACCTACTATCAAAGCAAAGCAAAGAAACTTTCAGGTTCTCTTTATGAAACAGTAAAAGCTACCAATATGACTTTCAAATTCTTATTGATGTAAGCATGCCAAACATTGGGAAAAGAGTACAAAAACTACTTTTAGACCCAAACGAAGCGAATGACCTACGAAGAAGTATGGTTTGGTAAAGTCAGGTCTGCACGTAAACAATGCAAACAAGGTCTTGAACAACAGCCAAAACACTTGAGCTTTCACTATAAAAGAAAAACTAAAAGGATAAGGGAGGACAAGAAACCAACCTAAAAGAGAAATTTCACTCAAATAGATACAAATAGGGTCAAAAAGACTCAAGAGGTTTCAAATCCAGTGGAAATGGGGCAAGCAAGTTCAATCAGACTCCAATTAGGGTACAAAACACCAAACAGGTCCACAACCCCCCAACTTAAGTCAACAAACCCCAAAACTTTCCAAACAAGCCCAAATCGATCAAAAGAGGTTCAAATCATGAATGTAGGATCAATACAAGGATGGGAGACCACCTACAGGGGTTTAACACAGACCTAAGGTCATCAGGGACCCCCAAAAATGCAGCCACAGCCCCCAGATTTGGGTCCACAACCCAAAAACTCAAAAATTTCAAACCCAGATTTTGAGCGCTACTGTGTATGAAGGAAACTAGCGCTCATAGCAGTATGGGCGCTACTGTGTATGAAGGAAACTAGCGCTCATAGTAGTATGGGCGCTACTGTGTGGTACAAACAGTAGCGTACAAGAAAAAAAAGTCTAAAAAACGGGGTTAAAACCCCCAAACTGGGTCCACAAAGGTTTGCAAGGGCTGGGAAGGGTCTGTAAAAAGCCAAGAAGGGTCCAACAGAGCCTACTAACTAATCCTAATCAAGAAAATGAACAAAGACCATCAAACCAGACTGAAGAAATGACCTTGGATACCCCTAAGCAGTTAGGCTTTCCCCAGCGGAGTCGCCATTCTGTTGTGGGGAAAATGCACCTATAGTTCAGGGGAGAAACTACCAACTTACGGTGATAAAGATAGACTTACAAGCATTCTACAAGTACAACAAATAAATGAAGAGATTAGGGTTTAGAGATGTAGGCACCTTATTCAGAAGGTTGATCCTAGCTTTTCCTCCCTCGCTCTTCAATGCTTATCCAGTGTCGCAATGCCCAGACCTGCAAAACAACTTGATACCTTTCTCAAATACATTTGACTACATATATAATACTGATATTCATAATAGAAGAAGACATCAGATTATAATCAAACAGTAATCAAATTTGAAGACACATTAATAGGTCATATTTGGAAAGAGAAGAATGTCTGATCTTTATTAATGAATGAAAGCAAGTACATACAATTATACCTTCCTTCAAGCTTGGCACTTCACGAAACCTAGATTCAAGGTCTCCTGCTTCTGTTCTCCAAGGATCCCAGCCTCTAAGCAATTGTACTAGGGTTTACCAAAACTGAAGCACAAGAGAGGGGGATGAGGGTCTCCATTCCTCCAGCATAACTTTGCAATTGGGCTTGCTCCCCTCACATGACCCTTCTACCCTCCTTATATAGTCAATGAGGAAGAGGAAAAGAAGTTACAACCGCTCAAGAGGTTTCCCAACCAACTTAACTTACTCGAATTTTGAGATTTTGACCAAAACAAGAGTGTACCCTACTCTACAGTATACAAAGTCGCGTACATATGGCAATGGGCGCTACTTTGAATGAGACAAAGTCGCGTACACACGCTACTATTATAACAGTAGAGTCGCGCTCATAGTGAAAAATGGCCAAAAACAGGCTTTTCTGCTCATTTTCAGGAGATGGTTTGGTCTGGAAAAATGTTCCTAAGGGTCATATACATCAAATGGGTCAAGAATGAGGTAATTTCAACCATTTTTAGTGTCCCAAATGACTCCTCCATCCACAATTGTCCTGTTGTGTGACTGAACTTGATCTCAAGAAGTGTCGTCATGCGACCAAGGGAAGCAAGTGTCGTCACGGACGGAGAGGTGTCATTTCAAGCTATAACACTTACATAAGAAGATTACAAGTGATCTCGACAGGTATGACTCATCGAGGTATGTTTCGATATTTCTCCATGATTAAGTTTATGGTATGTTTGTCTTCATGTTATTACGGTTAGTACAATTTTGATTTTAGATTTGTCGTATCACCTTAACAAAATTATGAATGCATGATAGAAGATATTCATTGGTTAAGGTGTTGACACTTATGATTGTACTAATGCATTATGGTGTTATATGAGGTTTATGTTGTCTACTAACATGAAAGGTACACCAAGAAAGACAAATCAGGTTCTGGTCCAAGAACATATGGTCATGATAACATGAGGACAAAGATTCATCCATTGTCATGGATCTCATAGAAGATCCATTTACGAGGTATGTATAACTTGGTTTTGTAATAGTTAACCTATGAGATATACATGTTACTAGCACAAGTCATTGAAGAAGAACAAGAAGACATCATGTGGGCATGTTAGACATAAATAGCTAGCATGCTAATCCAGGTATGTTTTTCCTATATCAAGATAGAATCCTACCTTGTGTTAGGATCTTATACTGTTGTTGATAATGGTTATTCCTGAAGAGTCATAGGTTTGAATAATCATGATTGTATGCATATTATGTTTCTTACCATAATTGATGATATGACTAACCAGAAGAATCATGATGGTATAGGTTTGAATAATCACAGGTTTTATGCATTTTATATCTATTATCTTGATTGATGATTCAACTAACCTGAAGAGTCATAGGTTTGAGTAATTACAGGTTTAGACATGTTATGTTTATTATGATTTGACTAACCTTAAGAATTCTACATAAACCTTGAATGTTAATGCTTATTATTTTCTGTTTGAAATGATCATGACTATACATGCTTGAGATTATTGTGTTTTAATAGTATACTAATATGAGATCACAAGGATAACACATTCATGATACTAATAAGCATGCATAGGGACCAAGGATGAATATGAGATTCAAGAACAGGTAATCCAGGAAGCAAAGATCAAGAGGGAGTACACTCCAGTGATTTATGCAAGGATGCAGATATTCAGAGGGAGTTTACCATCTCTCTACATACCACAATAGAAAGGTGTAGAAGAAGCTACTTCAGATTAGGACTCCAGCAGCTCCTGCAAGGAAGCGAAGACTCAGAGGGAGTCCAACCAATGAACAAACAAAGATAAGTATTTGAATTGTCATTTCTTAAATAATACTGTTCAATAATGAATATACTGATGTTCCTAGAATTAGGTTGTGTATTATGCATATTAGAATAATTGCATTGATGAACAGTATACTCCTAATATGCATGGGTAAGTGGCCTATGGCACTGTACAACATTCCATTGCTACTTATCTAGAATGAAACCTCTTTGCTGACATGTTGGGAGTTGTGCACACTCTTAACAATGTTCTGGTAGAGATTGGAAGGCATCTAGAAAGTTACGGAATATGGATAAATGTTGTATTGAAGCATTGGCTAAGATAATTGCATGACTGTATGACATATTTCTTTATGTGTAAGAATTTGTTCTGAAAATTATGAGATGTTTCTAATCATGCAATTTAACCTGTTTTGTAGGAAAGACCGTATATCTTCACCTACAAAAGGACTACAACATTTGTTCCAGCAACAAAGATATCTATTGAAGATATTGAAGTTCCCAGGATCTGGGATGAAGAAATGGAATGCCATGATCCGTCGATCATGAAGAACAATGTTTGGGATGCAGTCCCAAGAGCTGAAGGGAAGTCTGTTGTGACTTCCAAATGGAACTATCAGATCAAGCATGTTGCAGATGGCATCATTGAGAAATATAAAAGTGATGAAATAGAAGATACACCAGATGGATTTCAAGACAACATGGTGTAGTCATATATGTGTGTACAGAACTTGGTATGGTAGGATAGATAGCCTTCTATCCAGTTTGGTCTTTACCAAGAGTAAAGCGGGTTCCAACCTTTCCTACAAGGTTGAGGAAGGCAATCCAGTGATACTACTTTTGTATGCGGATAACCTGTTTGTTACAGGTGAAGATAGATTGATTGCCGACACGCAGCGGAAGCTTACTACCGAGTTCGAGATGAAGAACTTGGGGATGATGCACTATTTGTTTTTGGCATGGAGGTGTGGCAAAGTGTAGATGGAATCTTCCTTGGTCAAGGGAAGTACACAGATGATATCCTGAAGAGATTTGAGATGATGGATTGCAAGGCCATGGCCACACCTATGGCATCGAATCTGAAGCTTCTATGTGATGCTTCATCTGAGCCAGTTGATGTCTCTATGTATCGTCAGATGATTGGGTCCTTGATGTACCTGACGAACACGAGACCGGATATTTGCTTTGTTGTGAACACATTGAGCCAGTTTCTGACGGATCCGAGGAGTGTTCACCTGGTTGCTGTAAAGCATGTTCTGAGGTACCTAAAGGGTACAGTGGATTTTG
The DNA here is from genome assembly GCA_027924585.1 of Larix kaempferi. Classification (NCBI taxonomy): domain Eukaryota; kingdom Viridiplantae; phylum Streptophyta; class Pinopsida; order Pinales; family Pinaceae; genus Larix; species Larix kaempferi. Next base: position 1,527,197 of record BSBM01000344.1, on the reverse strand, counting down.
GGCTCAAGTATGAAGCGAATCAAAAGTTTAACCTGTAGGGTTATGTTGATTCAGATTGGGCTTGCAGTGTTGCAGATAGGAAGAGCACATCTGGGTGTTGCTTCAGTATGGGATCAGATGTGATCTCTTGGTTTAGCAGGAAGCAGTCCCGCGTAGCACTGAGTATAGCTGAGCCAGAGTATGTTGCAGCCTGTTCAGCTAATTATGAGGCAATATGGCTACGGAAGCTACTGTTTGAGTTATTTGATCTCCCGTTGGATGCTACTGGTATCTTCTATGATAACCAAAGTTGTGTGAAGCTGTCCAAGAACCCAGTGTTTCATGATAGGTCGAAACACATAGAGATCAAATATCACTATATCAGGGATATGGTGCAGAGAGGAGCTGTGAAGCTCCTGTATGTTGCGATGGACGAGCAGATTGCAGATGTGTTGATGAAGCCACTAGCCAGGGTGAAGTTCGAGTACTTCAGAGAGAGGCTTGGCTTGCTTCAGATTGAGGATACTTCGAGGAAGAAGTGATGGACACATTTGCTGAAGCCATTCCAAGCATGTTGGAAGGAGGATCCTTCACATGGCTGTGGTTATAAGCATTGGATGATGAGCATCAGGATGATGTTCTGGTTTCTGTTGGATATGATCAGTTGGATCATTTTTGTATGTATGTACGCATCATGTTGGATGCTGGATATGATCAGGTGGATCATTTTTGTATGTATGTACGCATCATGTTGGATGCTAGATATGATCAGTTGGATCATTTTTGTATGTATGTACGCATCATGTTGGATGCTGGATATGATCAGTTGGATCATTTTTGTATGTATGTATGCATCATGTAGATGCTGGATATGATCAGTTGGATCATGTGTATGTATTTTGTATATGCATAATGTTGGATGCTTGGACCATGTATCTGTATATGTATCAGGTGGGTACATTGTATGATCAGGTGGATCATGTATGGTGATATGTATCATGTATTTGTATTTGTATCAGGTGGATACATTGATGATCAGGAGGATCATGTATGATGATATGTATTAGGTAGATACTTGGTATGCATCAGGTAGATGCATTGATGATCAGGATGATCATAGATGACGAGCTTCAGGATGTTGCTCCAGATGACATGCAGCAGGATGTTGCAGTGATGATGATCAGGATGATCATGGATACATCAGGATGATGTATGGTGAGTATCAGTTTGATACTCTGTGGCCGTGGATCAGGTTGTGCAGATAAGCATGTAATTTGTGCCCTAGGAGATTTGCAGATGGTCTTTCGAGGTTTTGCCTATTGCATGTAATTTGTGCCCTGGGACATCTGGCAAATGCTCTTTCGAGGTTTTGCTTGGGAGGACATATAATTTGTGCCCTGGGAGATCTGCAGATAGTCTTTCAAGGTTTTGCCTATGGCATGTAATTTGTGCCCTGGGATATCTGGCAGATGCTCTTTCGAGGTTTTGTCCTATGGCATGTAATTTGTGCCCTGGGAGATCCGATAGGTTGAGCTGTGTGCTCGTAATCAGTCCTGGGATGCTCTTGCGAGGTTTTTCCATGACCACATGTAATTTGTGCCCTGGGAGATCCGATAGGTTGAGCTGTGTGCTCGTAATCAGTCCTGGGATGCTCTTGCGAGGTTTTGTGGTGACCACATGTAATTTGTGCCCTGGGAGATCCGATAGGTTGAGCCGTGTGCTCGTAATCAGTCCTGGGATTCTCTTTCGAGGTTTTGTGGTGAGGTCACATATAATTTGTGCCCTGGGAGATTTGCAGATGGTCTTTCAAGGTTTTGCCTATGGCATGTAATCTGTGCCCTGGGACATCTGGCAAATGCTCTTTCGAGGTTTTGTGACACACGTAAAAGTCCTGAGGATTCAACAGTATGGCCAGTGATGATGAAGACCTGCAGGTGGTGGGCCTACATCCAGTATGAAAAAGGACTGGCTCTGTAGAACTTCCTATGACGAGTAGATTCAGAGATTGATTGAGATAGCAGCAGCAGTGACGATGATGATGACTCGATGACGATTATCTAGTGACGATGATCCAGAGAAGATGACTTGTGCTAGAAGAACTGTGCTGAGAAATACCTTCCTAGTTAAGAGGGAATGTTGATGTATATGTAACTTCGGAATGTATTTCACATATATGTATATTGTATTCCTATAGAGATGGTATTATTCCTCTATAAGGAAGTGTCGTCATTTATATTGTAAGTGTCGTAACTTATACTTGATGGGTTATTAGACCACCTTATTTGGGGTCGGCCCTGTATAAGTCATGTGGGTCAAAGGGTTATTAGACCACCCTATTGGGGGTCGTCCCAGTCAGCATTATGTTATGTGGTTAAGTTCGAGCCTACATGAGTTAGGTAAAAAGGCAAGTCAAGTCAAGTATAAATAGATTGCGGGAGGCACTCTATTTACTCACTCACTTCTCACACATGCACTCAAGGAGGAGTGGCGCACTTATGGAGGAGGAGGATCTGCTGCTAGGTTATGTCTATCTCTCTTGGTTGGTTGTATCATTGCTCTATCTATCTTTGAGGAAGTTATTGGGGTTTTTCACCTTTATGGTTTTCCCCAAGTAAATCTTTGTGTCTCTTGTGTGCTTGCATTATTGTCTCCATGATTGATATGCTATAGATATGCTGTACATGTTGTTCTCTCAGTTAAGATACTAGATCATATTGAATTAAATTCAGAAAATTTAACAGTCTGAACCCCTATCCCCCAATATATCTCTCTCTCTCTCTAAACTCGTAACATCCAATGTTTCTCTATCTATAAATCCCTAATCCTTAATCTATTTTTCTCTCTATATATCTCTCTCTAAACCCATAATACCAAATCTCTCTCTCTCTCTCTCAATATATCTCTCTCTTTCTCTCTCTCTAAACCCCTAACCATAAATATTTATTTCTCTCTCTCTAGCACTATCTCTCTAAAACACAAACCCTATATCTCTCTAAACCCCAAACCCCCAATATCTTTCTCTCTCTCTCTCTTGAAATCCCCGACGACCAATCTCTCTCTCTCCAAGCTGCTAACCCCCAATTTCTTTCTTTCTTTAAACCCCTGACATAAATCTCTATCCCTCTCTCTCTCAAAACCCATAAACTCCAACCTCTATCTCTCTCTCTAAATCCCTCTCCCACAATCTCGCTCTCTCTTTCTCTATCTAAACTCCTAATCCTAAATCTATGTCTCTGTATCGCTCTCTAACTAACCCTTAATCCCCAATATCTCTCTCTAAACCCCAAAAATCCAATCTTTGTCTCTATCTAAACCCCTAACCTCCAATATCTCTCACTCTACAAACCCCTTACCTCCAATATATACTCTCTCTCTCTCTAATCTCATAACCCCCATTCTCTATCTTTCTATGTCTCTATGTCTTTCACCATTTCCCTCTCTCTAAATCCCGAACGCCAAATCTCTCTCTCTATATCTCGAAACCCCTAACACCCAATCTCTCTCTCTCTCTCTCCCTCTCTCTCTCCCTCTCTCTCCCTCTCTAATCTCATAGTCCCCAATCCCTCTCTCTCTCTCCCTCTCTAATCTCATAGTCCCCAATCCCTCTCTCTCTCTCCCTCTCTCTCTCTCTCTATCTACACCCTTAATAAAAATACCCCCTATCTCTTAACCCCTGACCACCAATATCTCTCTCTAAACCTCTAACCCCCAATCTCTCTCCCTCTCTTTCTCAAAACCCATAACCCTCTCTCTCTCAATTACTAACCTCCCATCTCTTTGTATCTCTCTTTCTCAACACCCCTAGCCTCCAATCTCTCTCTCTCTCTCTCTCTAAATTCCTAACCCTGAATCTCTCTATCTAAACCCCTAACCCCTAATCTTTCTCTTTTTCTCTAAACCCCTAACCCATAATATATATTTCTAAAATCCTATCCCCCAATCTCTCCCTGTAAACCCATAGCCCCCAATCTGTCTTTAAATCCATAACATCAATCTCTCTCTCTAAACCCCTAAGCACCAATTTCTATCCCTCTCTCTCTCTCTAAGCCCCTAATCCCAAATCTCTCTATCTTTATACAATCCTAACCCTCAATATATATATCTCTCACCCTCTTTCTCTAATCCCCTAATCCTCTCTCTCTCTCTCTCTCTCTCTCTCTCTCTCTCTTCAAACCGCTGCTCCACACCTACCAACCCTTCCAATCCTCTCTATGTCTCTCTCTCCCCCCACTAACCATTCATACTCCCCCTTGATCTCTCTCTATCTCTAAAACCTATTAACCCCCATTCTCTCTCTCTCTTAACCCTCAACACCCAATCTCTCCCTCTCTCTAAACCTCTAATCTCAAATCTCTCTCTCTCTCTTTATACCACTAACACCCAATCTCCCTCTCTCTCCACCTTTCTTTCTCTCTATACCTTTCTCCCTATCTCTAAACCCCTAACCCAAAATATCTCTCTCTCTAAACCCCTAACGCCAAATCAGTCTCTTTCTATCTATCCATCTCTCTCTCTCTAAACTACTATCACCTAATGTATCTCTCTCTAAACCCCTAACCTCCATTCTCTCTCTCTCCTCTCTCTCTAAAATTCTATCCCCCAATATTTCTTTATCCCTCTCTCTAAACCACTAACCCACTCTCTCTCTCTCTGTATCCCTCTCTAAACCCCTCACATCCAATTTCTCTCTCTCTCTTTGTATCCATCTCTAAAACCGTAACCCCTATTCTCTCTTTCTCTCTCTATAAACACCTAATCACAATTATATATATCTCTCTAAGATGCTAACCCCATATCTCTCTAAATACCCAACACCAAATCTCTCTCTTTCTCTCTCTCTCTTAAACCCTAACCCAAATCTGACTCTTTATATCTCTCTCTCTCCAAGCCCCTAACCTCTAATATCTCTCTCTCTCTAAACCCCTAACCCCCAAAATCTCTCTCTCTCTCTAAACCCTAACCCCCAAAATCTCTCTCTCTCTCTCTCCCTCTCTCTCTCTCTCTCTGTCTCTCTCTCCAAACCCTCGCTCCTCACCCACCAACCCTTCAACTCCTCTATATGTCTCTCCCCCCACCACTAACCATCCACAACCCACCCGTGATCTTTCTCTATATCAAAACCCCTATTAACCCCCAATCTCTCTATCTCTAAACCCTAACCCCCAAAATATCTCTCTCTCTCTCTCCCTATTTCTCTCTCTCTCTGTCTCTCTCTCCAAACCCTCGCTCCTCACCCACCAACCCTTCAACTCCTCTATATGACTCTCCCCCCACCACTAACCATCCATAAACCCCCTATGATCTCTCTCTATATCAAAACCCCTATTAACCCCCAATCTCTCTCTCTCTCTCTCTCTCTCTCTCTAAACCCTCAACACCCAATCTCTTTGTTTCTCTCTCTAAACTGCTAACCTCAAATCTCTCTCTCTAAACCCCTAACACCCAATCAATCTCTCCCTCTCTCTCTTGCTACGTTCCTCTCTCTCTCTCTCCCTCTCTAAACCCCTAACAACCAATCTCTCTTTATTTCCTTATAAATCGTTGACCCCCAATCTCTCTCTTTCTCCCTCTCTCTAAACACCTAATTCGCAATCTCTCTTTTTCTCTTTATCACACTCTAAATGCATAAACTACAATCTCTCTCTCTTTCTAAACACTTAACCTCCAATCTGTCTCTCTCTCTAAAACCATAATCCTCAATCTCCCTCTATCTCTAAACTCCTAACCTCCAATCTCTCTCTCCCTCTCTCTCGAAACTCGTAACCCCCAATATCTCTCTCTAAACCCCTAACCCCCAATCTCTCTCTCTCTAAGCCCCAAACCTCCAATATCTCTCTCTCTCTAAATCACTAACCACCGATATCTCTCTCTCTCTCTCTAAAACCACAACCTCCATTATCTCTCTATCTAAACCCCTATCCCCCAATCTCTCTCTCTCTAAACTACTAAGCCTCTCTCTCTCTATGTATCCCTCCCTAAACCCATAAACCCCAATCCCTTTCTATCTCTATAAACCCCCCATGTCCAATCTCTCTCTCTAAAACCCTATCTCCCAATATCTCTCTCTCTAAACCCCTACCCTCCAATATCTCTCTCTAAATCCCTAACTGTCTCTCTTTTTCTATATCCCTCTCTAAACCCACAACCCCCAATCTCTCTCTCTCTATAAATCCCTAACCAAAGATATCTCTCTAAGACACTAACCCCATATCTCTCTATCTCTCTCTAAATCCCCAACCCCCAATCTCTCTCCATGTCTCTAAACCTCTAACCCCAAATATCTCTCTTTCTATCTATCTCTATCTAAGCCTCTAACATGCAATCTATCTCTCTCTAAACACCTAACCCCCATTCTCTCTCTCTCTCTCAACCCCTAAACACCAATATGCCTCTCTCTCAAACCCTAAACACCAATATGTCTCTTTCTAAACACCTAAACCCAAGATCTATATCTCTCTCTAAACCCTTAATCCTCAATATCTCTCTCTTCCCAAACCCCTAACCTCCAATCTCTATCTCTCATTATCACTTTCTCTCTTTCTAAAGACTTAAACACCCAATGTCCTTCTCACTCTCTAAACCCTCAACCTCCAATCTCTCTCTCTCTCTAAACCACTAACACCCAACATTACTATCTCTTGATCTCTCTCTCAAACCACTAAGCTTAATCTATTTCTCTCTCTAAAGCAATAAACCCTAGTCTCTCTCTAAACTCCTAACCCTAGTCTCCCTTTCTAAACCACTAACCTACAATATCTTTCTATATTTCTCTCTAAACCCCTAACCCCCAATCATCTCTCTCCCAACCCTTGACCCCCAATCATATCTCTCCCAACTCCTGACTCGCTTACTTCTGATCTCTCTCTCTATCTCCCTTTAAACCCATGACGCCCATTCTCGTTGTTTCTATGTCTCTATCTTTCTCTATTTATCTCTCTCTAAAGCCCTAACCCCCAATCTCTCTCTCTCTCTCTCCAAACCTTCCTTCCTCACCCAACTATCCCTCCCCACTCGGTATGTCTCACTTCCCCCCATCACTAACCATCAATTCTCCCATTGTCATCTCTCACTATCTCTAAACACTATTAACACCAAATCTCTCTCTCTAAAGCCCAACCCCCAATCTCTCTCTGTAAACCCCTAAAATCATATATCTCTCTCTCTAAGCCCCTAACCTCCAATCTCTCTCTCTCTCTCTCTCTCTCTAATCCCCTAACCCCCAATATCCCTCTTTGTTTCTCTCTCTAAACACATAATACCTACTCAATCTCTATCTCTAAACTGAAACCCACAATCTCTTCCTCTCTCTTTGTCTCTCCAAAACCTCTCTCCTAACCCACCTACCAATCCCCTCTCTCTCTCAACCCCTAATCTTCAATCTTTATATCTCTCTCTAAAAACCTCAAACACCCAATCTCCCTCTCTCTCTAAACCCCTAAACATGAATCTCTCTTTCTATATATATCTCTCTTTCTCTCTTTCCATTTTTCTAAACCCCTAACCCCCAATCTCTCTCTCTAAATCCCTAATAGTAAATCTCTCTCTGTCTAAACCTCTAACACCAATCTTTATATCTGTTCCTCTAAACCCGTAACCCTCAGTCATCCTCTCTCTATGCCCATAAAACCTAAGCTCTTTCTATATCTCTATAAATCCCGTAACGACCAAAATATCCCTCTCTCTCTCTCCCTGTCTAAAACTTTAACCCCTAATATCGCTATCTAAATGCCTAATTGACAATCTCTCTGTCTAAACCTGTAACCCAAAATTTATCTTTCTTTGCCTCTCAAAACCCATAACCCCAATCTCTCTCTCTAAACCCATAACCCCCAACCACTCTCTCTCTCTAAAACCTTAACCAAAAATATCTTCCTATCTCTCTCTAAAATGCAGCATTATATCTCTCTATCTCTCTCTAAAGACCCAACCCCAATCTATTTATCTCCCTCTAAACCCCTAACCACCATTCTCTCTCTACATCTATCTATCTAAACCCCTAACCTCAAATCTCTAACTCTCTCTCTAAACCCCTAACCTCCAATCTCTCTCTCTCTCTCTCTCTCTAAATCCAAAGCCTCTAATATCTCTCTCTCTCACTCTCTCTCCCTGTATCTAAAACCCTAACCACCAATCTCTCAATAAGTCTGAAAACCTATCTGCCAATCCCTCTCTCTCTCTCTAAACTCACAAAATCCAATCTTTCTCTCTTTGTAAATCCTAAATCCATGATCTCTCTTTCTCTCTCTCTCTCCCAATCTCTCTCACTCTCCCAATCTCTCTCTCTCTCTCTCTTTCTAAACCTATAACCACAAATCTCTCTTTCGCTCACTCTCTAACACTATCCCTCTAAAATGCAATACCTATATCTCTGTATCTCTCTCTAAACCCCAAACCCCCAATATATCTCTCTCTCTCTTTAAATCCACAACCCTTAATCTCTCTCTCTCTCTCTCTAAACCCCTAACTTCCAATCTCTCTCTCTCTCTAAACTGATTATCTCCAATCTCTCTCTCTATAAACACCTAATCTCCAATCTCTCTCCCTCTCTCAACTTGTAACGCCCATTATCTCTCTTATTAATTATATCTCTCTTTCTCTCTTTCCATTTTTCTAAACCCCTAACCCCCAATCTCTCTCTCTAAATCCCTAACAAAAAATCACTCTCTCTCTCTAAACCTCTAACCTCGATCTTTATATCTCTCTGTCTAAACCAATGACTCCCAACCTCTCTCTCTCTATACCCCTAGTACCAATATATAACTCTCACTAAATCCCATTATCTCTTTCTCTCTATCTAAAAACATATCCCTCAATCTCTCTCTCTCTAAACCTGTAACCCTTAGTCTCTTTCTCTCTATGCCCATAAAACCAACCCTCTTTCTATATCTCTATAAATACCGTAATGACCAAAATATCCCTCTCTCTATGTATCTATCTATCTAAACCCATAACCCATAATCTCTCTCTCTATAAAACCCTAACCTGAAATTGCTCTCTCTAAACCACTAACCCCCAATATCTCTCTCTCTCTCCCTCTCTAAAAATTTAACCCCCAATCTCTCTATCTAAATGGCTAGTCGCAAATCTCTTTATCTATACCTGCAACCCCAAATATATCTCTCCCTATCTCTCCAAACCCATAACCCCAATCTCTCTCTCTAAACCCATAACCCCCAACCACTCTCTCTCTCTAAATCCCTAATAAAAAATATCTCCCTCTCTCTCTAAAATGCAACCTTATATCTCTCTATCTCTCTCTAAAGACCCAACCACAATATATTTATCTCTCTCTAAACCCCTAACCACCATTCTCTCTCTATATCTCTCTATCTAAAGCCCTAACCTCTAATCTCTCCCTCTCTTTCTAAACCCCTAACCTCCAATATGTATCTCTCTCTAAATCAAAATCATCTAATCTCTCTCTCTCTCTCTAAACTCGTAAAATCCAATCTTTCTCTCTTTGTAAATCCTAAATCCCTGATCTCTCTTTCTCTATATATATCCGTCTCTAAACCCATAACACCAAATCTCTCTCTCTCTCTCTCTCTCTAAACCCCTAACCACAAACCTCTCTTTCTCTCTCTCTCTAGCACTATCCCTCTAAAATGCAAACCCTTTGTCTCTCTATCTCTCTCTAAACCGCAAACCCCGAATATCTATCTATCTATCCAAACCCCTAACCCATAATCCCTCTCTCTCTCTCTAAACCCCTAACTTCCAATTTCTCTCTCTCTCTAAACCCCTTATCTCCAATCTCTCTCTCTATAAACACCTAATCTCCAATCTGTCTCCCTCTATAAACTTGTAACCCCCATTATCTCTCTTTTTCTCTTTCCATTTTTCTAAACCCCTAACCCCCAGTCTCTCTCTCTAAATCCCTAACACCAAATCTCTCTCTCTCTCTCTCTAAACCTCTAAACCCAATCTTTATATCTCTCACTCTAAACCGATGGCCCCCAACCTCTCTCTCTATATACCCCTACTTCCAATATATATCTCTCACTAAACCCCCTTATCTCTTTCTCTCTATCTAAAAACATATCCCTCAATCTCTCTCTCTCTAAACACGTAACCCTTAGTCTCTCTCTCTCTCTATGTCCATAAAACCTAACCTCTTTCTATATCTCTATAAATCTCGTAATGACCAAAATATCTGTCTCTCTATCTATCTATCTATCTAAACCCTTAACCCACAATCTCTCTCTCTCTATCTCTCTATAAAACCCTAACCTGAAATCGCTCTCTCTAAATCCCTAATCCCCAATATCTCTCACTCTCCCTCTCTAAAATTTTAACCCCCAATCTCTCTATCTAAATGGCTAATCGCCAATCTCTCTGTCTAAACCTGTAACCCCAAATTTATCTCTCTGTTTCTCTCCAAACCCATAACCCCAATCTCTCTCTCTCTTTATAAACCCGTAACCCTGAATATATATTTTTCTCTCTCTCTAAATCCCTAACCCCCAATCTCTCTCTCTCTCTCAACCCCTAAGCTTCAATCTTTATATCTCTCTCTAAAAACCTCAAACACCCAATCTCCCTCTCTCTCTAAACCCCTAAACATGAATCTCTCTCTCATTGTATATATATATAAATATGTATATATATATATATATAATCCATTAACCCTCAATCTCTCACTCTCTCTAAAACCCTAACCCCTGGTCTCTCAATCTCTCTAAACACATATCCCCCAATCTCTCTCTCTCTCTCTCTCTCTCTCTCCAAACCCCTAACTACCAATGTCTCTCTCTCTATAGATCCCCTAAGCACCAAACTCTCACTTTCTATATATATCTATCACCTAAACCCCTAACCCCAAATGTCTCTATCTCTCTCTAAACCACTAATCCCCAATCTTTGTCTCTCTAAAACCCAAATCCCATATCTCTCTCTCTCTCTCTCTCTCTCTCTCTCTCTCTCTCTCTCTCTCTCTCTAAACCCCTAACCCCAATATATCTCTCTCTCTAAACCACCAACCTAAAATATCTCTCTAATCCCCTAACTCATAATCCTCTCTTTAAACCCTTGAGATATAATCTCTCTCAATCCTTCTCTCTCTCTTTCAAAACCATAATCCCCAATATCTCTCTCTCTCAAAACCATAATCCTCAATATATCTCTCTCTCTAAAACCATAACCCCCAACCTCTCTCTTTTTAAATTCCTAACCACAAATCTCTCCTTCTCTCTCTAAAATGTTACCCCATATCTCTTTATCTCTCTCTAAAGCCTCAACCTCAAATATCTCTCTCCATATCATTAAATCCCTAATACCAAATGTCTCTCTTTTGATCTATTTCTATCTAATCCCCTAACATCCAACCTCTCTCTCTCTCTCTCTCTCTCTCTCTCTAGCTAGCTATCTACCAATATATCTAAACCCCTAACCCAAATCTCTCTCTTTCTCTAAACCCCTAACCCCCAATATATCTATTTCTCTCTCTCTCTAAACCCCTAAACCCAAATCTATTTCTCTCTTTGTTTCTCGAAGCCTGTAACACCCAATCTCTCTCTCTCTCTCTTTCTCTCTCTCTGTCTATCTCTAAACCACTAGCCCCCAACCTCTCTATTTCTCTCTCTCTCTCTAATCCCATAACTCCCAATATCTCTCTATCTCTAAACCCTTAACCTCCAATATCTCTCTCTCTCAAAACCCCATACCTCCAATATCTCCCTCTACCTCTCCCTCTCTCTCTCTATATATATATTAACCCCTAACACCCAATCTCTCAATATCTATAAACCCCTATCCACCAAATTTTTTTTCTCTTTAAACACCCAACCTCCAATCTCTCTCTCTCTCTAAACCTCTAAACCCCAATCTCTATGTCTCTCTCTCTATATATATATTTCTCTCCCTAAACCCATAACCCCAATCTCTCTCTCTCTCTCTCTCTAAAATCCTAACGAATAATCTCTACCTCTAAAATGATAAGACCTCTCTCTCTCTCTCTCTCTCTCTCCACCCCTCTCTCTAAACTGCTAACCCACAATCTCTATCTTTCTCTATTTAAATCCCTAAATCCTAATCTCTCTCCATGTCTCTCTAAATCCATAACCCTTAATCCCTCTCTCTATCTCTCTATCCAAACTCCTAACTCATAATCTCTCGCTCTCTCTAAACCCCTAACCTCCAATCTCTCTTTCTCTCTAAACCCGTAATCTCCAATCTCTCTCTCTCTGTAAATCCCTAACTCACACACACTCTCTCTCTCTAAACTCCCAACCCTCAATATCTCTCTCTCTCTCTCTCAGCCACTTACCCTCCTCTCTCTCTATCTCTTTATCTCAACGCCCCTAGCTTCTAATATCTCTCACTCTCTCTAAAACCCTAAGACCCAATCTCTCTTTCCAAACCCCTAACCTTCAATCTTTCTCTCTTTCTCTCAACCCCTAAAAAAAACTAACCTCAAATATCTCTCTCTCTAAATTCCTATCCCCCAATCTATCTCTCTCTAAACCCATAACTCATAATCTCTCTCTCTCCCTCTCTCTCTAAACTCATAAACCCTAATATCCTTATCTCTAAACCCCTAACGTCCAATCTCTCTCCCTAAACCCCTAACCTCCAATGTCACTCTCTCTCTCAAAACCTCTTACTTTCAATCTCTCTCCCTCTATCCCACTCATCCCATAACCCCCATTCTCTCTCTTTCTATGTCTCTCTATCTTTCTCTATTTCTCTCTCTATCTCTATCTCAACTCCTAACCCCTAGTCTCCTCTACCTCTCTAACTTCCTAATGACCAATCTCTCTCTCTCTCTCTCTCCAAACCATTAACCCCTAATCTCCCTCTCTCTCTAAACCCTTAACCCAAAATCTCTTTCTCTCCCCCCTCTCTCTCTAAACCCTTAACCCAAAATCTCTTTCTCTCCCCCCTCTCTCTCTCATGAACTCTAACCTATAATATCTCCCCCTATCTCTAAATACCTAATCCCCAATATCTCTCTCTCTCTCAAAACCTATAACCATGAATATCTCTCTATCTCTCTCTTAAAACCTATAACCATGAATCTCTCTCTAAAACCCTAACAACAATCTCTCGCTCTCTCTAAACTCCTTACCACCAATCTCTATCTCTAAACCCATAACCCATAATCTCTCTCTCTTTATCAAAACACCTAACCTGCAATATCTCTCCCTCTCTAAACCACTGTGTGTGTGTGTGTGTGTGTGTGTCTCCAAACCCTCCTTCCTCACCCAACTATCCCTACCGACTCGTTATGTTTCTCTTCCCCGCATCACTAACCATCCATTCTCCCATCATCATCACTATGTATCTCTAAACACTATTAACACCCAATCTCTCTCTCTCTAAAAGCAAACCCCCAATGTCTATATGTCAACCCCTAACCTCATATATATTTCTTTCTATTACCCTAACCTCCAATCTCTCTCTCTCTCTCTCTCTCTAATCCCCTAACCTCTCTCTTAATTCAAATCTATCTCTCTCTCTCTCTATAGCCTTCACCCACAATATCTCTCTCTCTAAACTGTAACCCATAATCTCTCCCTCTCTCTCTCAAAAAGCTCGCTCCTAACCCACCTACCACTCCCCTCTCTCTCTTTCTCTCTTTCCATTTTTCTAAATCCCTAACCCCCAATATCTCTCTCTTTAAACCTCTAACCCCAATATTTATATCTCTCTCTCTAAACCGATGACCCCCAACCTCTCTCTCTCTCTATTCCGCTAGTGCCAATATATCTCTCTCACTAAACCCCATTATCTATTTCTCTCTATATAAAAACATATCCCTCAATCTCTCTCTCTCTAAGCCCGTAACCCTCAGTCTCTCTCTCTCTATGCCCATAAAACCTAACCTCTTTCCATATCTCTATAAATCACGTAAAGATCAAAATATCCCTCTCTCTCTCTATCTATCTATCTAAACCCCTAACCCACAATCTCTCTCTCTATATAAAACCCTGACTCGAAATCGCTCTCCCTCTCTCTCCCTCTCTAAAAATTTAACCCCCAATATCTCTATCTAAATGCCTAATCACCAATCTCTCTGTCGAAACCTGTAACCCAAAATTTATCTCTCTTTGTCTCTGAAAACCCATAACCCCCAACCACTCTCTCTCTCTGAATCCCCAACCAGAAATATCTACCTCTCTCTCTAAAATGCAGCCTTATATCTCTCAATCTCTTTCTAAAGACCCAACACCAATATATTTATCTCTCTCTAAACCCCTAACCACCATTCTCTCTCTCTCTATCTATCTAAACCCCTAACCTCAAATCTCTAACTCTCTTTCTAAACCCCTAACCTCCAATATCTCTCTCTCTCTCTCTAAATCCAAAGCCTCTAATATCTCTCTCTCTCACTCTCTCTCCCTGTATCTAAAACCATAACCATGAATCTCTCAATAAGTCTGAACACCTATCCCGCAATCTCTCTCTCTCTCTATAAACTCGTAAAATCCAATCTTCCTCTCTTTGTAAATCCTAAATCCCTGATCTCTCTTTCTCTCTCCCTCTCCCAATATCTTTCTCTCTCTCTATCTAAACGCCTAACCACAAATCTCTCCTTTTCTCTCTCTCGAACACTATCCCTCTAAAATGCAAACCCTATATCTGTGTATCTCTCTCTAAACCCCAAACCCCCAGTATCTCTCTATCTCTCTATCTCTTTAAATTCATAACCCTTAATCTCTATCTCTATCTATCTATCCAAACCCCTAACCCATAATATCTTTGTCTCTCTCTAACCCC